>OY757936.1:67618672-67686172 GCA_963585895.1 Sepioteuthis lessoniana
ACATCGACACACGACTGACGAAGGCATGGACAGCTATCGATAGGCTCTCGATCATATGGAAGTCGGACCTAACAGATAAAATGAAACGCAGTTTCTTCCAGGCAGCGGTTGTGTCGATACTGCTATATGGATGCACCACATGGACGCTTACGAAGCGGCTGGAGAGGAGGCTGGACGGAAATTACACAAGAATGTTGAGAGCAGTATTAAACAAGTCCTGGCGACAACACCCCACGAGACTCCAACTATACGGACACTTGCCCCCCATCACAAAAACTATACAAGTTCGACGAACCAGACACGCGGGACACTGCTGGAGAAGCAAGGACGAGCTCATAAGCGATGTACTCCTGTGGGCCCCCACTCATGGATGTGCAAGTGTGGGACGACCAGCACGAACTTACATACAGCAGCTATGTGAGGACACGGGTTGTAATCCTGAAGACCTGCCGGAGGCGATGAGTGATAGGGAGAAATGGCGAGAGACGGTCAGGGATATCCGCGCAGACGGCGCGACATGATGATGATGATGATGACATCTGGTATGAGGTTCCAGTTCTCGAGCTCTAAGGCATATGTAATACCCTTTCATTACCATTACTTCCATGTCCAATCTGACCAGAGTGGTAGTACCTTTTAGAGTCCCATCTACATGTCAAGGTTTGGTTTGGTTTTATGGCATATCAATCTTTGTAGGTTATGTAACGCCAAATCCATTTTTATGTAATTAATCTGTTCTATTGAAAACAGTTCAGTTTAGCATAAGTACACAGTTTAATTGTCAAAAACATTTCCATTTCAAACTATTCAAGCATTTATATGTAATAATTCAGTTAAGTGTAAATACAGTTTTAATGTCGAAAAACAGTTCTATTTGAAATAATTCAGTTAAGCATAAGCACGCAGTTTAAGTGTAAGTACGGTTTAATAGTCAAAAACGTTTCTATTTCAAGCTATTCAGTTTACTCAATTCATTTTAGCATAAGTATGCTGTTAGTTCTATTTAACCCATAGATAGGGCCCTATCAGGTGCTACCACTCTGGGCCAGAGTGGACCTGGGAGCGATGGCAATGAAGGGGTACTCCGCATTCCCCAAAGCTCCAGCACTGCTGGAACCTCACCATCAGATTTTTTAGTGTCATATCCAGGACACTCGTTGGGGGGGGGTCTTACCCCTCTGGAGAGGTGCAGTCAGTGTATTCTACAGCCCCAGCTGACTGGGCAATCTACATGTCAAATAAGTCTGTTTGATATAATGATGTGGTTATATATTGATATATCATGCCCTGTTTGCAGGCTTTACTGACTGCATCAAATGCAGAAGACTTCCCTGGCCCCCTAAAAGTGTGGGGGTGTCTAGGGTATGACAATAAACTGCATCTAGTTGCAAGGCTTCATTTCTGAAGTTATGGAGAGTGTGGAATATTGTATATTGACCCCCACTCTATTGGCCATAACCGCGTTTCTTTCCTTTTCTCCTGGGCTGCTCAACCGGGGACCTGGGGCCCAGCCTCTCTGGGACATGTTTCTCAATCCAGCATCTTCTCACTAACTGGTCTGATCTCCAAACTCTCAATCGGGGGTCTGGAGGCCCCTTCTGCCGGGTGCTGGCTTTCTCTACTGCATCTTGTCTCCAACTGGTCTGGTCTCCAAACTAACTGACTTCCTGTCTTCACCGAGTTAGATAATAGTTCAATGCCCACCTTCTTGTGGACATCACAATCGCACTCATTCAACCCGTCCATGGTCAAGGTTATATTCTGATATTCCTTAAGTGGATGCATCTGTTATTTACATAGGTGCATTTCCTATTTTGACAGCCCGGCCGGATCGTAGGTCAATATACAACATGGAGTACCTATTCATTACCATTACTTCCAGGTCCACTCTGAACTAGAGTGGTAGTACCTGTTATCTATGGGTCAAATAGATCTGTCTGAAAACTATGGGAATATTTAAAAAAAACAATAGAACTGTGTACAAATCATTATTAAATCAGAATTATCCCTTAAAACTATATACATGAAAAAAAAAAACCAATCTCTACATAAAATAACCCAACTAGCTTTGACATGCTATAAAACCATTAATTTATGGAAGTAATTTTTAAAGCTAAAACTTGCTCTAAGTCCTTTCCATCATTTTTGAATTTCAGTCTTAGAAAATTATTACTTTCTTATTACCAATTTTTCTCTTAAAATGCAGTCCTTGAAATTTGACTTATACATTTTCTAGCCTTTGAACTTATCCAATGTGGGTATTATACTAATGTATATTGGTATTTTAATGAAGTAAAGAGTTGATATGCTGTATAAGTGAAATATATTTCTTATTGGGTTGTTTACATAAATTTTGAAGACCACTGCTCACATAAAGTGCAAAATAGAATAAATATAAGAATTTCTTTGCCTAATTATAAACTTTATTATTCTATGATGTATTCAGATTAGTGTCTTAGTCTTGGTTGTTATTACCATACCTATGTTTTGGCTGTTGTATCCTCCAGCCTGGTTGAGCCCAGTTGGCTAGGGCTGTACACTGACCACTTCTCTGCAGAGGGCTAAGACCCTCCAATGAGTGTCTTGGATATGACATTAAACAATCTGATGGTGAGGTTCTAGTAATGCTGGAGCTTTAGGGAATGTGGAGTACCCTTCATTGCCATTGCTCCCATGTCCACTCTTGGAGCACCTGATAGGGTCCTATCTATGGGTTAAATAGAACTGTTTGACATTTAAACTGAGTGCAAACAAATGACTTATGCTAAATTGAATTGCTTGAAATAGAACTGTTTGATCATGTGTGTAAACAAATGACTGATGTTTAATTGAATTGTTAGTGATACATAAGAATACTTGGAACCATTTAACTGTGTGCAAACAAATAAATAATATTGAATAGAATTATAAGTGTTGAATAACAATATTTGAAACCATTTAACAGTGTGCAAAAAAAATGAGCTCAGGCTCATTTTAAAATAGTATTTACAAATCATATATATTTAATATATATGTATAAAGAGGATTTAGCATTAATAACCTACAATGGTTGATATGCCATAAAATCCAACCATCCTTGTTGTGACTACCATAACAATAAAGATGAAAACATGTGCTAGATTACATCAGTGAATAATGATTCGTCATCTCAGAGATTCAGATGAAAATCTTATCAAAATTTATCAAATGTCCATCTGCCATATTTGTCCAGATTTCAATTAAATTGTTTGTCATCATTAGGATTATCCTTGAAAAGGGTTTTTAACCCTATTTACCAAGATTATTTAATTTCTTTTTACTATTCCAAATGAAACTACTACTTAAGCCAATAAAACTTTTAGATTATGATTTTGTTCAGAGAATTCTACTTTTTAATAAAATTTTCAGTACTTATTTAAAGTCCAATCGTTATTTTGGGACAAAAATATTTTTAATCCAAATAAAGATTAAAAAAAATTTTTTTTTAAACATAAATATCTCAGTTCTGTAGAATATATTCACATGATCTTTATATCTGAATTTTCTCTGATCGTCTTCCTAATGGCTTGATTTTATGATTAGATTTACTCTTATACAAATTTCTGACTTCTCCCCATTCCTACACACACACACTTTGAGTGTTGATTTTCTGCCAAAATTTTTTGTTCATACTAATAAAATTGGGCCAACCTCAGATAAGTGAAATCCAGGTTGGTAATGTTCTACTGCATTCAGAATTTTTATTGATAATTTTATTCATAACTTTGAGAAGTCATTAACATTAAGATTTTTTTTCTAACAGTTTAACTTTTTCATGTCCTTTATGTTACTTCACTGTTATGGTAGCATGAAAAACGTTTGATCATTAATGTTGCTTATTTAAATAAGTAGATTAAAAAATTGTCAAGTCTCTTTGTTTTAAATTAAGAAAAAGAAAAAAAAGGAGTAAAAACTTATGCTTTTAAGTTGTCTATTTCTGTTTAGTTCTTAGCAACTGATCATTACCAATCGGATCATGGATTAACTGCTTCCATGGTCGGCTGGATATCTGTGTGTCAGTTATTGCCATTACTTAAAGGACATGGATCTAAGCAGAACTCTCATGGCAGGATCTTCATTTCTATTTATATTCTGTGTAAGCTGATCATCATGAAAATCCTTTCATGTTGGACTGGTGAGATTGTTGCTGGATATCTCGTAGAATTGCCTGGTTATTTGTTTGTATTGTTAGTCCTGTACTAAACAAATTCCTACTCCAAATCACTACTAAACTGTATATAATATACTGTTGTCTCTTCCACTACCATACTAAAACTCTTGAGATGCTTACTTACTGTAATTTGTAAAAAGCCAGCAAAATGTTAGGGTTATCTTATCTTTTTTGCTGAAAGTACATGGAACGGGGGAGGGAAGTTTATAGGGCGTAATGGTTATCAGCAGGAAAAATGGAACATGAGAGCAGAGTTCAAATTTCGGTTGAGACTATTCACTTTGTATCAATACTTTTAAAAAGGGCATGTCTTTTTCCTGAGATTAAGAGGTAAAATAGGGCGAACTAGACTTGTTGACCTGGGTAGCCAACAGTGGCAGGTTCTGAAAAATAGTCTTGGGTAAGCAAAAATAACACTGTTATGATCTTGTGGGTTAGAGTTAGATAATTAACAGTAATCAAAGATTGAATTAAATGCATCATATTACCTTCTTGAAATGTCAACTGAATTTAAAAATTTTTTTTTTATTCACAGTTAACTTGGTTGTGATTTTCAAAGAAAAAAAAAATTAACAAATTTGAAAAAGTTTATACCAATGAATTATAATAATTTTTCTTTGCATTATTAGATTATATGTTAATGTCATCATTCAAGAACTATGATGATAAGTGATGAATTTAACATAATAATAAATTTTTAAAAAATACTCAAAAAAAAAAAACCCTCTCAAAAGAGCAAGGGCCCAGTTAACTTGGGCTGTAGAATACACCTACTGCATCTCTGCAGAGGGGTAAGACCCTCTACTCCAAATGAGTGTCCTGTATATAACGCTAAACAATTTGACATGACCAATTGGCTGGGGCTGTAGAATACACCAACTGCATCTCTTCAGAGGGGTAAGACCCCTCCCACCAATGAATGTCCTAGATATGACACTAAACATTCTGATGCTGAGGTTCCAGTAAGGCTGGAGCTTTAGGGAATGTAGAGCACACAGGTTCACTCTGGTCCAGGGTGGTAGCACCTGATAGGTGCCTATCTATGGGTCAAATAGAACTAAAATCTGTACTTATGCTAAACTAAATTGTTTGAAATAGAACTGTGTGGATAAGAACTATACTTATACTAAACTGAATTTTTTTGCATTAGAACTGTTTGACAAAACTGAATTGCTTGAAATAGAAATGTTTTTGACAATTAAACTGTGTACTTATACTAAACTGAATTGTTTGAAATAGAACTGTTTTGACATTTAACTGTGTGTAAATAAAATCTATACTTATACTAAACTGATTTGGTTGAATAAAACTGTTTGATTAAACTGTGTACTCATGCTGAACTGAATTGTTTGAAATAGAACTGTTTATATGTATAAAAATGGATTTGGCATTAGATAACCTACAATGGTTGATGTGCTATAAAACCAAAACAAACAAGTAAAATACAAATAAACTTGCAAAAGAGTAAAATAATAATGATTATAAACTCTTAAAAGAGTAAGGTATGATAATAATAATACACAAAACACCCACACAAAATAAGCAAAAAAATATTGGAAGATGCTTAGTGTCCAGCAGTCAGTAGCTATTCACCTTGCCTACTCAGCTACTGTCAATTTTGAATACTCTGCATATTTCTTACTATAGACTTTGATCCAATTCACTCCATATACCGTCTGGAAGTGTCTTATCATTTCATTGTGGAAAGAGATTACGGCAAATTGAATTTTGAATATCAAAGCTATAGATTTTCAAAGGCAAATGTCTGCTTACAAATTTCAAAGAGGGAGTCCCCGTTGTATTGTAGCTAACATGCAGGACTGTGATGTAGTAAGTGATTTCAAAATCCAGTCACGTTATTGTGTTCACTTTCAGATTAATATCCTTGCAAAAAGTATGAACTCTTTATCTTTCCTGCTATGGGTTAAATAGTGCCACTTTTGTTCTTTTAGAAGGGAAGGTTGATATGCTATTAAACAAAGAAACTAAATCAAATAAACCACAAAGGTTGATATGCCATTAAACCAAACCAAGTCAGCCCAGTTGTTTGTGGCTGTAAAATACACTGACTGCATCTCTGCTGGGGGAGTAAGACCCTCACCTCCACAAGTGTCCTGAATATGACACTAAACCATCTGATAGTGAGGTTCCTGCTCTGGAGTTTTGAGGAACGTAGTGTACCCCTTCAGTGCCATTACTCCCAGGTCCACTCTGACCCAGAGTGCTAGTACCTGATAGGATCCCTTCTATGGGTCAAGTAAATCTGTTTGAACAATTAACAAGCAAATGATTGATGTTCAATTGAATTGTTAGTGTTACATAACAATAATCGAAACATTTTGTGTGCTGAAATTGAATTATTGGTATTACATAGCTATACTTGGAACCATTTAACTATGTGCAAATAAAACTATTATTGTGGAATACTTTAAACCTTTTAACTGAATTATTGGTATTACATAGCAATACTTGGAATTATTTGACTGCAAATGAATGAATAGTGTTAAATAGCAATATTCCACTGTGTGCAAACAAATGATTAATATCAAATAGAATTATTAGTGTTAAATAGCTATAATTGAAACTATTTAACGGTGCAAACGATAACAATAATTGTGTGGGAACAAATTAGCTCTTTTTTTTTTTTTTTTTTTTTTTTTTGAAAAATAAAATTACCTAAAAATTATTCACATACAAGTCATATATCCAGTAAAATGTGCGCAAAAGAAAATGACCGATCTTAAATGGAATTAATAGTGTTATGGAGCAATACTTGAAACCATTTAACTGTGTGCAAAAAATGATTACCATTAAATAGAATTATTCATGTTAGATAAAAATACTTGAAACAATTAACTGTGTGCAAAAAGGAGCTCTGGTGCTTTTAGAAATGTTATCTATGAAATGTGTTGAAAAATCATACACATATACCAACCCCTCTGTACAAGCAGGATGTGATACAAGTCCAGTTTTTAAGCAGAATTTAAGTTTTGAATTTGGAATTTTCCTTCTTCTAGACTGGTTGCTATACGAAGGTAAAAGGTCCCAGTCTGCTTTTCCTATTTACCCTCAGCTGGAAAGAGAATAGTTGGGTTCATACCTTTCCCAAGGGAATTAGCACTACATGAAATGCAAGCAGCCTTGTCAAGGATTTGAACTTGTGTCAATGTGTCTATTTCCTGCGATATTAACCATTACACCTTGAACACCTCCATTTTACAAATTTGTACAAGTTTATACCATTGAATTATAATAATTTCTCTTTTGCATTATTAAATTATATATGATAATGTGCCATTGTTGGCTGACCAGCAAGAACTTATTCACATCAGCTCTGTGTGGACACAGGATGTAGTTTAGAAGACCTGCCAGGAATGATGGATGATAGGGATGGATGAAGAGAGAGAGAGAGAGTCAAGGAAATCTGTGCTGCCAGTACGACTTGATGATTAGCCTACAAAGGTTGATATGCCATAAAACTGAAACAACCTAACCAAGTGTTCATTACAATAGGTATAAATTCAGTGAGTCTCTCTAAAGTGTTGTACTCGACAGCTGAAATAAAATAATGTGAAACTTGATAGATATTTCATATTTTGTATGGAATAATTTTATAGGAATACATGCCACTGGTAACCAACCACTCTGAGGATAAATCTGAGTTTTAAACCAGGAGTTGTTATTAAGGCAGTTTGACATTGTCTATAACTCCATTCTTGCAGTTCCTGCAACACCATTACTGCCAAACTGTATTATTTTTTTTTAATTTTTAAACCCTTGGATAACATTAGTAGGGTGTAGAAGGAAGACTTGTACCATAAACAACAGTCATGCAACCTTGTTCAGGCCTGCACCCAGACCCAAGTGCAAATCCATTATCTCGTAAGACAAAAAGATGCCACCATGTTAGGCGAGAGGAAAAAAAATACAATCGACAAAAACTAGTGAAACTAAAACTATATGACTTTGTGTAGTTTTTTAATTACTGAAGTTATATATAAGAAATTTCGCTATAAGAAGTAAAATTGTTGCTTGATATATATTATGAGAAAATAGTACATTTAGTCCTTTGTATTCATGGCTTTCAGATTTAAGGATTCAATTGGGAATGAAAAATTAAAAAAAAAATTAAATACAGTGAAGTTGTAAAAGACAAAACAAAAAATTTGCCAAGTACTGTGCAGAATCCATTCAAATGAACCAACCTGTCAGTGGTGCCTAGAATATGCTGACTGTATCCCCAGCTGAAGGATAACTCTTCTTTTCTTTAAAAAAAAATGTTGTCTTCATTTTTCGTTCAGTCCTCCACTCCACCTTTTCCTTTTTTTTGCTTTGTATAGTGTAGACAAAGTAACTTTGGTGTGGTTTCAATATCAAGCAAATCATCAATTTTTGTTGTTTCTTTTCTTGCTCACTCATATTGGGCTCAATTTTAATTAAAAAGTGCTTGAATAATAGAGCTAATCATGAAAATTTAGATTTTTCACAATTTTTTTTTTTTTTTTTTTTTTTTTTTTCAAGAATTGAATGAATCAGACTAAAGAAATATTTTAAAAATTATTCCATATTTTGTTTCCACACCCTGCACTGTAATAACTATTTACATAACATTTGACCTTGTATTAAATTTTATAAGTAATCTTGAGATGGATTGCAGTATATGGGAAGATGTAGATTATATATAAATATTTTGTATTTTATGTTTCTTGAGCATCTCCTGATTTTGGTATCTATAGAGT
This sequence comes from Sepioteuthis lessoniana, assembly GCA_963585895.1. Lineage (NCBI taxonomy): Eukaryota > Metazoa > Mollusca > Cephalopoda > Myopsida > Loliginidae > Sepioteuthis > Sepioteuthis lessoniana. The sequence goes on from OY757936.1 coordinate 67,627,601, forward strand.
GTTTGGAAACTGAGGAACAACTATACAACATTCAGGATTTTGTTTAGTATAAATACCATCAAGTTGTGCCAACTGCATAGAGTTCTCTGACTCTTTCTTGCCATCCATCCCTATCATTCATTACTCTTGGCAGGTCCTTCAGACTGTATCCCGTGTCTGCGCAGAGGTGATGTAAGTATTTGCTGGTCGGCCAACACTGGCACTTTCATGGGTAAGAATTCATTAAAGAATGTTACTTATGACTGACACAGACTATGCAGATGATCTAGCTCTTCTTGCAAATATACCAGCCCAAGCAGAATCCTTACTGCATAGCCTAGAGCAAGCAGCAGAAAGCATTAACCTCTACGTGAATGCAAATGTGTTGATGTTCATGTGTTTTAAACAAAAAGAAGCCATGTCCAGTCAAAGTGGCAAGCATCTAAAATTAGTTGACCAGTTCACATACCTCAGCAGCAACATCTCATCTACTGAATAACTAACATAATATCATCATTAAGTTGTGTTGCTAGCATGGAATCCCCTGATTTTCTTTTTCTATCCCTCCCTATTATCTGTTGCTCCTGGCTGGTCTTCTAAACTGAATCCTGTGTCTGCACGGTTGATCAACACTGGCATATCCATGTGTAGTGGTCCAAAGGAGAATGTCACTTATGAGTTCATCTTTGCTTCTCCAGTAGTATCCTGTATGTCTTGTTTGTCTAACTTGGATGATTTTAGAGATAGAAGGCAAGTGGCTGCACAGCTATTGTTTGTGGGATGTTGCTTCCAGAATTTATTCAATATAGCTTATAGCATTCTTGTGTAGTTACCATCTAGTTTTTTCTGTGTTTTGTCTGCAGCTAACATATAAAAAACTGTTAAATTAACATATAACATCCGATAGCTATTTTTCAGGAAGGAATCTAAGGTGGAAAGGCCCATTGGCATGTGGCACCTAAAGTTCTTAAGGTTAATGATTGTGTGATTATTAGTCCTACCAAATTGCTTTATGCATAAACACATATTATAATTGTAATATGAATACCTGATTATATTGAACTTGTCCTTTTAAAGCAGTAAGATATTCAGTATTAATTGCTATACCTAATTATGTGTTCAATTATGATTTTTATCCAAGTCATATATAATAAGTATTCATAATTCAAATGAAAGCTTTTCTTTGCCATTACTATGTATACAATTATTCAGAAGTTCCACTTAATTGTTTCCACTCATACTTTTCTTGTCTTTCAAGTGAAGCTGTTTGTGATTTAATTATATCATTAGATTATTATTTTCATTGTGCTTAGCATATAGCAGCTCACTGGTTAGAATAATGAGATAACCTTTTACAGATGACCAAGAATATTATACACTATTATTGAATTTTTTGAAGTAATCTCAAAATAGCAATGATCTGTTGTTATACTGCTCACTTGAATCAGTGTTTTATTTAAAGAATTTAATATTATAATTCTTTGTATATGACATAAATTGATAATATACATTTCACAAAAACTTTAGATTGAGGATCTAAAATTGTGTTATTTAAAGTTGAGTGGTTGGTTTTATGGCATATCTACTGCTGGGTCACTTAATACCAAAATCAATCTTTCTCTCTCTTTTTTTCTGGTTTCAAGTAACTGATGGCAATAATCATTTGTAAACAATGCTTTGAAATCATGAAAAAATGATCCCTTTCTAATATATATATATATATATATATATATATATATATATTCTTTCAATGACCATTTATTATTAGCAATGTAAATAAACATTACGAAACAATATTTTCTTTTAGTCTAGTAATAATGTGTTTGCTTTGGTTTGTAGGTTTGATGATGTGTCAACCCTTGGCTTTGTTTAATGCTGAAGTCTGTCTTTTTTTAGCAATCTGGTTTCAAATAACTATTCCTATTAATAGCGATCATTTGTAAATTATTCTTGATACATATAATTTGCACACAGTTATATGGTTTCAAGTATTTCTCTCTTATGATAATGATTTTAAAATAGATCTACTTGACTCATAGATGGGATCCTAGTAAGTACTGCCACATCAGGTCAGAGTGAAAATAATGATAATGAAGGAATGACTCTACACTTCTCAGAAATGGAGTCTTTTCACTGAATGTTGTTTGTCATAACCCAGCACGCTTTTGGGGTTTTACTTCTCTACAAGGAATGGAGTCTGTGTATTCTAAGTCTTACCATATGTAAAACCTCCAGTCAAAGCTCTTAAATGTCAGTAGCAAAGATTTTTATTATCATATAAGTAAGTAAAGTTGGCGACCTTAGTCAAGGGTGACCTGAAGGCTCCTTTTTCAATAGTTAATACACCGAGCTGTAGGGGTGGGCGCTACTTCATTCCCTGGATTGCTCCACTTTACCCTTGATTCTTACCTTATAATGCTGAGTGTTAAGCAAGGTGGCATCAAGTACCAATTTTTTAGTCTTTGGTATGACTCGACCTGGGATTGAATCTCAGTCTCCTGGAACACTTTAATTCTAAATAGAAGTACTAATCTGTATGTAAATAATCCTGTAATTAAAAAAAAGAAATAATGGCAATTATTCTAGTTGTAATATAAGGTATTTTATTTATTTATTTATTTGTATTTAAATGTGTTGCTGATAACATAAAAGTCTAATACTTGCCAAAGGCATAACTGCTAATGTGACACTGGTATGGTGGTGTACAGACTTGGCTATATGTATGTGCTTATGAGTAGTGTGGGTACATGTATGTATGTGTGGGTTGAGTTGACCATAGGTGTATATATATATATATATATATATATATATATATATATATATATATACATGCTTGTGTGTCCATATAGGGGCTGAGACATATTTCCATGGTTATGTTGAGTGTGTGTGACCACGTGTATTTTGTTTGGGAATCACTAATTCAGCCCTGTAAGTGTAGCCATGACTTTAAAATATTTTGTTAACACACTTTTTAGAGTACCCTAGAGACCTACAGTTTAGCAATATTTTTATGTCCAAGCTATGTGTGGCTGAAAATCCAGAAGGAGGAAAGTTCACCCAGCATATATACAAGTAAAGTCACATGTGTATCTATTATGCAGACTAACTGGAGAGACAGAGAGATAACCAGATTGGCTGAGAAGATAGACATGGAGAGGAGGTGGTGTCAAAACCTAGCAGTAGGCCCTAGTTTTTTTTTGGTTAAAGGAATTTAATTTCTCACACTAAAATATTCTTACCACTGAACAGAATTTGTCTTTTTGGTTTGCAGGCTTTTTAAAAGCAATTAAAGATACCAGTGAATAGGTGAAATACCTCAAAAACTTTTTTGTATCATTTTTTTGTATCTCTCTTCATTCTATTCTTGACTTAACAAGAGGTTACTCTTTTGAAATTCTTCTTCTAGCCTGTTGCTTTGTTGACTTTATTCCTTGCAGAGGAGTAGAGCCCTCCGCCCTCCAAAAAAGGGTGTCCTGGGTATGACACTAAACTGCATCTGATGATGAAGCTCCAATTTTAGAGATCTGGGAAATGCAGAGTACTCCTTCACTGCCATTACTCCTGGGTCCTTTATGGTAATACCTTTTAGGGTCCCATCTATAGATAAATAGATGTTTTGAAAATATCTGTATTCAAATAGAAAAAAAATTATGAAAAAAACAACATAAAAAATGTGAATATGAATGTATAAGGAAAATGATTCCATAACTTCTAGGTAAAAAATAACCCTAGACTGATTGATTTTAATGGTATATCAACCTATCAAAACATGTCATTTTTTTTTTTTGTTGTTGTATCTCTTTTCATTCTATTCTTGACATGACAGACGGTTACTCTTGAAAATACTGATTTGTGATGAGACATAACAGGAGCATTATATTTTTGTTGTTAATGTTCAATGAAAGTCCATTAAACTATTCTTAGACTCGACCTTTTTTTTTTTTTTTTTTAATTGAATATGTCGGAACTTCCACTTCTGGTTTTTATTTGGTAGTGGAGATTTCTTTATTTGTTATTCTATTGTATAAACCTAATTTCAACCAAGTTAGACATCAGGAACATTAAAAAAAAAAGAAAATGTAGTGTGAATGCAAACTAAATACATATTTTATTCAAGCATTTAGAAATCTAGTTTTACTTGCAACAGTATTTACTTGGCAAAATTTATGACCTGTGTGAATTGAAACTGGTGTTGCTGGAACTTGTATGGCACAATTCATTTGATATTTAAATGAGGCTCAGACAGATTTAAACAAAGTTTGGCTTCAGATAATCCTGGACATTATAGGAATAAAGCAAAGTTAGTCTTAAAGTTTTTAAAGAAATTCCACTGTGATATATTGCTTTAGTAATACTGCTATTACTCATATAGCATTATGGTTTTGTATTCATATCAGTAATGATTATCTTGGAGCAGCTAACTCAATATTTTACCAGCTTGATATCATAAGTGATGATATATTGGAAAAAGTATTCACTTAGCAAAAGGGAAAAAAAAATACCCTTTTTTTTTCTTTACACAATATTAAAAAAAATTCACTTCATGTAATGTGTGTTGTTACCTAACTTTTTGGCCAAAAGCATGGTGTGACATATGGTCAATTTTTCAGTGGACTAATTCTGATTTTGAATTCAGAATCTTCCTTCTCCTTGACTGGTTATCATACTAAAGTGAAAGAGCCCAGTTTGTTCTACTTTAGCTTAAAGGGAAGAGAGGTATGCATGCCCTTTTTCTAGGGGATTAGTGTAAAGTGGAACGCAAACAGCTTTATCCAGGATTTGGGCTTGGAAAGCTGTTTCCATTTTCTAAGATGATAACTGTTAGGTCATGTGTCTCTTATTTGTGATATATAGTAACATGAATTATCATATTTACCAACCCCTTCGCTCAGGCAGGATATGACACAAGGTCAATTTTTAAGCGGAGTTTAACAGGTTTGAATTCAGTTTTCCTTCTCCCACACTAGTTGCCTTACCAAGGCTAAAGAACCCAGTCTGCCCTACTATTTACCCATAGCTGGAGGGAGAATAATTGGATTCATACCTTTCCCAAGAGTATTAGTGTTATGTGAAATGCAATCAGTCTCGTCCAGGATTTGAACTCGTGTTGCCATGTCCATTTCCTTTGATGATAACCATTACACTACGGGCACCTCCTAAATAACAAGTAACAAGAATTAGTAACATTGCATTTGGTAGGTAATCTCTAACTTCATCCTTACCATTGAAACTATTGAATCAAGTCAATCAAGAAGTGTATATATATATATATATATATAGTCTCCAGTTCTTTATGTAGATATTTACTTGATTTCTTAGATGAACAGTTTTAAACATTTTCTGATTAAACATGGCAAAGTAAGTTAAATATGTTTAATATCTACGTCTATAAATAGTGATTGTGAGTTTCCTTTTCCTTATGAATTGGCACCTAAGAAACTACACAAAAAATGTCAAAAATGAATGTACAATGAATTCAGTTCTCTAAACTCTAGGCATAAAATAACCCTAGATGTGTTTGCATACTATTAAAATCAATCAATCCTTATGAATAGCCTTTTTATAGTTTGATAAAGAAAGGTGGTGCTGTAAGTTAATTCTAATTCCCATAACTATTGTTTATAATGACTGGCTTATTTGCATTTCTGTTGTATTGATAATAATTGATCAATTAGAGCTAACTTCATAGCAATATAAATTGCATTTTTTTTTTTTTTTTTTTTTTTTTTGTTTTGTTTTGTGAGAGAGCAGTTAGAATTTTCACCCTGAAAGTGTGCAGACCTCTATGCTGAATTAGCAATATCAATATTAACGTATTGACTAATATTGAATTTATGAGAAGTTGTTTTGTTACCTTGTACAGTATTTAGTAGTTACAGCTACTGAAATATCATTGTTTGGATTTAATCTGAGATGTTGTGTTCTCTAGACCATCGCTATCTTGATCCATGCTTAAACCTCAAAATAATTATTACATTAACTGATTTTTAAACTTTTTTTTAGCTGAAATTATTTAGGACAAGAAAAATTCTTATCCCCATGTAAAATATACTGACTATATCCTCTGCAAAGAGGGTAAGACCCCCTTTAAAAAAAGGGTGGTGTATCCTGTAACTCTGGGGAGCATGGAGTCACTTTTTATTGCCATTACTGCCAAGCCCACACTAAACCAAAGTGGTAGTACCTGTTAGGGTCCCATCAATATGCCAAATAGATTTGTTTTAAAATTAGTATTAGATAGGAATACATGAAACCATATATTTGTGTATAAATTATTAGTATCAAGAATAGTTACTTGAAGCTATAATCTTTTAAAAATGATTATTCATTACTTAGTTGAAACCATATAATTGCTTACAAAAAAAAAAAAAAATCTGATTTTGGCATTATATAATTCAATCAGGGTTGGCATGCCTTAAAACCAACCAATTAAAATTTTTAATCATTTTCATTAAAAATCACAGGGTTATTTATGTAATTATTGGTCCATCTGTTTAGTAGCAGTGCTCTAAGATCAGTGTAGTATCTGTGTGCTCTACCCAGGATTCAAATGTAACTCTCTCTCGAGTGACATTTGTTTGATTGTCATAGATTTAATTAGATTTTCATTGGTATTGGTACTAGACTCTGATCACAGAAGGATTGGGGAACATTTGAATTGTTGGCAGAATGCACAGATACTACATTATCATCCTAGCTGAACAAAGAGGCAAACAGAAAAAGTCACTCTATTCATTATATAAGTTAAGTAAATTGGCTGTCATCAAGGGCGACTCGAAAGCTCCCTTTTTAATAGTTACTACACTGGGATGTTGGTGTAGGTGCTACTCTTTGCCCTGGATTGCCTCACTTACCCTTGATCCATACTTTATAATGTTGAGTATTAAGCAAGGAGGCATCAAGTACTTTTTTTTTTTTTCCCCCAAGGGTTTTAGTATGACTTGACCTAGGATTGAACCACAGTCTCCCAGGTCATTGGCAAACACTTTAAACATTATCCAAATAGGGTGGTTCATTATATAAATGTTATTTTACAAGGTCATTCAATAAATTAGATAAATTTTGCCTAATGAGTTAGCAATAGGAATCACTATTTACAGCTAAACCTTTTTCAAAGAAATCAATAGTGATGGGTCCTTTCATGCCTCAAAAGACTCAGAATGACCAGTGTGTCCAGAACTTTTTCTTTACTGGAGAGTCGGTGTGTTTCCACTCTATGGATTGTCTTTTTGGTTAGTTGTGTCAAACTCGTGTTTAGCCTATTTGTAAACATTTTTTCACTAAAACATGTTTCTCCATACACCTCACATATTCTTCAATAAATTTCACTTGGTTTGTACTTCTCAGCTAACAAAAATTTGATGACAGATCTCTATTCAAGCCTGGAGCACTCTGTTTGATTTACCACCATTTTGAATAGCCTCAAAATAAATATTTTTGCAAGATTAAAATAATTTTTGCTATAAACCGATTCCAAACAATGCAGAGTTTACTTTTGTGGAAAAAAATCTTGTCTTTTTCTTTTTTATAATTTAAAAAAAAAAATTTTTTTTAAATTCTTATTTATTGACTGACCCTTGTATTTTACTATTATCAGTTTACACCTTTGAGAGTTTTTCACACCAGCAATAGCTGATGGTCTTTCACTGTAGTTTGAGTGACAGCAAGTCTCTTAAGGTCTCTAGAACTCTAAGTCTTCTAACTGATCTTAACAGTGTTGTGATTCTCCTTCAGATTCCCAATTCCTCCAGTCTCCTTTTCAAGCCCATGAGGAGTGTTATTTTACTCCTTTGAGAGTTTTTCACACGAGCATTAGCTGTTGGTCTTTCACTGTAGTTTGAGTGAGTGATAGCAAGTCTCCAGGACTCTTCTTAGTATTTTGACTGATCTTAATGCTGTAGTCTGGATGATCTCCTCTTGTCCTCTTATTTCCAAGTCTTCTAATTCTTTTACCAATCCTTTACGGATTGTTCAAGTGCACCAATTACAATTGGTATCACTGTCACCTCCACATTCCATAGTTTTTTTTAGTTCTCTTGTAATGTCTGGATATTTATCTCTTTTCTTTTTCTTTTAATTTTGCTTGGTGGTCTGTTGGGATGTCAAAATCCACTTATTATCATGAATGATAGTAATGATAATAAACATGGTATATTTGAATGTGGCTCAATAAAAAAAAAAAAATTAATGGAAAGTAAAAATACCTTGGAATAATCAAGAAAATTTTAGAGACTAGAGTAAATAGCAGAGACCTAATAAATAAAATAAACACTTGGATCCTTCCTAAACTAGACAAAAGAACTGAGATGGTTAGACGAGTGAAGCAGAAAATATGTCAGTGCACTAAGTCCAAACTGGAGAGATGATGTTGACAAAAGATATAAAGAAAAAGAAAAGGAAGTTGGTTTGTCATCGCAAAAGGATGTATTGACCTTGTTAGAAATAGAATAAAAAAAAGTGCACAGAAAATAAACAAAGAAAAAGTTTTTCTGGAAACTATATAGACAACAAATGTGAAAGAACAGAAACTGCTTTAGAAAGAAAAAAAAATGGGAAAAAAATGCACCAAAAATGAAAAAAAAATTTCTTAAGATATTTTCACACATCTGTTAAGAAAATAAACAAGTCAATACATTATAGTATTTGGCAAACTGCTCATAATTTCTGATGACTTAGTTTTTGGCTTAATTATTTTAAGGAAAATCTCAATTAAAAATAATGTCACCATCTCTATAATTACACTATGTAACAAAATTTATACTTTTCTTGTTCCAGGGCATACATAAAGTGTGACTTTTTACATGTTTATACCTATGAAGAAGACCCATTTTTCTCTTCAAACTTTACTTTTTTTTTTTTTTTTTTTTAAACCAAGGAGTGTATAATAAAAACATGATGGGTCTCTATATTTGGAGACTGATATATAGAAGTGATTTACATTACACTTGCAACTTACAATGGTGGATATGCCATCTAACCTAACCTAACCCAACCCAACCCAACCCTAAACTATTACATTTGCAAATCTTGAAAAATTACTCACTTGAAAATATTTTAGTTAATTTTTGTAGAGATACATGTAAATTTTAATGGAAGCATGCTTAGACTAATGATTACCGTCATTGGAAATGAAATTGGTAACTGGAGTTCAAATCCTGAACATCTCTTCTCTCCCTAGGTATGGGTAAGTAGCTGGATGTACTGTGTTTTTAGTTAGGCAATCAGTCTAGGAGAAGGAAAACTGAATTCAAATCAGCTTTAATCCACTGAAAAATTGACCTTGTGTTGCATCCTAAATAAATATGTAAATATGTACTTATAAATTTGGATTCATATGTTGTTTTATTCAGATGCTATGTGAATATTACATATAAAATGGGTTCATTTTTAAAATTCAATACTCAAATCACAAGAGCCAAGTTTGAAGGGAAGAATGGGTATTTACTATACTTTTACAGTATAAACAATTAAATATCAAATACTATCCAGGAACAAAATCTGTTACATATTATTATTATTTCTGTTATTACAGTATCTAATTTCGAGACTTTTTTTAAGAATATTAAGTTTGGCTTAAGTGTCTTGATTTGGAATCCAATAAATTTGGTTTGGTTGGGTTTGGTTTTATGGCATATCAACTATTGTAGGTTATTTAATGTCAAATACTCTTTATACATACATATGGAATATATATGATTTGGTTTGGTTGGCAGTGTAGGTTATTTAATGCCAAATCCTCTTTATACATGTATATTAAATATATATATGATTTGTAAAAACATTTTGTAGATAACATTCTTAAATGCACACAGTTAAATGGTTTCAAGTGTTGTTGTATAACAGTCACAATTTAACATCAGTCATTTGTTTGCACACAGATTGTTCTATTTGACCCTTTGATAGGACCCTATCAAGTACTACCACTCTTGGTCAGAGTGGACCTGTAAGCAATGGTAATGAAGGAGTACTCCATATTCCCCAAATCTCCGAGGCTGGAGTCTCACTATCAGATTGTTTAATGTCATACCAAGAACACTTGTGTGTGTGTGGGGGGAGGTCTTATCCCTCTGCAGAGATACAGTCTGTGTATTCTACAGGCCCACCTGACTGAGCTGAAAATTCAGTAGAAGGATTATATCTCCAGTCTTAGTTTAGACTTATCTGAACCTCTGTTAAGCATCAAACATATCATACCAATGAACTACTTGTTGCAACAACATTAACTTAGTTGTTTGTCGGCTTTAAAGTTTGTTGAGTGGAAATTATTGAAAAATTAAATTAGAATTAGATACTTAAAAGTTCATGCAAATGGATTTATGTAAACTTATAGAAACATACTTATTGATATTTTCTATCATTAGGAATAAATTATTAGATTTAAATATACACTTTCCACCAAAAATACAAGTTTAATTAGTGTCTTTATTTCTATGTGATTGTAGATAAAGAAAAACTAAAAATATACTAAAAGAAGATATTTTCAATTTAATGACTGAATTTTTTTCTTTTTTTCTTTTCTTCTTTTTTTTCTTATTGTATAATAAAAAACTATAATTTTATAACATGAAAACATGATAGTAGAATATATTTAGAGACTGATACATAAAAAAAATAACCTACTCCCTTGAAAATATTTTTATTTATTCTTGTATAACTTTAGTATAAATACATATAAATTTGGATTCATATGTTGATTTATTCAGACCTAATAAAGATGTATGAATATGCCTGTTTTTACACAGAAAATAGGTTAATTTCTAAATTTCATTACCTATTATGATATTATTCATATTGTGAGTCAGAGCTAATACATCAATATTGATCCAATTCTTGTATGTTTGTTACCATAACACAACAAAAACTGCAAATTGTAACAAATTTAACATATTAAACCCATTCTTACATAGTAGCCTTGAGCACTTTTCTTATTTGCATTTTATCTTCTTTTTTTTTCATATATGTATGTGTGTGCATGTATGTATTGGCCTAGTGGGTAGTGTTTGCCAATAGTCCAGGAGACTTGGGTTCAATCCCTGGTCACATCATATCAAAGACTTTAAAAATGGTACTTGATACCTCCTTGCTTAACACTCAGCAATATAAGGTACATATCAAGGGTAAAGTGGACCAATCCAGGGAAAGGAGTAGCGCCCTCCCCTACACCTTGGTGTAGTACCTATTGACTACGGTCACTAACTTTACTTTACTTACTACTTTTAACACAAAGATACCAGGGTTTTATTATTTTTAGTGGAAAATTTGTTTAATCAGAATGGTATTATTAATTACTATACTTTACAGCATTAAAACTCTGTATATATTTCCCAACCCCTCCATATGGGCAGAATATGACACAAGGTCAGTTTTTAAGTGGAGTTGAACAAGTTTTGAATTCTGTTTTCTTTCTCTTAGACTGGTTGCCTAACCAAGGCTAAAGAACCCAGTCTGCTTTATTATTTACTCATAGCTGGGGGGAGAATAATTAGATTTATATTTTTTCTAAAAGTATTAGTGCAATGTGAAATGCAATCAACCTCATCCAGGATATGAACTTGTGTTGCCTTGTCGATTTTCTATGACAATAGCCATTACAACTCAAGCACCTCAAAAACTCTGGAACCAAAAATGAAATTGCAACACCACTGTAAGCAAAAATAAAATTGTGTGTGTGTGTGTATATATATATATATATATATATATATATATATATATATATAGTAACAGTGTTGGTTGTCTCTAATTCACTTTGTGAGTTTGTGGCGAACCAAGTGTGATATAATTTTGAGAGTGCTCAATATCTGAGATGGAGCTATTATATAATAATAATTAATAGATATATATTAGATTTGTATATTTAATGCCATGGAAGTTTTTCTGCAACCTAAGGTTTCATGAAGTTTGTAAAACTTCCATGGCATTAAATATATAAATCTAATATTTATTTATTTATTTATTATTATATATATATATATATATATAATGTGTGTGTGTGTTATTTTTGTTTAAAAATTTTCAATGCTGTAGAGTTTGATAAGTAATACCTACTAATGTTCATTTTGATTGTATAATTTTCCATTAGAAATAATAAAATTCTTATTTTTTGGGTTTAGAAGAAAATTAATTTCCTATTAAGAAAATTGTTAGGCTTGTAATTATTTATAGGCAATACTGTAATTAATGTTCCATTAGAAATAATAAAATGCTGCTATCTTTGGTTTGAATAACAATGAACATTTTTTTAAATACAGTTGTTAGTAGGTGTACTTATTTATTACCTAATAATATTCATTTTGATTGTATAATATTCCATTGTGGTTATCTGAGCTGACAGTATCTGCAACTGAGTACAATATACACATCATATGCATATAAGAACATAGATACTACCATAGGGAACTAGAAATAAAATACTGCAATACTAGTAATGGATGGACATTTGTCTAGGCATCTGCCTGGAAAAACTCTTTTAATGCTGTTGTAGGAGGTGTAGTAATGCTTTTCGGTTCTTGTGCTTTAAAATGACTAAATAGTATTGAGAGAATCCAACCAAAAATGATGTGTGCTTCATTTAATGACAACCCCTGTACAGTGATCATCTCTTGCTACACTCCCATCAATGGCAGTGATGAAACAGACATCATTAACTTTTTGCAATGAGCTATTTTCACTTGTCCAATACATTCCCAAACACAATGTTCTAATCATCAGTTGAGACAGGAATGCTCATATAGGTAAAGACAGAAATGACAAATCTGCTTACATTAGTCCTCATTTCTATTTGGCGAGTAATCTAGCAGATAACCAAGTTTTTCCACTTGAGAACAGGTTAGCATGCCTAAATACTAAATTGCAGAAAGAAATAGAAAACTATGAACCTATACTTACCCAAATAACTTTAAAGCACAGCTAGATTATATATTTATAAATAAGAAGTGGATAAATAGCACCGTGAACTGTAAAGCATAAACCTCTTTTGAATAAGTATCATCTGTGTATAGAATTATCTATGAAGAAATAAGACACAAACAGTTAAAGCTTCAGAATATGACTTGTCCTCCCTTGCCAATAGTGATATTAGAAATCATTTTCAGTAACTGTAAGGAAAAATTTTGATACTCTTAAGGAAACATCTGAAAGACTCAAATGAGGAATATGAAAACTTTGTTACTGTCTCTATAGAAGCAGCAACCAAGTGCATTCCAACCAAACCAAGAGCCAAATGTAGTTTCATGGGAGTCAGTAACAATTAAAGAAAAATGTGTTAATATGAAAAAAAAGCATCCTTACTTAATAAAAGAAACCAAAAAAATACCAATGCTCAGAAACTTATGAAACCCCAGGGAGAACTAACACATACTAAAAAGAACAACTAGAATACATTCAAGGCAAAACTAATAAAATCAGAAATTTGGTAAATGAAAGACAATCACAATTATCATTGCAGACAGTCAATGAAGTGAGTGGTAGGAAGAGCATCTCGATGGCAAAAGTAAAAGCTGTCATCCAAGAAGACAGAATAGAGAAGTGAAAAGAACATTTCAAGAATCTGCTCAGAAATTTCCTAAAATGAAGATTAAAAAAAAAAAAAATAGCCAACTTGACATCAAATTAGGTCAAATTATAGAAGAACTTGACACAGTACTGAAAATGATCAAAAGCAGAAAAACTGCTGGTCTTGACAAAATACCTCCTAAGTATGAATAATTAGATTTATACCTTTTCAAAGGTATTATTGTAATGTAAAATGCAATCATCACCGTCTAGGATTTGAACTCGTGTCACTGTGTCCATTTTCTATGATGACATACTTCTTTGATTAAGCAATGGTGTCTATCAATAAAACACAGAAATAGATAAAAAGCTGCAATTTCCACTTCTTCAAGAAAGGCAACCTTGGAATAACCTTTACTGCTAAAGTTGATAATGCCATACTTTTCTACAGTATCCGACCTGAAATTGAGAAAATTCTTAGGAAAAATCAGAATGGTTTTCTGAAAAATTGATCTACAAATTCACAGATTCTGACTGAAGGAGTACATACAAAAAAACTTGAGGCAGATTTCTCCAAAGCATTTGATTCCATACACAGAGGGAAAATGGAGTGAACTCTACTGTAACATAGCCATACATGAATATGTGAAAAGTACATAGAATGTTCATAACACATATACATAGAACATTGGAATCCCGAGACACAAAAACACTTACGACTTCTTAGTTCAGGTACGAAACATTTTTATTACCTTTGAGTTAAAAGTTTTTTCGACATAAGGAGAGAGATACAATCTTTCTATGCTGACTGCTTTTACATTGTCATCTCTCAACCCCACTAACGCGCGGCGCCCGTAGTGCACAAATTCGTCTGGCCTTGCCCAGGTCTCAATCTCTACTAACTGACTTTTCTCAAATCTCAGCCCACGCTTCTGGTGCATGACGTCATTCACACCCCTGGTTAAATCCTCTGTCTGGGATTTTTATTGTGACATCTCTGAATGACACGTCCACTCCACACGCACGTGTGTGAACACCTGCGCTCATCTTTGCACCTAACTAACCCATGCACTGAGCCGAAAGGTTCTCAACCTAACTAAACCCAAAGGCAAGATATATAAAACGAAATCCCTCGGCCATTATATTACATTACTAGCATGTAGTCTCCTTAAAGAAACTGTTACAGTTATAATGATGCTCTGCAAAAATGCAAAAGCTCCCCTGATGATGACTGAGCTCTTTGACAGTGTCATTGGAATTTTACAAGGAGATACATTAGTGTCATATGTTTTTAATCTGCCTACACTGCATACTTTGAACATTAATAGATCTAATAAAAGAAAATGATTTTACTCTAAGAATGGCTAGAAGCAGATGATATCCTACAGAAACTATAATGGACATAGACTATGCAGATGATCTATTGCTTCTTGCAAATACATGTGCCCAAACAGAATCCCTACTGTATAGCTTAGAGCAAACAACAGGAAGCATTGGCCTCTATGTGAACACAAATAAAACAGTTTGTGTGTTTTTTTTTTGTTTTTTTTAACAAGAGCTATCTCCTCTCTAAATGGCTGGCCTCTAAAATTAGTAGACAAGTTCACATACCTTGCTTGCAATATCTCATCTTCTGAAAGTGATGTCAACATATCCCTAGTGAAAGCATGGGCTGCTACTGACATGTTATCGGTCATATGGAAATCTGATCTTTCCAATGAAATAAAGTTGTGGCTGTGTCCATACTATTGTATGGATGCAGCATGTGGACGCTAACAAAACACATCAAGAAAAAGCTAGATGAGAACTGCCCAAGAATGCTATATACTATTTTGAACCAATCCTGGAAGCAAAATTCCACAAAACATCAGCTGTAAAGCCACTTATGTGCCATCTCGAAAAGTCATCCAAGTAAGACAAGACATGTGGAGCATTGCTAGTGAAGTAAGGATGAACTCATAAGCAATGTTATTCTATGGACTCCTAGACATGAACTGACTAGTGTTTGATGATATGCAAAGTCTCACATCAACTCTGTGTGGACACTGGGTGTACTTTGGAGGACCTGCCAAGAGTAATGGATGATTAGGACGGTTGGTGAGAGAAAGTTTGGGATTTCTGTGTTGACAGTATAATTTGATGAGGAGAAATAATAAAAATCCCGTTATTTTTGGTTTGGAAGAAAATTCTTTTTATTAAGAAAATTGTTAGGATTGTACTTGTTAATGTATGATACTAATATAATAAAATACACACACAAAAGGTTTGACTCAAAATTTCATCGGCTGACTAAAATATTCTTATGGAATGTGACCAAATGAGGTTTATTTTTCAACATAGTTTTTTCCTTGCAGTCCACTCACTACTTCCAATGGTGATGCAGTGCTTAGATCTTATTGTTCAAGTCATCAATAGCAGATACGTCATCATATGAATTTTTCAGGCCACCTTTGTGTATAAACACTTTTTCTCAAAGACATGAATAATTAATAGTTATTTAAATGTTGCTTTAAAAGCCAATGATTTGTTGTTATTTACATGGCAATAGTAAATATTCCTATGAACATAGTATGTGTTTGAAAAACTGCAGGTTTTACTTACAAAAACAACAATAAACTAACAACTAAAACAGACAGAAGTTTAATAGTGACGATGGTAGTAATTGTTATGGTTGGTGTCATTTTGTATTCCTGAATTAAAATTCATTTATTCGCAATCAAATGAACAAATCAAAATGCATTTTATTGAAGCTTGAACTAATTAGTAAATGGTGGAGCTCTTTAACTCATTCAACCATGTATAAAAGCAACAAGCTTTTTAGTATAATTTTACTTTTTGAATGAATAGATTGTGTGCTAGAAATAATTTAGCAATTACCTAATTAACTGTCACATGTTACTGGAAGAAGAGATGGTGTGCATCCCGATAAAAAACCAAAAAAAAAAAAAAAAACAAAAAAAACTTAAACTTCATTGAATTTAGCTTCTAAATTTTTTTTCTTTTTAAAACTGTCAGGTTGAATGAACAGATGAATGCAAACTCAATATTTTGTTTATCATGTTCATTTAACTGACTTGTTTGTTTTAATTTGATAAACAGTCAAGTCAGAGATCATTCCTATGTAATTCAGTCAAACTTATATGTTGGAGAAAAATTAAGCATTTCCCTATGATGGGAAATTAGCTGGCATGTCACCTTGTCAAGTATCCAGATATATCGGTGAGGTTTAGAATATGCTGACTCTATCCTCTTGAGAAGGATAAAACCCCCACCAAAGTGTCCTTGGTGTGACATTAAACTGGTGGTTAGACTCCATTTTGGAACTCAGGAGAATGTGGAGTACCCCTTCATTGCTATTACACCCAGGTCCTTTTGGACCCAGTGTGGTTGTACCTGTTGGGTCCCATCTATAAGTCAAGTAGAGAATACTTGAAATCATATAACTTTGCTAATTATTTAGATTTTATAGTTATTACAATGAAAATGAATAAAATTTCACCATTAAATAATCCAAATAGAGTTGATGTGCTATCGAGCATATAAACCAAACCTGACATTCACCATCACATTTACATTCATTTGGATAAATGAAGGATCTCCCTTGCATCCTATTATCTGTATTGCAGATAAGCATGATAAGTGATGGAAAATTGTGGCCCTTCCTTTTCCACTTGATTTTGCCTGTTGTACTTCTTCACTCCTCCCCAGACATAATGACTTTTTTTGTGTCCTTGAGATTAAGATCCTTGATATAGATAGATTTTAACAAGATTTACTAAGTTTCTCTTGAATATCTAACTTTATATTCAGTAAATTAAACATGCTGATTTTTAATGCCTTAATTTGTGAGTAGCTATAAGCTCTTAACACAACACTTGACAAGTGTTGACCTTTTTCTACCATATTGACCCAGGAAAACTGCCAACAGTAGTATAAAGACAATGGATACTCTCAACGTACTTATCTCAACATGTTTTTACACTTGTCTACTCTTATGTTAATAATTTCAGTAGGTCTTAAAACTAATAAATAAATTTAAAAAAATGTGGATTAATGATTATTTGTTGTGTTAGAAAACAAATCTTCCTTAATTATGCATAGCTTACATATTATAACAATATAATTGTTACTTAATGAAAAACGGTGGATTTTTTTTAAGTCTCTATTATCTAGTAAAACTATTACTGTCTGCGGTAAAGGAGAGAATATTGACTTATTGTACAAGTTTCTGACATTGACATAAATTACTAAAAGATTTCATGAGTGATTGTGGGACTGTTTCAAAGTACTTTTGACATAATCAAGTAAATTTAAAAAAAAAACTAAAAAACAAAACAAAAAAATGAAACTTTCTATGGATTAAAGAAAATGTATTTACTTTTGTATCAAAATGCCTGTAAAGGCATTCCAACAGTTTAAGTACATAAAATAGGATTGTTGTACAGTATTCAAACTCTGCCCGAGACATTTTGTTTACCTTATACTAATGCACTTGAGGTGCCCGTGGTGTAATGGTTATCGTCATAGGAAATGGACATGGCAACACGAGTTCAAATTCTGGACGAGACTGATTGCATTTCACATAGCACTAATACCCTTGGGAAAGGTATTAATCCAATTATTCTCCCTCCAGCTATGGGTAAATAGTAGGACAGACTAGGTTCTTCAGCCTTGGTAAGGCAACTAGTCTAGGAGAAGGAAAACTCTGAATTCAAACCTGTTAAACTCCGCTTAAAAATTGACCTTGTATCATATCCTGCCCGAGCGGAGGGGTTGGTAAATATATATACTAATGCACTTGAAAAAAAAAAAATCTTTATTTTTTCCAATCTCTCAGCAAGTGATATATTCAATAATATTTATACATTCGCTCATAGTGTGAGTAGTCAGATATTAACCTGTACTTAAACTAAACTGAATTGTTTAATATAGAACTGTTTTGACATTTAACTGTGTGTAAACAAAATCTGTATTCATACTAAACTGAATTAGCTGAATTAGAACTGTTTGAATAAACTGAATAGCTTGAAATAGAAATATTTTTGATAATTCAACAGTGTACTCATGTTAAACGGAATTGTTTGAAATAGAACTATTTGCATAAAAATGAATTTGGCATTAAATAACCTACAAAGGTTGAAAGGCCATATAACCCAAACAACCAACAAAAACAGATATTAACTTTTACTAGAAGAAATATTGTCAACTGTTATTGAAATTTTTTATGAGTATTTCTTTGGTTCCATTCTGGAAACATTTTCAGGGCTTCAAATATGCTGATTGTATCCTCTGCAGTGGTATAAGACACCTCCCTCTCTACAACTAAAGAAGAGGTGTCCTGGATATGTCATTAAATTCATCTTGTGATGAGGCTCTAATTTTGAAGTTCTGGGAGATATGGAGAACGTCTTCATTGCCATTACTCCCAGGTCCTCTCTGACCTAGAGAAACATGTATGAATTAAAGAAAATATGATTGTGACATCATAGTAAGCAAGTTTAAACTCCAATCATGCTATTATGTTCACTTTTGGACTAATACTCTTGGGAAAGGTATAAATCCTTTTATTCTCTGGCTATGGATTAAATGCTACCACAACCATATTTACTAACCCTTCTGCTCGGGCAGGATATGACACAAGGTCAATTTTTAAGCGGAGTTTAACAGGTTTGAATTCAGAGTTTTCCTTCTCTTAGACTAGTTGCCTCACCAAGGCTGAAGAACCCAGTTGGCCCTACTATTTACCCATAGCTGGAGGGAGAATAATTGGATTCATACCTTTCCCAAGGGTATTAGTGCTATGTGAAATGCAATCAGCCTCGTCCAGGATTTGAACTCGTGTCGCAGTGTCCATTTCCTATGACGATAACCATTAGACCACGGGCACCTCCTAAAATGCTACCACAACTGTTCTACATGGATGGCTTTCGCATTGAATAACCCATGAAGATTGATATGCCATTAAACAAAGAAACCAAACCTTTTAATCTGATTCCTTATTTTTCTTTAACCTCTCAGCTAGTGAAATATTTAATAATATTCTATTTATACATTCACTCATATTATTAGTAGGTGTAAGATAATCTTGAATTTTCATTACAAGAAACATTGTCAGCCATTGTTAATTTTTTTTTTTTTTTAATGAGTATTTTTTTTTTTTTTAATGAGTATTTTTTTTTTAAATATATGGGTCATCTGATAGTTTTAGCATGGAAAAATGCCATTGGTAAGTACTTCAAATTCTTGCAGTTGTTTGTATTCACTCTGCATTAATGTTCTTGTCTTGTAGGGCAGAGTGAGTCCTCTAGCCTTGGTTGAGCAGCCAAATTAGAAGACTGATTGATAGATTGATTGTAATAGCATGGAAACTCATCTAGGATTATTTTATGCCTAGAGGTTAGGGAATAGCATTCATCATATGTTCATATTTACATTTTTTATATAGTTGTTTCTTGAAGCCTTTTTTTCTGCAAATGTTCCTATGGAATACAAATAATTTTTAAAGAGATCTCTTTGACCCATATCCCCAACAAGTACTACCATTCTTGGTTTTAGTGGACCTCAGAATCATACCAATGAAAGAGTACTCCACACTCCTTAGATTTCCAGAGGGAGTGTCCTCGTGGTGTAATGGTTAAAGCAATGGACTGCGGAATCGTAGTATGCAAGTTCAAACTCCAGTCACGCTATTGCGTTCACTTTCGGACAAATACTCTTGAGAAAGGTATGAACCCCCTTATCATCCCAGCTATGGGTTAAATAATACCACTACTGTTCTCGAAGGATGGCTTCGGCATTAAATAACCTACAAAGGTTGATATGCCATTAAACAACCAAACCAAACCTTAGATTTCCAGAAATGGAGCCTCACCATCAGAGGCAGTTGAATGTCCTATCCAAGAAACCTCTTTTTTGGTGGGGAAAGTCTTACCTCTCTCCAGAAGATACTGTCAGCATTTTCTAAGCTTCACTGATAAGGTAACAGGCTAGAAGAAGAATAACTGAATTTAAACTCTTGATGGGTCAGCATGGCAGAGTAAAGTTTATTACTCTCTAACAAACCTTTGTGGCTAAGCCTGTTGAAGGGAATGTCGAGAAAAAACACTGGCAAGCTACCTTTGCGTAATATTGACTAACAATTGCATTAGTATATTGTTACTATTTCTTACAAATACGACTGACATGCACACATGCATTGACAAACACTATTTTACTGTCTGCTGTTACTCTTAATCAAAATCAATACAAATAATCAATATTAACTATGTGATTGACACTTTTATAGCTAAAATCTTTGCATGATTTTTTCCCTTGTAAACTGTCCTCAAACATGCTGAAAAATGTGATATTGATTTCATAGTATCCTGTTCAAGTGAAAGATTTTGGGACATGAAAGCAAGTCATATTTTGTTTTAATGACTTTTTTTCCCTTATTTCTTGAATGATTAAACTGAAAATTGTTTTCCAGGTGTAGAGCCTGATGTAGTTTGTATTTGGCAGTGAAAGTATTTTGAGCACAATTCCATCTGGAATATGAGATTCTAATGTAATATATATATATATTTTTTTGTAGCTAAAAATCAGTGTTATTTTTTCCTCTTATATAATGTGACTTAAGAAAACACAGCATTGATTTTTTTTTTTTTTTTTTTTTTTTTTTTTTTTTTTAGATAGCCAATGTAATATTACTGCAAGTTTAAAAACCCATTATATAAAAGCCAAAGTCACTTAATTTGTTTGTTGGTTTGTCATTAATGAGGAAGAGAGAATTATTTATTCATCAATAATGCATTTTGCTATATTTATAAATAAAGAATAGACTTAAGTTAGGATAGCATTGAAATAGCCAACAGCATTTGGTGACTGTCAATCTTATACCTATTCAATCAATAGACCAAGAGTTCTTGGTCTGATGAACACATAGTTGAGAAACTGATAGTCATCAAGTGCTATTGATTCTCTGTGTCTGTTATGCTAACTTGTATGTATGTATGTATGTATGTATATATGTGTTTGTGTGTGTATATATGTATGTGGTAATTTACTAAGCTTTGTTGCTTAGATATGGCACAAGGCCGTTTAAATGGGGTACCCAATGAGACTCAAACTCACCTGTGTAGGTTTGCTAGTCTAGCTTGCTAACCATAACACCACTGTGTGTGTGTGTGTGTGTGTGTAAACCTGTTGAGGTTTTTTAAGCCTAGACTTTTGGGAATAGTATTCATATTTGTTTTTTGTGTACACCATTGTATGGTTTCAAGTATTCTTATTAATACTAATTTATACTCAATTATATGGTTTTAAGTAATTATTTCTATTTCATAATAATGATTTGTTTGGATATCATTATATGGTTTAAAATAACTAATAATAATAATAATAATCCCTAGGAAACAATTATAGCTTCAAATAACTTTCAATACAAATAATTTAGTTATATGATATCAAGTATTCTTATCTAATATTAATAATTTGACCCATAGATGGGACCCTAACATCATTGACTTGGGAGTAATGATAATGAAGAGGTGACTCTCTACCCCCACCACTGAGCTCCAGAACTGGAGCCTCACCAGTTTAATGTCATGCACAGACCCCTCCTTTTTTTTTCTTTGTATTATCCCTCTGCAGGGAATACACTGTATTCTAAGCCTTTTGGACAGGGTGGTTTGAATTTACTGATCTTCTATGTAATAATTCAAATCTTGTTGGCTTGTTACCAGAAAACAGCAAAAATGTAACCATTATTTTTACTTGGAAGTATAATGATACTTCCATATTTGACCTCAGATTAAATTTCTCTCATTATACACAAATAAATATGGCAAGACTATTTTTCTGCAGCTCCAAGAACACTAGGAAATAGTTGGAGATAATCCAAGAATAATGATTTCAATGGGAATAGAAAAGTGTAATCACCTTGCATATTATATAGATCTACAGAGTTGACTTTTAAATGTGAATCAAATTTTTTTTTTCTTTAGTGTATTTCTTATCTTTTCCCACTTTTCTCTTTCTTTTCATTTTTGATTCAATATTCTCAATAAGTCAAGAAAGTGAAGGAGGACAGATTCCTGTAAGGGTATGTTTGGGACTTGATATAAAATTGAATAGATAAGAATAAATAATTGGAATGAAAGAGAATAGACCTGTTCATATGTCTGACTTATTAGTTGAGTATATAACCTCCAATTAAAATTCTCCTAGACTAGTAACAAATAGGTAAGTTACCTTTACAGGACAAAATCTGGCTAAAAAAGACTGGAGGGTGTTATATATAACCAGCACGTATTCACCCGTGTGTAAATAAGTAGCATAGAGGCTATCATCTTCTTGTAATATTGTGGGTGTAATGGGCCGGTGTGTGTGTAGAGGCAGGCTTGTGCACAGCTACAGGTAAGTTTATAGATTGAGATCCATTTGAGATACTTATGCTGAAGTGAATTATTAGTGTGCTAGTTTTAGGATTGGTTAAGAAGTGTTAGCAGTTGTACAAATTCACTCTTATGTATACAGCATAAACAAAAATTAGGTTGTTTTTTTTTTTTTTTTTTTTTTTTTTTGTAAGGTTTTATAAAGTGGTGTAAATTATATTTAATGGTGTTCATAAAGTCCTGTAGTCATTTTAGAATTTAATAACTCAAGTTGTACAAATGATTGAATCATTTAGGTGTGGCTAAATAGAGGGGCAGACTGGGTTCTTTAGCCTTGGTTGAGAAAGAAAACTCCACATTCAAGCCATCTTTACTCTGCTTCAAAATTGACTTTGACACATCCTGCTCATGATAGAAGAGTTGGGTAAATACTTTAGGGACTCTAGCTTAAATTCACTTTTATTTTTCTTTGTTCCACTAAGGCCAGTGAACCCAATCTTAGTATTTTACCTATTGCAGAGGGAAGAGAATAAGGGATGGATTAATGCTTTTCCCAAGTTTGATAGTATGAAATAAATAGCCTTGGCCAGAATTTAAACTCAGCTTTGTTATTTTATTTCACCATATAAGGGATAATCAAAATGCAATTAAAATATTTTGACACTTTTTTTTCTTTATCTAACATAAAGAAAAAAAAAAGATGCTATAAAAGTATTTTAATTGTCCCTTACATAATATTGACAAGTACCTGACTTTTTCAACAGTTATAAATTTCATGTATTCAAAAATAAATCTTCATTATCTTTTTTTTTTCACCTACATATCTTCATATAATAGGTCACTAGGGTTCTATGTGACTCAGTTCAGTAGTGGTTTAAAGTGATCTGATATTTTTGGCAGTTAAGTAGATAAGCCTATAAGGTAAACCAGGTTAATTGTTAGTTATATTAGATATGCATTAGTCTATATATTCATATTGCTACTAATATGTACTTAGGACCAGCTGAGGTACCTGGTATTGTTTGGGGAAAAAAGTTAAGACTTAAAGGTTATTGAGTAAATTCTAATATATAAGGTTATCATAGACACATTCAATGGTGATGATTGCTTAGGCAAAAAATTGTCAGTCTCCAAGCACTGTTGGTTGTGTCTACTCTATCCTAACATAGATAATATGCTCCATCACTGATATTAAGCACTGTATATTTATAGATATAGCAAGTGCTCTTTCTCTCTCTCTCATATATATCATATCAAGAAAGAATAGCATAAAAAGTCAGAACAAATATCCTTGTTTTCCATTATGATTATGGCTTTCTATTTTGTGGGAAATAATAGTTATGACCCTAAGTTGATCTGTGATGACTTGGAAAGTTAGTGCCACTTATCCCAAGATCAACTTGAAGTCAAGTTCCCCTTCTAGAATAATCTTCAGTTCTCAGAATCCAACCTGTAAGAAGCATATTCTGACTTTATTAGTATACATATGCATTAGACCATGCCTGTTATATTGTTACTATATACGAACATATTGATAGACATCAGAGCAAGTGATCATATTCCTATTAATTATCACTTTGTTATATGCCTGGTACATTTGGCTGAAATTAAGATTTGTTTACTAGTTTGGTTATTTTAAATAATTTCTCAAATTTATTTTTGTTTGAAATATCTATAAAGAAAAACTATTCTGAATTTATAGATATTTTGTGATTTATTAGATACATTTTGTAGAACTCTGCAAGACTTACTGTTGTTATTCAGGTTTACCAGATCGGGATACAAGTAGTGAACTTATTTGAAAAGCCAATGCTACTAAATTTCGATAGATGAAACTTTTGATGTTCCTTTTAAGAGGAAAGTCAGGGATTGATTATTTAAACATTTATAATATAAAAGGAACAGTACAATAAGTTACAAACAATTAACAAGAGAACTTAAAAGAAATAGAAGAGGGTCAAATTCCTGTATAGCCAATCATAATAAGATCAGTGTGAATACTAATCAACTTGATATCAGCTTATTAATCAACCATCAAAGTCCTTAATAGTAGGCTATTTATGGCTATGAGCTAGTCCATCTGGTAGAGTACTTGAAGAGGTGTTAGCTACTTTAAAACATTTCCCCTTTGAAATTTTCTGTCCCCTAAACAACATATTTCTGTCTTTTAGGGTTTATTTCCATAGTACCCTTTGGAATTTGTTTTCGCTTACTTGATTGATTCTGTTATACTGGTTGAAGCATAGATACGTTGAATGTATCATAAATCACCGTCATCGGTTCCTCCTTGCGTTGATCTCTGTCCGCTATATATCTTTTATTTATTTGATTTAAATGCCTCTTAATCACTTATTTTGAATCTTTTATCAAATACATTTTGACAATTCTTTTATCTTCTTCCCATGTTGCTTTTCCAAATTTATAATTCTTGAAATATATTTTTTTGCCGGGGTTGTAGTGTTTACTATTTTTTTTTTTTTTTTTTTTTTTTCATCCATTTTCTTTTCTGTAGGTCTCAACCTATTGAATACCAAATGAATTTTCCTTGCAAACATGAGTTTGGCTGGGGCCATTCTTGAACTTGCATTTATGTTAGGTGTTTTGTGATATATCGACAAGAATTTTTAGAATTCTTCATTCATGGTTTTAATTCCACTTGCCTTCTTAATTGCTCTTTTGAACATGTCAACAAATCTTTCCACCATTCCATTTAACCTTGGGTGGTAGGGTGGAGATGTTAAATGTACAATTGAATGGATTTTACAAAATGTTTTTGAAGAAAACTGCGTTGTGTTGTTGGATATGATAGTTTCTGGTAAGCCAAATCTAGCGAATAATTTGTGTAAAAAAAAATCCATTGTGACACTACTAGTTGGTGTTTTACATTTAAAAACTTTCAGCCACTTTGTGAAGCTGTCTATCACAATGAAATAATAAATCCCCTTTATTGGGCCGGCATTGTCAATATGTCACCTTGACCATGGCTTAGCAGTCTTTGGTCAGGATTGAATTTTACAGGTGATGTCTTGTCTGCCAATGCACAGTTTTTACCAGACATTCAATTTTCTTGTCCATGCCATACCAATAGATGTAGCTCCTCATGAGAGCTTTCGTTCTTGATATTTCTGGACACGAAAAATCTTAAAGATTTTTTTACTAAAACTGCTGGTATTACCACCTGATCTCCATATAACAATATACCATTACATATAGAAAAAAAATCATTCCCTTTATTTTTCTTCTGGTCTATTATCTCATCCTTTGTGCTGTAATGAATTTATCAAATTTTGCTTTTAAACCTTATTTCTTCCAAAGTAACTGGTAGTTCTTTTACTGTGTTATAAAGAACATTTTTAATATCCATTTCGGAACTCGATGAAGCAATAACTGTCTCTCATAATGGTTCTCTTATTTTGGTAATTAACCTAGACAAACCATCAGTGTGTGGTATTTTCTTAGATGAAAAAACTCCATTTTAAAAGAGTAATTTAACAAAATGGTTTCCATCTTTTTAGACGATTAACTGAATGTGTAGGAATTCCTTTTTTCGAGCTGAATATGGACAGTAGTGGGTGGTGGTGAGTTTGAAAAATGATCGCTTTTCCATTTATATATTTGTGAAATTTCTTAACAGCGACTATCAAGCCTAACCCCTCTCTTATAATTCGTGAATAATTAATTTCTGCTGGGAGCAAAGTCCTCAAAACATGATGTACAACCTTTAATTGACCATCTTTTTTTTTTGTGGAAGAGTATGGCCCCTAAACCCAAATTACTAGCATCATTTGCCACATAAATCTTCTTATTAGGTTCGTAATGCATGAGAGTTAGGTCCGAATCGACCGTCCAGTTCCACTTTACATCTTTTTTAAGAAGTTTGTTTAAAATTGCTCTTAGTGTGTGCATATTTGGAATATAATTGCTTTAATAATTTGCTAACTCCTAAAATGATTGTTGGGATGTTACAGTTGTAGGAGCAGGCGTGTTCTTTATTGCGTTCGCATGACTAGGATCAGACCTCCTACTTTTTTCATCTATGATCTGTCCCAAATATTTGATTTTTGGTAAAAAATTTGCAATTTTTAATACTCAGCTTAAAGCCAAACTCTTATTTGTTTTTTTGTTTAAAACTTCCTTTACATGTCTTATATGCTTTTCTTGGGTTTTACTTTTTATTAATATATCATCTAAATATGCTATTGCAAAGTCTAGCCTCCCCCCTCCCACAGTATGGTGTCCATCACCTGCTGGAATGTCCCTAGTGCTACTTCTATTCCAAATGGTAATATAAGGAATTTAAAAAGCCCTTTATGCATGTTAATCGTTACTATTTCAGCACACTTTTCATCGGCTGTATTTGCAGGTAGGCCTCCCATAAATCCAACTTTGAAAATATCTGACCCCCACCATTTAATTGTGCGAAAATTCCTTTTGCTGATGAGAGAAGATAATTAGTTCGTTTCAAGCAGTCATTTATTCCTGTTGAATAATCTTTTACTTTACTTTTGAGCTAAGTCCAAGACCCCCCCCAATTTTTTTTTAAGGGAAATTTTCTTTGAGTTCCCTTTTCAGTTTTTGTTGATGATCTATCTACATTATGTGTTTATTGGTATGTTGAACAAGTTGAATGCTTCAATCTAGTCCATACCAAAGAGGTTTTGCAATCACTCCATGACAAATGTGTTTAATGTTTTCTCCTTGTCTGAGAAAAAAATATGTGACAATTTCGCCTAAGAATTTTAATTTACCTCCTGTCACCCCTCTGGCGATATTTTGTCTGTGTGTGTGTGTATATATATATATATATATATATATATATATATATATATATATATATATATATATATATATATATATATATATATTGTAATTAATGTTGGTCTTTTAATTTTTTTTCCAGGTTTCAGCGTTTATTATTGTCAAGTCTGAATCTGTGTCCAATTGAAATTTGACGTTTTTATAATTTACTTGAACATTTATATATTTTCTTTTTAATGTCTTGACTGCTTTTTGTTCAATAGTACAATGAAGAAAATTTTTATTTTTCATTTTACTTTTGGGCTTTTTGCTGCAATGAGAAAATTTATGTCCTTTGTTCCCACGGCTTTTACATTTTTAGTTTTTAAAAGGACAATTTTTAAATAAATGTAATTTGCCACAACCAAAGCAGAGATGAATTTTAAAAGAAATTTCTTTTCCTACCTTTTGGCTTATTCTGAACTGTGTGAATATGAGAAATGTGTCTGCTCTTCAATTTAAAATACGTGAGATTTTGGAGTGTTATCTTTTGGTCTTGTTCTAATTTTGTTAGCAATCTCAATCTTATATCTGCATCTTTTGGTACAGTCAGACCCTGAATGAAAATTAAGCATTTAAACATATCTGGTGTTATTTCACTCAATCTAAATTTTTCACATTCTCTGTTGACTATACTGGCAAAAGTTGTGTAATCCTCAATTTCTTTCTTTGTAAGATTCAAACACTGACAGCACGTATAGAAAAGTGAACTCCACTCCCTGAATATTCCTGTCAATATTTCCTGGAATGAAATTTCTCTGGAATATCTTGGGTGTATAAAATTTGTGTACTTTTTGTATTCCACAGCGCTGAACTTATCTAGTGTTAATTGTACCTTTTATTTTCCCATCTGACCATGTTAAAGCCTTTTTGGAATACTTCTTCGTACCTTCGAAAGTATTCTCCGAATGTGATTTCTTTGGTTTATATTCAAATTTACCAATCGAGCTGATTACGAAATCCTGAGAAAAGATATTAGAACTGCCGGGATCATTTTCTCATTTTGAGAAAGTTTCCTGTAATTTTGAAAATTGCTTGAGTTCTTTTCAATGCTTTTCTCGGTTGTCTTGTGTTGTTTTTTTTTTTAAATTTTTCCATGTCCTGTTTGAGTAAAATTTCTTGCTGCTTCAAGAATTCCAGCATGCAGTTTTTAAAATCCTCCAGTTTTGTGAGTGAGTTGTACTTGTCAATTTGTATTTCCTAGAAATATTTTTGCATGCTTGTTTGTCCTTTTCTGCTATTATGGTCAATCTATTGTTTCAGTTGTGAATTTTGAAATCCTGTTTGCTAATCTGTGTAATTTTTTGAATCTTTGACGCCAGTCTATTGTATTGTCGAGGTGAATGATATACAGAGAACAATAAGTGCTTAATATATTTATTCAGCACCAATATTTGGTGCTAACAGATACATACAAAAAGTCACAGTATAATAAGTTACAAAACAATTAACAAGAGAACTTACAAGAAATAGAGGAGGGTCAAAATGCTGTATAGCCAAACAGTCAGATCAGTTTGAATATTAATCAAATTATCAGCTTATCAATCAACCATTGAAGTCTTTAATTATAGGCTATTTATTGCTATGAGCCAGTCTATCTGGTAGAGTGCTGAAGGGGTGTTAGCTACTCTATATCACCATTATCACATTGTTTGTTAAATACATGCAGTGATGATATTAATAAAACTATTAAAAATGATGATGATCATTTAAGTAAGTCAAGCTTGGTAAATAATCAACTAAGAGATTTGTTTATATTTGCTGAAGACTTTTTGGATGAGCTGATAACAGAAGACTGACACAACTGTGGGCTACAAATTCTAACAATGCTTCTTAGGTTTCAGTTTTCCTTCTCCTTGACTAGTTTCACCAAGGCCAAAGAACCCAGTCTGTTCTATTATTTTACTCCTAAATGGCAAGAGAATATGTGTCCGGTTAAACTGGACATTAGCTTAGTGGGTAGAGTGTTCGCCAATGATCCAGGAGACCGGGGTTCAATCTCAGGTCGTGCCATACTTTAAAAAATGATACTTGATGCCTCCTTAACACTCAGCAATATAAGGTATCAAGGGTAAAGAGGAGCAATCCAGGGAAAGGAGTAGCACCCTCCCCTACACTTATATGGGTCATTCAGTAGATAAGGTAAATTTGTTTTTTTAGAAAAAATACATTTTTTTCCAGAATTTTTTCCTATAAATATAAACTCTGTATCATTTGTAATTGGCTTATAGCAAAAATTTTAATTGTGCACAATCATTTAAGATAATTTATTTTGAGGCTATTCAAAATGGTGGCAAATCAGAGTGCTCCAGGCTTGAACAGAAGTGTCATCAAATTTTTGGTGGGTGAGAAGTGCAAATCATGTGAAATTTACCGAAGAATGTATGATGTGTATAGAGAAACATGTTTTAGTTTTTTAAAAAAAAAAAAAGTTTACAAATGGGCTAAAAATAAGTTTGCCATTATGAAACTGAGTTGTGAAGACAGTCCATGGAATGGAAATGCACTAACTAAAGAAAAGGTTAAATCAGTTAAAGTCATACTCAGTCTTCTTGGACATGAAGGTACTCATCACTATTGATTTCCTTGAAAAGGTGTACTTGTAAACAGGGCTTCCTATTGTTGACTCTTTAGTCAAAATTAACCTTACTTATTGAATGACCCCCATATATATATATATATACTCAAACACTCTCTATTACTTCTCTCCTCTATTGGAGAAGGCATTATTCATTTGCAGCTTGTTATGTTTTAAGAACTTTATCTGTGTTCCACTTTTAAAAGATTTGACAATAAAAGTGCAATGTCTTAAATTCCTATTGACAGAAACCAGATATTCACTATCTTGAGATCTAAAAGGAGGTACATTGTGCTTATCTGATAAACTTCAAATGAAAACTTTTCAACATTATCAGCAGTTTGAGTTTCTGGTTTAGCTTTACATTTTACCATTCCTTTTTTCAGTCTATTATAACATGGGTGTTTATTTATGTAGATGGGAAACTGTATTTTTATTAAATTTCACAAAGAAATTTTTAATGATTTTAATGATATACACACTATATTAGTCTGGCACAGGGGAATCCAATAAAGATCAAACTCGAAAGAATAAAAAGTAGTAGTCTCCCTCTCTTTCTCTCTCGTGTGTGTGTGTGTGTATGTATGTATGTATGTATGTGTGTGTGTGTGTGTGTGTGTATATATATATATATATATATATATATATATATATATATATATATATATATATGTATATATATATATGTGTGTATGTATATATATATATATATATGTAATGCTCTGTTGGTGTAGCATATCCATTAGTCTGAAGAAGGTTGTCTAATTCAACATTCTTCAGATGAATGGATATTCTGTACCAACAGTAGATTTTACACCACTTTTTTTATATAGCATATCAACTCCTTAAAAAAAACAATTCTTTAAAAAAAAAAAATTATTTAAAAAGAAAAAAACAAAAAACAAAAAAAAAACCTTTAAAAATTTTAAAAGAATTTTTTTTCTTTCCGACAAAACTTTTTCTTTTGACAGTGACCTAAGGTTGAAACTAGTTGAGAACCATCAAAAATAAACTACATTAAAGTAATATTCCTATTTGTCTTGTCACTTTTCTTCATCTTTATATATATATATATATATATATATATATTATTTGAGAAATAAATCAGTTTCGCAGATTTAACTTTTTGAAGTCATTAGCCCAATATTTAAAGCTGCGTAATATTTTAGAATACTAATAACCAGTAATCACAGTCCATAATTGCTCCCTCCACTATTGTGCCTTGTTGTTAGTGGTTAGGGAAAATGTCTCTAAAACAGGATGTTGGGTTTTATTGAAATGTGTAAGATGTATGAAAATTAGAACAGGCAAAATTTTGTTGGTCAAAGGTTTTGATTGGCTGACAAACTTACAATAAAAGTAAGCAAAGGAGAAAACTGGGTGAGGCTATCTGATGATAGTAAAAATAGTTTTTTTAATGTTTAAATACTTTTAATTTGTTTATAATATGTATATACATAAGTAAAAAAAGAATGAACATAGTTGTAATGTTAATTTAAAAAAAAAAAACTCCTCTTGGTATTCAACATAGTTCTTCCAGTGAGTTTTCTATAGGTAAAAGCACCTCTGAAGGTGTGAAATTTTTTCAACATCCTTCATACTCATGAATTACTTATTCTTAGGATGAGTTTTCAGTTTAGAAAACTAGAAAAACTTGTACAAAGTTAGGTTTTGAGTGTTGTGGGTGTTGCTCATGCACAATTGTTTTACCAAAAACTCGCATTTTATTTTATTTTTTCAAATAACACTGATTCATCTTGACAAAGTCTGGCCATCATCATTATATAAATTGCTTGGGTGTGCACACATTTAAAACTTAAATTTCCAGATTCAATATGTGTGTTTAATATGATATAGTAAGTAATATGGTTTACTACATTTATAAATAAAGAGTGCTCAATTTTATTGATAGAAAGTATATCTGGATCAAAGAACTCGGTCTGATTATCAATTTGGCAAGAAACTGGCAGTCACCAAGTGTGGTTGAATCTGTACCTATGCTATTCAAATACAAACAAATACACATACCCCTATATATATATATATATATATATATATATATATATAATATGGCTGTCCAGTTGGCTGGGGTTGTAGAATACACCAACTGCATCTCTGCGGAAATTTATGACCTACCCCTTAACAAGTGTCCTGGATGTGACATTAAACCATCTCCAACCTTGAAGATTTGGGGAATATGGACTACTCCCTTCATTACTATTGTTCCCTGGAATGGTAGCTCCTGATTGGGTCCTATCTATCGATCAAATAGAACAAACTGTGTGCAAACAAATGACTGATGTTAAATTGTGATTGGAAAAAAAAAAGTAAAAAAAAAGCTCAGGCTTGTTTCAGAGTGCTATCTACAAAATGTATTTACAAATCATATATATATTTAGTATCGCTGTATAAAGAGGATCTGGCATTAAATAACCTACAATGGTTTCATGGCTTGCTATATTTATAAATAAAGAGTGCTCAATATCATTGATAGAGCATAGGTGATCTAAGTTTGAATAGGTATTCAAACTTTGACTTATATATGCGCGCACGCGCACACACACACACACACACACACACACACACACACACACATATATGAATATAAAATGAGAATTTTAGTATTTTATGGAGGAATTGATTTAATTGTAGCAAAAGGCTGTTATTTAATCTGGAATTAATCGTCATTAATTAAAAACAAAACAATTTCACTAGCTAATTGCTTATATTGAAATTACAGATGGTATGCATTTATGGTTTCAACAATTCAAGTATTCTCTTTTTATTATACATATAATTGTGCTATTAGGTTAGTAACACATGCGTTACTTTCTTACCATTGATTATCCATTTCTTTTTGATGATCAACTCTTTTAAGATTGAATTAGATGGTTTCAGAAATGATGGTAAGAAAAAGAATTTAAGAGGGCATTTCTGGTAACTATTGGATGAATTACTTAACAATATTTGATCTACATTTAGATATCTTATTAATAGTGTTTAAGTTCTGTGAAAAGATTTATTTAAAATTTTTTTTCTTTTGGTGGTGTGAGAAGACCATAAAGAGAGGAAATTCCCATGGAGGCATTTATAAATAATAATAATAATAAACACATGATATACATATTACGACTGAAACTTAGTGAAAGGAATTGAAGGTGAAAAATTGGAAAATTTGGTGGCTAAATTATCAAATTTTCCTTGTTGAAATTACTATGGTAATTTTTTTCTCCTTTTTTTATAGTCTGTTTTGATGGAATAATCAAAAATAATAACTATGTTGTTGCATTTTCTATTTCTTGGAAGAATGAATTAATCTGAGATTCTTAAAGCACTTAAAATGAGGGTTATAATTTTAGTGAGATGTTAAGAATAATTTGAGAAAATAAATTTAAATATTCTTGGGCAAAACATCAAATTTTAAAAAATATTATTTATCCATTGTCTAATGTCCAAAATACATGGAAAACTTTTGCAACTCTATCTTAAAAAGGCTCTCAATATACAGGGTGTTTCAGAAAAATCTATCATTTCAAAATTTAATAACTTATTCTCATTGAAATGATCTCAAATTTTTACAGCATATGGAGAAACAATTTGAAATTTTATGGTTCATGTTTAAAAAAAAAAAAAGAAAAGAATTTTACCCAAAGCTTATACATTATTTATACAATATCTATATAAAACTCAAATTCCGTTAAGTAATGCATCTGATAGTTCCCAAAAATGCCCCCTTAAATTCTTTTTCTTTTTTTTGTTCATTTTTTTTTTTTTCTGAAAACATCTAAGTAATGCATCTGATAGTTCCCAAAAATGCCCCCTTAAATTCTTTTTCTTTTTTTTTGTTCATTTTTTTTTTTTTTCTGAAAACATCTAAGTAATGCATCTGATAGTTCCCAAAAATGCCCCCTTAAATTCTTTTTCTTTTTTTTGTTCATTTTTTTTTTTTCTGAAAACATCTAATTTGGATCTGATTAGGCAATTTATTCCAAAATTATATTAATCTATTAGCAAAACAATCCAATTTGTTAGTAGACTTAGTTTTTTTTTTTTTTTTTTTTTTTTTTTTTTTAATCTGTTTAGACAGTAAATTT
This sequence comes from Sepioteuthis lessoniana, assembly GCA_963585895.1. Lineage (NCBI taxonomy): Eukaryota > Metazoa > Mollusca > Cephalopoda > Myopsida > Loliginidae > Sepioteuthis > Sepioteuthis lessoniana. The sequence continues at coordinate 67,661,914 of OY757936.1, forward strand.
CCACTTTGAAGAGACATATTGAAAAAATACCTGCCATGATTAGAAATTCGATGAATTACTTTGAAAGTTTCAGTTAGATCACTTCTCACTCTTCTTTCTATTTAAGTTTTGATTCAAATTGTCAATTTTGAAGCTGTATGTAAATATTAATATTATGACAACCAACACTAAAACCCAACATATATTTGCTCTTCTTGTTCTTTTGTTTTTTCATTTGTTGTATTATTATCTTTATTAATCTTTTAGTCTAAATTTTGTTAATTTGATGTTGTGCCAGGCTTTAGATAATTATAATTCCAGAAATTTATTTTGTTATATATATATATATAAATTATTATTGTTTACTCCTTGAGATTTTTTCACGTCAATTTTAGCTGATGGTTTTTCAGTGGAGTTTGAGTGACGGCAAGTCTCCTGGACTCTTCTCAGTATTCTGGGCATTCTCAATAATGCTGTAGTTTGGATGGTCTCCACTTGTCCTCCAACTTTCCTTTGATAATCATTTAGTTACTGTACTAAAAGCACCAATCACGATTGGTATAATTGTCACCTTCATGTTCCTTTCAGTTTTATTCTGTGGTCAGCAGGGACAGCAGAGTCCACAATTTTGCAAATTCTCTCTTTTTTTTTTTTTTTTTTTTTTTTTTTTTTGTTGTTGATTATTATAAGGTCTGGTCTTCTGGCCAAGATTAGGTGATCTGTTTGTATGTCCCTTAGAAGTTTTTGTCATTTTCTAGGACAGATGCGGGGTTGTGCATATGCTATTTGTTTGTATGGTCAAATTTGAATTTCTTGCCCATCTCCCAGTGGATCACCTTGCTCACTCAGTTGTATTTAGTCTTATACTCCTTCTGTGCTAATTTGCTGCATTCAATTATGTGATTGATGGTTTCATCTTATCACCACATAGCCTACATTTGCTATTTTTTTGCGTCTTATCTATTCTTGCTTTGATATGATTGGTTCTTATGGCGTTGTTTGGTGCTGCTATGAGGAGAGATTCTGTTTCTCTCTTAAAGTTACCTTTTCTTAGCCAGGTCCAGGTTTTCTGGTGTGAGATGTTGTTTATTAGTTGTTTAAAACACCCATAGACTTGTTTTTCTTCCCATTTTTGTTTCCTAGTTATTGTCATTCTTTTGTCTATCGTGTTGTCAATATCATTTCTGATGGCTGTAATCAGTCCTCCTTCATGTTTTTCTATGTTGTCCTTGAGTCATATCGATGCATCAACACTGTCTAGTCATCTTCCTCTCTCCTTTCTTGATACATATAGTCTGTCAACGTCGTCTCTGGGATGTAATGCCTTATGCATGGTCACTAGTTTTCTTGTTTTTTGGTCTATTTGCTTAAGTTCATCTCTGGTCTACTTCAAAATGGGTCCTGAATATCTAACGAGGGGTACAGCCCAGGTATTTATTCTTTTGATAAGGTTTCTGCTAGATAGTTTTGTCTAGAGTAGCTTTCTAGTTCTACTGCGATATTCTTTTTGAATTTTGTCTTTCATTTCCACTTGTTTGATGGTGTCAGCCTTCAAGATGCCCAAGTATTTGTAGGTTTTGTTTTCTCTGGGTGTTCTAATCTTGTCTTGATTTGGTAGTTCCATTCCGTCAGATGTCATTTGCCACTTTTCATTACGAGCATGGCATATTTTTTGATGCCAAATTCCATTCCTACGTCCTGCATGTATATTTTAACTGCGTGTATTAGTTTCCAGTTCTTTTTCATTTTTTGCAAATAGTTCAGTATCATCCATTATTATTATCATCATTATTATTATTAATGATGATATATATATATATCTAATAGCATGGGTGCTTATCTGTGACCATCCATGCTATTAGATATATATAAAAACTAATATATATTTGTTAATTTATTATATATGTATATATATCTCGGAGGAGGAGGAACACCTTATGTACTCTGATCTATGCTCTAAGGGAAGAGAGCTATGCTTTGATCTTTTGTAGAATTTCTAGTGAGCAGCACTTTGATCCTAGGCTGTGCACTGACACTACTCTGATCCTATGCAGAAATACCAGTTTTTACTTAAATAGTCCTATCAAAATGACTGGAGTTATATCTGATCTGAGCTCAAATCATAGACAAGGCTGTTTATGCTAATGTCGTTGAGAAAGGCATGAACTCATCTGTTCTTCCAGCTATGGGCAAATAATAACGTAGACTGGATCCTTTTAGCAACCACTCTAGGAGAAGGAAAACTGAATTCAAACCAGCTTTAGTCTGCTTAAAAATTGGCCTTTTATCGCATCCTACTCATAACAAAAGGGCACCTTGGGTAGTGTGATGGTAAGCAAGCTAGACTAGCAAACCTTCACAAGTGAGTTCGTGTATCATTGGGCGCCCCACTCATATGGCCTTATGCCATATCTGAGCAAAACACTTAGTAAATTACTATTCCTGACAAAAGGGATGGCTAATATATATATATATATATATATATACTTGTAGTAGAAGAAAGTTATAAATTGTTACTGCTACAATTTATGATTTTGTTTCTTGTCATGGTAGTAATGATTGGATAATCTTTTTAAAAGTTGTCACTAATGTGATTTGTTTTTACACCAGTTTGTTTATATCTAGTTATCTATTTTAGAGTCCTAATTCACATTTTGTACATCATAATTTTGATTAATATTTTGTAAAAGCCTTAGGAATCTATTCTCCTCTCTTGATCATTTAAAAGTAATAATCTTCACCATTGCCTTGGATATGCAGTTTGTACAATTCAACAAATTAGGGTCTTTTCTACTCAGCACTTCAAAGCAAAAACTGAGTCTAGTACATTATATCTTTTCTACTCAGTGCTGCAAGGTAAAAACTGAGTCTAGTACATTATATCTTTTCTACTCAGCACTGCATAGTAAAAACTGAGTCTAGTACATTATATCTTTTCTACTCAGTGCTGCAAGGTAAAAACTGAGTCTAGTACATTATATCTTTTCTACTCAGCACTGCATAGTAAAAACTGAGTCTAGTACATTAAATCTTTTCTACTCAGCGCTGCAAGGTAAAAACTGAGTCTAGTACATTATATCTTTTCTACTCAGCGCTGCAAGGTAAAAACTGAGTCTAGTACATTATATCTTTTCTACTCAGCACTGCATAGTAAAAACTGAGTCTAGTACATTAAATCTTTTCTACTCAGCGCTGCAAGGTAAAAACTGAGTCTAGTACATTATATCTTTTCTACTCAGCGCTGCAAGGTAAAAACTGAGTCTAGTATATTATATCTTTTCTACTCAGCGCTGCAAGGTAAAAACTGAGTCTAGTACATTATATCTTTTCTACTCAGCGCTGCAAGGTAAAAAACTGAGTCTAGTACATTATATAACTTTAAATCAAACTGAGAAATTGAACATCTGGTTTAGAGACGATATACCACAAGATGTATGTGTATTGTGTGGCATTAAATGTGTTAAGATATTTAACTGAGGTCTTAAAATGCTATAGTCTAACATGGCTGTTTGCCAATAATCACCTGTGACATTTGGCTCATAAATTTTCCTTAATCACTTAGCCATAATATTTTGGGAAGAAACCAGCTTCTGTTAATCCATTTCAGGGCAACTAAGAAAAAGCTCTTTTTTTTTTTTTTATAATTCTTTATTCCAGCTGATAGTTTTGTTTATTTATTTTTTATTTTTAATTTGTTAATTGGTTTGCTGACATTCAACTGACATGTTGATATTTGTTTCTGACACCATTGCCACTTTACAATAATACTCTCTTGAAAGTATTGTATCTATATCAAAAATAATTTCTCTGCTTGTCTATCTGGTGTAAAATGCATATCTGGTTTATGAGTCATCAATTGGTTCTGGCTCACATTGGTTTTGCTTGGCTTAGCTAGTTTGGGTTATTTCATTTATTTATTTATTTTTTAAAATGTTTTTGAGCCTGTTTTGGTCATAAATAATAATTTTCTGCTGTTTCTGACACTACAGCTATTTTAAGATAATACTGACTGAATTAAAAAGTAATTGTATCTACTGGGTGTAGAAAGAGTTATTCTATTTCATATTCTAATAACTTGACTAATTCTCATTGAAATGATCTCAAATTTTAACGTGTAGAAACAACTCATATTCTCTGTATTTTTCCCCCTTTTCAGATATAGAAATGGCATTCACTGGAAAAGATGTTCAAACATTAAACATAGAATTTTGACTTGTTTCTACAAATGCTGTTAAAATTTGAGATAATTTGAAAGAAAATTGGTCAAGTTATTAGATAATAAAATAATATCATTTTTTCTGAAACAACCATTACATTTCAAATGATGTCAATTTTTTTTAAAACACCCTGTATATTAAAAATAGTTTTTCTGCTTGTCTATCTGTTGTATGAGTCATCAACTGGTTCTGGCTCAGATTGGCTTTACTTGGCTAGAAAGGGATATTTCTTTCTTTTTTTTCATTTATTTGAGCCTGTTTTGTTTATACATGATGATTCTAATAGTTTCTACTTTAAAATAATATTGTTAGAGTTAAAAGTATTGTATCTATATTTAAAAAAATTCTCTGTTTGTCTGTCTGTAAAATGCATATCTGGTTTATGAGTCATGAGTTGGTTCTGGCTTAGATTAGCTTGACTTGCCTGGATTAGGCTGTTTAAAAAAAAAAAAGAAAAAAGATTTTAGTGTGTGTGTGTCAGTCAGATGTAATGATGTTTTCTGCTGTCCCTGGTCACTGAATGAATGTGTACATAAGCAATAAAATTGACTGCCACATTTCTAATGCCTTTTTATTTTTTTTATTTGAAGTTAGGCTGTTGATGGCTAATAGAAATAAACATCAGACAAACCTGCTCCTTTTTAGTTGTGCTGCAATTTATCTTGTACGTTATGGTCTATAAATAAATACACCACTAACAATGACACTAAACTGCATCTGATAGTGAAGTTCCAGTTCCAAAACTCTGGAGAGTATAGCATACCCTTTTATTGCTGTTACCCTCATGTTCATTTTTGAACCAGATGGTTTGGTTTGGTTTCTTTGTTTAATGGCATATCAACCTTTGTGGGTTATTTAATGCCAAAGCCATCCTTCTAGAAGAGCAGTGATGGTGCTATTTAACCCATAGCTGTGAGGATAAGGGGGTTCATACCTTTCCCAAGGGTATTTGTCCGAAAGTGAACGTAATAGCGCGACTGGAGTTTGAACTTGCGTGCTACGATTTCGCAGACCCTCGCTTTAACCATTACACCACGGGGACACCCCCTTTTGAACCAGAGTGGTAGTACCTGTTTAAGGTCTTATTTATAGGTCAAATAAAACTGTAAACAGATGATTATAGAAAAAAGAAGCAAAAATGCTATAAAACATTGAAAATATGATTGTAATCAAGCATTTAGAAATGAATTAAATTTTGGCCAAGCCCATTCAGCTGGGGCTGTAGAATACAGACTGCATCTCTGCAGAGGAGTAGGACTACCCCACCACCCCAATACTCAATGATTGTCCTGGATATGAAATCAAATAATCTGATGGTGAGTCTCCAATAATGCTGGAACTTTGGGGAATGCAGAGTACCCCTTCATTGCCATTGCTCCCAGGTCTACTCTGTCCTGGAGTGGTATCACTTGATAGGGTCAAATAGAACTGTTTGACATTTAAACTGAATGCAAACGAATGACATGCTAGATTGACTTGTTAGAAATAGAACTGTTTGATCATTTAACTGTGTGTAAGCAAATGATTAATTGAATTTTTCATGATACATAGCAGTACTAACTTTGTTGACTTATGTTTACAAATCGTATAGATCTAATATATATGTATAAACCAGATTATGCTTTAATTAACCTACCATGATATACCATAAAACTAAACCAAAGCAATTAGGGTTTTTGATGTTGTTAACACTGTTTTGACTTTTGCATTCTATAGTTCTCTCCATGTATGAGTAAATATTACGACAGACTGTATTCTTTAATCTTGGTAAGGTAACCAGTCTAAGAGAAGGAAAACCAACTTTACTCTGTTTAAAAATTGATCTTGTGGTGGAGGGAGGGTTTGGGTAAATACATATATTCTATGGTCCTCATCCAGTGTATTGTAATGATGGAGATAGAGGGTCTCTCTTTCAAGCAGACTTAAGTAAGATGGTAGCAAATGGAATTTTTCATATTATACAGGTAGCAATGCTTATTATCTGAACTGTTCCATTTCATCAGATCATATGATCCCTTCAAATTGGGGGGGTTTCAGATCTTTGTTGGATAAATATATCTTTTTATTTCTTATGTAAATACATGTTTAGATGCAACCATAATAATATCTTTTTAATTTATTTTGTAAAGACATGTTTAGTAAGCAACGATAATGTTTTAATTTGTTTTCTAATGAAACGCTTAGAAGAAACCATATTTTTCTCATTTGTTCTTTGAGGCAACCATCATCAAAGATAACAAGGATTGATAGTGACAATTATTGTTGAATTATTTTTGCATTTGTTATGCACAGATTATTATGTTTCCTGATGCATAAGATATTTCTCGGCCATGCAGAAATGGTATCAGTTATATGTAAATAAAGTGCTTATCTTTTCAAATCTTAGTGCATTGATTTGAAAATACTACTTTTTTAAAATTCAACAATGGAAACAAATCTGTCAAGCTTGAAATTAATCTTTCGTAAACATTGTTACACAAATTAAATTACAAACTCTTGTTTATTTTCAATAAAAAAAAAAAATCTGCTGTAAAGTTTTGATTAACATGCTTTTGCTTCATGTATTATACTTGTGTATAAGTCTACTCTTGATTTATGTTAAGGAAATTATTTATCTGTTGAATTTGAATTTATAGGTCAACTCTTGATTTATAGTCAGGAAATTATTAATCTATGGAATTTTAATTTATAGGTCAACTCTTGATTTGTGGTCAGGAAATTATTTATCTGTTGAATTTATAGGTCAACTCTTGGTTTATTGTCAGGAAATTATTTATCTGTTGAATTTGAATTTATAGGTCAACTCTTGATTTATGGTCAGGAAATTATAATTCTATGGAATTGTATTTTTAAAGAGTAAAGTTGCTTGTATTCTTTCCTGTTATGTTTGAATTACAACCTTTCAGAATTATTACTTTTGTATTGATCAACTTTTGATTTATGGTAATGTAGTCAAGGGAATTAATTTTTGAAGTCTCAGGTTGCTTCTAATTCTTCCTATTATATATGAATTTAAACCTTACAAAATTATTTCTCCCTAGGTCAGTTCCAATATTTGTCTAAAAATTTAAATCAACAAAATATGACCTATGCACAAGTATATATAGTAGTTGTCAATAGCTAAGTGTAGCTGAATTTTGATACAAGACCAGAAATCTGCAGCCCAGTTGACTGGGACTGTAGACTATGCTGATTGCATCTCTGCAGAGGAGTAAGATTCTCTCCTCGCAACAAGTGTCCTGGATATGACACTAAACCATCTGATGGTAAGGTTCCAGTCCTGGAGCTCTAAGGAATGTGATATACCCTTTCATTGCCATTACTCCCAGGTCCACTCTGTCATTGAATGGTAGTACCTGTTAGGGTCCCATCTTTGGGTCAAATAGAACTGTTTAACCATTCAACTGTGCAAATAAATTACTGATGTTAAATTGAATTGTTTGTGTTGCATAGCAATACTTATAACTATTTTATTGTGTACAAATGAATTATTAATGTTGAATGGAATTAATAATCTTAAATAGTAATACTTGAAACTATTTAACTATGTGCAAACAAATGAACCCTGGCTTGTTTAAAATGTTACTTACAAACTATTTGTGTACAAATCATATATATATTTAATACATCTCTGCATGAACAAGATTTGACATTAAATAACCTACAAGGGTTGATATGTCATAAAACCCAATCAGCCAACCAATCATAAGTGTGAGATGCTCAGTGAGAATAGATTCAGTTAGAGTTGTCTGCTAGCTTAGGTTGCTAACCATTATATGCAAGACATCCATTGTGTTTCATTCAATTTAAGTGAAGAATAGATCAGCTGAAACAAAAAAACAATTGGGAAAGATTACTTTTTTCTATATTATACAAATGAAAGTAATTTTAAGACTTACATGTTACCAGCAATTCCATAATTGTAATTTATATGGATTAGTTAGTGGTTTCTAACCTTTTAACTGTATGTCCCAGCTTAACAGCTAAAAGGTTTAATGTCCCTAAATGTTCTTTATCTATATATAATGTATCAGAAAGTAGCATCTGTTTTTGCATATTTATAACTAAATTCTTACCCATTAACCAAATTTTGCCCTTTTTCATAGAGAAGATGTAAATTTAATAAGATAAATTTATTTTTGAAAAAGGTTTAATAATGTCCTGTTAAATTCTACCTAAAACGGTTTTTAAATCAAGAAATAATTTCAATGACAGAAAATATTTTTAGTGAAGTATGAACATTTTTTTTCATTAAACATAACATGCTATAATACTATTGCTTTAAATTCAAAAGATCATATCTTAATGTGACTCTTTTCTTATTTGTTAAAAAGTTTTTTGCTCCCAATAAAATCCTAAATTGCTCTTTTTGATCAGGTTTAAGCTAAAATGTTTCAGGCAGCGCTCATGCTCTCACAAAAATAGCATTAAAACACCCCTTGTTGTGAAAGGAGTTCACATGCCAAGTTTCATTGAGATTGGTTTAGAAGTCCAGAGGTAACAATCAAGCTGGGAAAACAAATTATTTATTCAATAACAAGAACCCGGCATTGCCAAGGATAAAAATAATATACTAGAGCGAATTTTGTTGAACAAAAATTAATTCTATTTGTTTTCTGTATGAATGATTTCTATCTTCATTTTTTTTCTCTCAAAAAGACGCAGTCCCAAACAAGTGTGTGTGTGTGTGGGGGGGGGGACGTTCATGCAGAGGGCAATTTTAGTTGCTTTATTGAATGAATTAGACTTTCTTGATCCATTTTAGACCAAAACGTTCCTGCACTTTTGCCTTGCATACATCTTTGAAACACTCCTAGAGGTCAAGGAAGTTCATATGATAAATTTCATTAGGATTGGCTCATCACAAGAGAAGTCAATAGAAATTGTATAAATGTTCCCCTCCAAGAAGAAAAGTTTTGTTTGAAAATATACTAATAATGTAGAATTTTGTCTACAGATGTACTTAATTTTTGGATTGCTACATATCTATATTTTTGGTTATATAGTTTTAATGCTTTAGAGTTTGCTAATAAATAATACCTTATAATATCCATTTTGGTTGTATAATGTTTTGAAAGAAATGATAAAATTCTTGCATCTTTGTTTTAGAAAAAAATGAACGTTTTATTAAAAAAAACATTGTGTACTTTGTATGTGTGTATAAATACAAAGAAATTAAGATTTTCACATATTGTCATAAGTATATCATTTAATTCCCCTTGTGTACACATATACACTTGTGTCATTTTGATAGAAATGAGAAATTGTTATTGAGACTAAATGTGATTTTCTCTATTTTATTTAGACTTAGGTAATTGATTAATCTTATCTAGTTCATAGTTCAGCACTTTATCTTTTCCCTATTTATAATGGGATCGGATGAAGTGTTTTTCTTTTAACAGACCTTGGCATCTGCTAAAGCTGAAGGTATTTTTGAAGCTGATAGTTAAGTTTCTGTTTCTCAAATGACTAACATTTTGTACTTATTTCCCTCTCTGTATTAGAAACTTGTTCTTCAAACATCTTTGTCCTGTTGTTTATGAATTCCTTCCAATTGATAAGTTGTTATTTTAGTTGAGGAGTGGCTCAATTTGTATAACTGGTCTTTCTCATCAGTGTCAGAAAGCAGTAGCATTGTTTCTCCTCTTAAGTACTCAGTGGGATTAGGTTTCAGTTTTATACTTTCTTCAAATAATGAATTCTTGAACTTATTGTAAGAAAGATTTTCTACTATAATTGAATCAAATAGAATATTATTTTCATAATCTTAAATTCCAGTGGTACATTTAAAAAAAAAAAAGAAAGATTGATATTGATTAATTTCATTATTATTGTTTATAATTTGAAAAATGATTGATTTATTGTATTTTTTAAAAATCTTAAAGTATTCATTGTATACAATCAAGACAAAATGATAGACCCCTCTATCTGTCGAGGGGAGTCCCCTATAATGTAATGGTTAACATACTGGACAGTGAGATTGTAGTTAGTGAGTTCAAACTCCAGTTAGACTATTATGTTCACTTTTAGATCAATACTCTTGGGAAAGGTATAAACTGCCTTATCCCTCCAGCTATGGTGGAGAGGTTTAAATAGTACCACTACTTTTCTTATACAAGTGTGGTTTTGGCATTAAATAACTCACAATGGTTGTTATGCCATTAAACAAAAAACCCAAACCTATTTGTCTACTTAGTTTACAAAGACACTTAAAGAAATATGGATTGAATGAATGTAGAAATTGACTCCCAAATTTAAGGTTTTAAGTGCTTTTGGGTGTCTTATTGGCAGAGTGGGTAGAGTGTTCGCCAATGATCTGGGAGACATGGGTTCAATCCCAGGTTGCGTCATACCAAAGACTTTTAAAATGGTACTTGATACCTCCTTGTTTAACACTCAGCAATATAAGGTATGTATCAAGGGTAAAGTGGAGCAATCTAGGGAAAGGAGTAGCGCCCTCCCTATACCTCAGTGTAGTAGCTATTGAAAAGGGTGCCTTCTGGTTGCCCTCAACCATAGTCGCCAACTTTTTTCTTTACTTTGCCATTTTCAAGATTGGTATAGTATATATTTATAGGATTTAAACAAGGTTAATTTTTATTGTCTCAAGCCATCTAAAGAATGGTGTGAATTGACTTTTTACATATTTGTTTTTGTACTATTTATATGAAATTGGCGTAGGTTGTTTAAGTGTGAGTTGACATTGTTCAGTAATCATGATTTAAATAAAGATGGTGTTGGTGGACATTGAGGTACAAAATAATGTCACACAGCAGTTATGAGAAGAGAGAGAGAGAGGGAGAGAGTGTGTGTGTGTGAGTGCTCAATATTGGTGATAGAGCATATCTATCTAAGTTGGGTTATCATAGATACAGTCTGATGATCGCATTAGTGAGAAACTGACAATTGCCAAGCACCACTCTGTTTCTACATTATTAAAATATATATATATATATATATATATATATATATATAGTTTATGTAGTAAATGTTTGCTGTCATGATCTACTGATGTTTTATTTCATATTCTTGAGAAATGATTGTCAGTGATTAGTTTGCAGTAACAGCCAGCACATGAAGATTTTCCGCACACATTATTTTAAAAAGTAAAATTGATAATAATTTATTATATCATAACCCAGAGTCGTAGTAGTAGTAGTAGTTGTATTTGTTAGGGTCCCATAGAAATATTTAATCATTTTCTATGTATCACTGTTCTAAAGGGATGGCTTTGGCATTAAATAACCCATGAAGGTTGATATGCTACTAAACAAAGAAACCAAAACTGATATACTTGAAACCATTTGACTGTTTGCAGATAAATGTTGGTTAGATTGAATTAATAGTATTAGATAGCAATACTTGAAACCATTTAACTGTGTAAAAACAAATGAATAATGTTGTGTTGATAATTACTTGTATTAAATAGCAATACTTGAAACCATTTAACTGTGTGCAAACAAATGAGCTCTTGCTCATTGAAAAATTTGTTATCTTCAAACTATTTGTTTACAAATCATATATATTTAATATATATGTATAAACAGGATTTTGCATTAAATGACACACAAGGGTTGATATCCAGTGGTGAATTTCTGGACAGTATGGAATTACGCCTTTGTTGCCATTACTCCACTCTAATTTGGAATGGTAATACCTGGTACTTGTTAGGGTCCTCCCCACATGTAGGTTAGATAAGAGTATTTTAAACCATATAAATGTGTGCAAATTATTTATGCCAAGAACTATTATTTGAATCCATATAATTGCTTGAAATATATAAAACCGTATAACTCAGGGTGGGGGTAAATTATTTGCATTGAAGTTATAAATGTCTACAAATGATTATCATTATTCATTTGAAACTATATAATTGCTTGCAAAGAAAAAAAAGACTAATTTAAGCATTGAATAACCCAGCAAGGGTTGATATGTCATTAAACCAACCAGTCAACTGCACTCCTAAATCCTAAAGGAGGCTGTAATGACAGGAGTCTACAAATATATATGTATACTCACATGCCATCCCAATTGGCTAGGGCTGTAGAATACACCAACTACATTTCTATTGAGGAGTAAGGACCTCCTCCCAATGAGTGTCCTGAATATGACATTAAACCATCTGATGGCGAAGCTCCAACCTTGGAGATTTAGGGAATGTGGGTTACTCCATCATTGCTATTGATTCCATGTCCACCTGATAGGGTCAAATAGAACAAACTGTGTGCAAACAAAACACAGATGTTAAATTGTGACTTTTATGTAGCAATACTTGAAGCCATTTAACTGTGTGCAAAAAAGAGCTCAGGCTTGCTTAAGAAGGGTATCTACAAAATGTATTTACAAATCATATATATATATATATATATATATATATATAAGAGGATTTGGTATTAAATAACTTACAATGGTTGATATGCCATAAAACCTAACCTAACCAAACCAAAACACACACACACATGCACACACTACTATTACTATTATGCTGCATGAGACTGAAACACTACCATATTAATAATGGAAAATCACTGGAGGGGAAAAAATGATTTCATTTGTAATTTGTTTCTAATATTAGATCCATAAATAAAGGATTAAAAGAAAGGGTAATTTGAACAAAATACAGTTGTGATATAGATTGGATCAAGGATTGTTACTTACTGTTGGTAGCATGTAAATTAGAACAATCTGTCAAATTTTACTTGGAGTAGAAATAGATACTATCAAGTAACCCCTTTGTTGTACTCAGGTATGCCATACTGAATAAATACTTAGCATGACATCCCAATTGTCAAAGAGGTTATGGTAAACAAAAAAGCAGATAGTATGATTAATTTAAATCAATATGTCTAAAAAGTATGAAGTGTAAATAAAGAAAAATAATCTTTTCTTGAGTACAGTAATTCAAAAGCAACCATTTTCTGTCTGAATTTCCAATATGTGGAATAATTATTATTTCAGTTGAATTTGACCATCTAACAACAAAGATGAGTGTATCAGTGTATCATAATGAGGACTTATACGTGGATTTATTAAAACTGTTATCCTTTTCTTTGTTATGTGGATTGAATAAAGATTCAATTTGAAATTCTAAGAAGATTACTGAATAGGATGAGCATTTGAAAAAAAAACAACAAAAAACAGGGTTCAATAGCTGAAACATTGTAACTATAGCAACCAAGATAAGGACAGGCATTTCAAATAAACCAATGTATGATAATGACCTTATCTACTTTATTTCCATTAAATATCATTACAAGACTTTTTTAAATCATGGAAGTTGAATGTTTAAGATATTTAAATTTTTTAAGGCAAGTCAGCTGTGGCTGATGTAGAAGGTTTGATCAAACCATTCATATATTAAGTTATCCCACATTTCCCCTGTCTTGCCAGATAATTCACATATCTCCTGAAACTATTCCACCAAGAAATAATTTAATTTTTTTAACATCAGTATTTATATATATATATATATATATATATATATATATATATATATATTGTTTCATTTTATGTTTTTAGAAAGCCATTTAGCTCCTTAACTTTGATAAACTTTTAGATAACACTTGGGCATCTTGAGTGGTTTAATGGTTCGCAAACTTGACTAGCAGATCATTGATAATGATTTTGATTCTTAATGTTGAGTTTGATTTGGGGTGGGGGGGAAGTATACCATTAATGGGGTGCATTTAAAAATTGATGTACCCTTTTATATATTTTTTCTATAATCTTCTAATATTAATTCTTTAAGAGAGAGAGAGATGATTCACAATTTCCATGGGTGTGGCTTTAAAAAAAAAATTTTTTTTTTTTATAGATAATGAATAAAAATTAGATATCTTTATTGGTTTATTTTATTTCATTTTTTAAAAATTTGATGACTCTCCCCCAGTCGAAAATATACCCAGGAGGCATTTATGCATTTGATGTCACACGTAGTAATAAAAAAAAAAATCATTTTTGTGTATTGGCTCCTAAATTCTTCTTAACCAAAGCTTAATCATCAGGAATTCCTACTCTCTAAGATGCAGTGAACTAACAAGAATTATGCCAGAAATCTGAGAATAAAGTATTGATTTCATTATCAACATCATTATGAATCTTTTTAAAAGGTTTTTTTTTTCTAGTTTAAGCAATTTGGAATAAAATGAAACTCTTCCTTATAATTAGATTTTTTAGAAAGATTCAATTTTTTAATTTGTTAGTAATAGATCTTTTTGTTTTTGTTCTTAAAATGATGATTTTTCTTGAATTTTTAATCTCAAGGTTAGTTTTCTTTATCTTCATTTTCCCTTTTCCTTTCTGTCTTCCTTAATCTCCTTGTTGATCTCTCTCTCTCTCTCTCTCTCTCTCTCTCTCTCAGAAAATCTCATTCTCATCCCCTGCGGAGGGTTGAGACTGCCTCAAAAGGGGTGTGCTGGGTATGACATAAAATAGCATTTGGTGGTGAAACTCTAGTTCCACTCTACCCTGGAATGGTAGTTCCTGTTAGGGTCCCATCTATGGGTTAAATAGATCTTTTTATTAACCATTAGTATTAGATCAGAATACTTAAAAGTAAATAACTCTTACTATTCATCATCATCATCATCATGTTGCACTATCAGCATGGATATCCCTGACCCCCTCTTGCCACCCCTCCCAATCATCCATTACTTCTGGCAGGTCCTCAGGGCTACATCCCATATCGGCACATAGCTGCTGTATGTAGGTTCGAGCTGGTTGGCCTGCCTTTGCTCGTCCATGTGAAGGGTTCCACAGGATGGTTTGGTTGGTTTCTTTGTTTAATGGCATATCAACCTTTGTGGAGGTGCCCGTGGTGCAATGGTTATCGTCGCAGTATATGGACACGGCAACACGAGTTCAAATCCTGGACCTGACTGATTGCATTTCACTTAGCACTAATACCCTTGGGAAAGGTATGAATCCAAAATATTCTCCCTCCAGCTATGGGTAAATAGTAGGGCAGACTAGGTTCTTCAGCCTTGGTAAAGCAACTAGTCTAGGAGAAGGAAAACTCTGAATTCAAACCTGTCAAACTCTGCTTAAAAATTGACCTTGTGTCATATCCTGCCCGAGTGGAGGGGTTGGTAAATATGATCAACCTTTGTAGGTTCTACAGGAGTACATCACTTAATGATCTCGTCCCTACTTCTCCAGCAGTGTCGGGGTCATGGTTATCTTTCGATGGCTGTTTTTATTCTCATCCACAGAAGCCACCCTTATAGATGAGCAGCAGTAGATCATTACTATTATTAAATTGGAATAATTATTTGAAACTTCATAATTGCTTGAAAAAAGGTCTACTTTGACATTACAATAAGTTGACACACCATAGAACGAACCAACTCATATGTCAAATAGGTCTGTTAAAAATGAGAAGTATCCTGGGTATGACATTAAACTGCATCTAATGCTGAGGCTCCAATTCTGGAGATCTGGTCTACTCTAATTGTGTTAATAGCTGTTACGGTTCGATCTATGAGTCAAATAGATGTTTAAAAATCATTTGGATTTGATTGGAAATATCTAATGCTATATAACCAAAATATTTGTATTGGATAGGAATACTTGAAACCATATGACTCTGTAAATTATTTGTATTAAGTTATTTGAAACTATAATTGTTTACTAAGGATTATTAGTTATTTGAAATCATGTAAATATGTACAAACAAATGATTATTATCAAATAGAAATTATTAAACCATATAATTATTATTTAATTGGAATACTTGAAACCATACAACTGTGTGCAAATTGTTTGTATTAGATGGGAAAACTTAATATAATTGTGCAAAAAAGCTCTTAAACAACTACACAAAAAATGTAAATATGAACGTATTATGAATGTACTTTCCTAACCTATCAGCATAAAATATCCCTAGATGGCTTGACATGCCATTAAAATCAATCACTGAATCACTTTGTAAAAGTCATCATCATCATCATGTCGTGCCGCCAGCATGGATATCCCTGACCCTCTCTCGCCACTTCTCCCTGTCATTCATCGCTTTTGGCAGGTCTTCAGGGCTACATCCCGTATCCTCACACAACTGCTGTATGTATGTTCCAGCAGTGTCCTACGTGTCTGGTTCATCTAACTTGTATAGTTTTTGTGATGGGAGGCAAGTGGCCGTATAGTTGGTGTCTTGTGGGGTGTTGTCGCCAGGACTTGTTCAATATTGCTCTCAACATTCTTGTGTAATTGCCATCTAGTTTCTTCTTCAGCCGTTTAGTTAGCGTCCAAGTGGTGCATCCATATAGCAGTATCGATATGACTGCTGCCTGGAAGAAACTACGTTTCATTTTATCGGTCAGGTCTGATTTCCATATGATCGAGAGCCTATCAATAGCTGTCCATGCTTTCGTTAGTCGTGTGTCGATGTCTTTTTCGGTTGATGAGACGCTACTTCCTAGGTAGGTGAATTTGTCTACTAGTTTCAGAGAGGCTCCGTCTAGTGTGGTAATGTCGCCTGTTTGATTGTAACACATATATTCAGTTTTGTGTGCATTGACATGGAGGCCAATGCCTGCGGCGGCTCATTCCAAACTATGCAGTAGTGTCTCGGCTTGGTTAGGCGTATTCGCCAGTAATGCTATGCCATCGGTGGAGTCGGCGTCGGTAATTGTTTTTGCGGGGTACCTTCTGCTTCTTTTCTTTGTCAGCTTGAAGCCATTTTCTCTGATTTTGTTGATCAATGTTCTGAGCACGTAGTCTAGACAGATGATATGGGGCTTGTGTGTCTCCTTGTAGTGCTCCTGCAACAATGTCGAAGTATTCTGTGTCTCCATCTGGTGAATGTACTTTCACTTTGGTGTTTCTGTAGAGAATCATTATTGCTGCTATGGGTTCTTTTGGTTGGCCATATGCTAGTAGGATTTGTTCCATCTTCCCTCTATGTATGGAATCAAAGGCCTTGGTAAAGTCGACAAATAATGTTGCCTGTAGATTTTTTGCCCGAACACCTTCAAGGATTCTACGGATGGTCAATGTTTGTGAGGTTGTGGATCGGAAGCCATTTTGGTTTTTCCTAAGGATGTTGTCTATTTTGGGTTCTATGCGGTTTCGTAGTAGGGCATTGTAGATTTTGGCTGCTAATAATTATAGCATTATACATAGTTTTAAACAAATCACCTATTTTTGTCTTTATGCATAAAATATTACTTATTTTAGAGATGGTTTACAAGAAGTTTAAATCTTCATATTAAGTGTCCAGCAATCCTGTGGCTTATTGCACCTCATCAAAATGTATCAGTTATGTTGAATATTGATTCATGAATTTCCTTAGCCATTTGTGATTGATTAAATCAAAAATCTTGTAACATATATCTAAAAAAAAAAAAAAAAAAAATTCTTGCTGCAATTGTTCTCATTTCTGGGAAATATACTACAAGTAATATTCATTGGTAGTATTAGTGCTACCAATATACTTGGTTAGTTAGAAGTCTACACTTTGTTTATTATATTATTAGCATAGTTTTGATTGTAAGTTACTGGATAATCTACACATGGAATGGTACTTTTGCTTGCATATGAGCTTGATTAAATAGAAAAAAGAAAGAAAGCTTGGTAAGAAAGAATAAGGAAAGGAAAATTTAGAAAAGAAAGAACTCAAAATAAAGCAGAAAAAAAAAAGGAAGATTGATATATAGAAAGTTAGAGAGAAGAAAAAGATGAGGGAGAGATTAACTTGTGTGGTCTACAGAATTATGACCTGTGAATGACCCCCCCCTCATATACATATATTAGTCGACCTTAGTTGAGGGTGACCTGAAGGCTCCTTTTTCAATAGCTACTACACCTAGGTGTAAGGGAGGGTGCTACTCCATTCCCAGGATTGCTCCACTATCCTTGATCCACACCTTATAGTGCTGAGTGCTTAGCAAGGTGGCATCAAGTACCATTTTTTAAAAAGTCTTTGGTATGACTCAACCTGGGATTGAACTTTGGTCTCCCAGACCATTGGCGAACACTCTACTCATTAGGCTATATATATATATATATATATATATATATATATATATATATCTTTTCTTTAAAGAAAAAACCAAAAACCGGTTACTTTAGGATTATAAATTTATTTCCATCCTGTTTTGTGTTTCTGATGTAAACCAAAAGCACGAAGAAAAATGTAACAGGACTCTTCAGATCTTATGGATAAAAAAATCCTAAAGTAACCGGTCTTTGGTTTTTTCTTTAAAAAAAAGTATTGCTATGTAATATTAGTTACATTGAGCTCTCGACCAGGAAAAGTTCTTAATACAAATAATTTGCACACAGTTATATGGTTTAAAGTATTCCTATCTAATACTAATGATTTATACACAAATATATGGTTTTAAGTTACTATTCCCATTTAATAATCATATATTTGGAATTATATGGTTTTAAGTAACTAATGATAATCCTTTGTCAACTAGTAGTTTCAAGTAACTGTTCTTCGCATAGATATTCTGCATACAGTTATATGGTTTTAAGTATTCTTATCTGATACTAATAATTTTTAAACTGATTTTTTTTATGGGATCCTATTGTTATTATCACTCCAGGTTAGACTGGACCTGGGAGTAATGAAAAAGTGGGGTTCTACTCTCTCCAGAATGTTTCATCATTGGATGCAGTTTAGTGTCATACCCAAAACATGACTGAGAAAGAAGCTTATGATATATATATATATATATATATATATATACACACACACTATAGTTTTGTTATATTTATAAATGAGTGCTCAGTATCGATGATAGACCAAATAGATCTAAGTTAAGATACCATAAACAGTCAACAATGTTTTGTGACTGTCACTATTCTAACTTATTCTAAATATATAGTATGTGACTAATTTTTCACTACGATGTTTAAAAGAAGGATATTATGTTGAAAAGTGAATATTTGTTGTGTAAAATGATAAAAAAAAAATTATTGATGCACTTATGAATGTCTATAGTATGTATATAACACACATTCGTACCTGTATAAAAGTTAGTGGGTTTAATTGGATTCTTATTGTAGGTTTTTTTTTTTTTTTTTGTTTTTTTTTTTTGTTACATTTTTCATATTCATTAGAGACACTTATATCTGTGTGAAATCCATTGATTGCATGTGATACCTGTTGGTTTTGGTTCTTTAGCAAACTGATATTTTATTGCTTGAGGAATCTTGTGCTTAACATCAAAGAGGAATAAAGGAAGCAGATAAAAGGTTAAATGCTACACATTATTTTTATGTACAGAGTTTAGTAGACATTCTAAGTTTGTTTTGTGTGATGCTTAAAGTTGTCTCTCTATCAGAAATATGACTTAAGGCTGCTTCTTTTGAGATGGCAATGATACCAGAAGAGATGGCAGCAAAAGGCTATTCTTGTTGACATTTTCGTTCTGCCAGAAGTGATTTTCAAGTTGGACTTCCTCTCTTGCTTTGGAGTGAAGCATAACCTTATATTCTGACTAAAATGAGTTTGAAGAATATTATTTTCTCCCTGTGTGACTTCTTTCTTATTTACCATGTATTTTTTCTTTTTGTTCTATTTTATTCATCAGATAAGTCATTAACATCCATAAAAGAGCTGCCTTGTTGTTGAGGCTTTTAACATGACTGTATCCCCTGCAGAGGGTTAAGACCCTCCCACTCACCACAAAAGAAAAAAAAGGCATGTCCTTGATATGACACTAAAATGCATCTAGCGGTGAGGTTCCCGTTCTGGAGCACTCCTTCATTACTATTACTTCCTATAATGGACGTGCCTGTTAGTGTTCCATGTTTAAGTAAAATAAATCTGTTAAAAAATATTAGAATGGGATGGGCATATGACGAACTATGTTTGCAAACAAATGATTATTATTAAATAGAATCAATAATGTTACTAGGAATACTTGAAACCATATAACCATGAAGAAATTATTTGTATTTGATTGGAATACTTGATATTATATAACTGAAAGCAAATTATCATTATAGACCCCAAAAATGATTGCAATGGAATGTTGATAATAGGTCATTATACTTATATCAAAAAACTTACAAATTATTCAAATTTCATCATTAAATAACCTATAAAGGGGTTGATATGCCATTATACATATAAACCAAACCAATAAAAAAACATTTACATGAATAGTTTGAAACTAGTAATAAAATACTATCTCATTATTGCATCTTAGATTAAGCATTTTACCTGTTTTCTAAGTAGTTTTGCTACATGTTGTTTTCATTACAACACTCAAGAACAGCTTGTGAACGTTTTCAAAAGTGTGTACAAAGAAAATTCCTTCAGAATTTTTTCAGTGACAGATGATCATTTTTATTATCGTTTGTATTTTACAAATTATTTTATCGAGAAAGAAAATGTTTGAAGCCCAGTCGGCTGGGGCTGTAGAATACACCAACTGCATCTCTGCAGAGGGGTAAGACCTTCCCCGCTTCATGAATATTGTGGATATGACATTAAACAGTCTGGTGTTGAGGCTTTGGTCCTGTAGCTATGGGGAATGTAAAGTATCCCTTCATTGCTGTTGCTTCCAGGTTCACCCTGACTTGTAATGGTAGCACCAGATAGGTTCCTATGTATGGGTCAAATAGAAGTTTGACTTTTAAACTGTGTGCAAACAAATGACTTATATTGAATTGAATTGTTAGAAATCAAATTCTTTCACCATTTAACTGAGTGTAAACAAATGACTTGAACTGAACTGTCAGGGATTCATAGCAATACTTGAAACTATTTAACTGTGTGCAAACAGATGAGTAGTGTTGAATAGAATTATTAGTGTTAAATAGCAATACTTGAAACTCTTTAACTGTGTACCTAAATTGAATTATTGATATTGCATAGCAATACTTTAAACCATTCGACTGTATGGAAAGGAATGAACAGTGTTGTATAATTAGTGCTAAATAGCAATACTTGTAACCACTTCACTGTCTACAAACAAACAATTAATAGAATAGTATTATTTGTGCAAGATAGCAGTAATTGAAATAATTTAACTGTAGAAACAATGACAATACTAGTGTACAAACAAATTAGTTCTAACTCAATTAAAAATGAAATTGCCTACAAACTATTCATTTACAAATCATGTATATGTCTATTTAAATGTGTGCAAACAAATGACTGATGTTAAATTGTAACTGTTACATAACAATACTTGAAACCATTTAACTGTGTGCAAATAATAGATTAATAGTAAATAGAAATATTCATGTAAGATAGAAATTCTTGAAGCCATTTAATTGTGTGGAAAAAAAAATGAGCTCAGGCTCGTTTGAAAATGTTACCAACAAATGTGTTAACAAATCATATTTGATATATGTATAAATAAGATTTGGCATTTAATAATCTACAAGGGTTGATATTCCATAAAACCCAATCAAACTAAACAATAAACAGTGGGGTGAAATAAATATTCATACATATGAAAATTTTTATTTTTTATCTTTCAAACATAGCCTGAACAAAATTTTTATATACATTTACTGTATAAGGATATATTCTACTTATATGTGTATATAAACTTAGGTTACAATTAATTTTAACCGGCCCATTGGCAGAGTGTTCGGTAATGGCCTGAAAGACCAAGGTTCAATCCCAGGTTGGATCATACCAAAGAATCAAAAAATGGTACTTGATTCCTCCTTGGTTAACACTCAGCATTAGAAAGTATGGATCAAGGGTAAAGTGGAGCAATCCAGGAAAAGGAGTAGTGCCCTCCCCTACACCTCAGTGTAGTAGCTATTGAAAAGGGGGCCTTCTGGTTACACTCAACTATGATCGCTAACAACTTTTACAATTAATTTTACTGAAATTAATACCATTTATTCATTTTCATGAGTGAAAAAAAGTAATCATACAATATAACATTGTTGCAATATTTTTCTAGAATGTTCCAATAATGCTATCAGTACCCATAGTTAGCCTTCTAGAATGTTCCAATAATGTTATCAGTAACTACAGTGTGTCTTAAAATCCTAATCGGAACTTTCTACCTTTGTTCTGATGATGGCAAGAGGTAAAGAATTGAGTAATTCACTAAAAGCACCTTTGGAAAGATGAAGAAAGTTATAGAAATATCTAAAGCAGCCTGAATATTTCTTTTACTATGATAAGTTCATTCATTGCAAGGTTTAAAAGACGTAACGCAGTTGAAAACAAAAATAAAGAACAGGTGCTCCAAGGAAGATTTCTTCTAGATTATCAAGAAAATTAGGACGCCTGATTAACCAAAATCCAATGGTTACACATGAAGAGCTGCGGGAAGATTTACATTCATTAGGATGTAGTGTAACCAAATGAACAATAAGTAAAGAAATGCTGAAGAATGGTCTAAAGTCATGGAGACCAAAGAAAACTCCTTTCCTATTAAAATGATATAGAGATGCAAGGTTGAAATTCAGAAGACAGCATAAGGGGGAAAAGGAAAATTCATTTTGGGACATTTATGGACCGATGAAACTAAAATTGAGTTGTTTGGTCATAATTATCAAAATCATGTTTGGAAGAAAGATGGTGAAGCCTACTAACCAAATAACACTGTCAAATTTGGCGGTGGCAGTATAATGATTTGGGGATGTTTTTCAGCGAAAGGTGTGGGCAAAATATCAGTAATAGACGGTAAAATGAATACCCAAAAATATGAACAGAGCTTGTAAGAAAATTTGATGTCTTCTGTTGAGAGTCTTGAGCTACCTTCTGATTATGTTTTCCAGCAGGATAATGATCCCTAACATACAGCTAAATCTACAAAGAAGTGGTTGTCTGAAAATGATGTTAATATTTTGCAATGGCCAAGTCAGTCCCCGGATTTGAATCCAATTGGGAACTTGTGGTGATTTTTGAAACTTCAAATCTGAAAAAGAGCACCAGCAAACATCAATAATCTGAAGATAATATGCCAGGAAGAATGGTACAAAATACCTACTAATTATTGCAAGAAATTGAGAACTACAGAAAGAGATTAGTGACTGTTGAAGTGAATAAAGGGTATTCTACAAAGTATTAAATAAAGATAATGCATTATTTTTTGTATTGTACAATTACTTTTTTCACTCATGAAAATGAATAAATGGCATTAATTTCTGTAAAATTAATTGTAACCTAAGTTTATATACACATATTAGTAGAATATATCCTTATACAGTAAATGTATATAAAAATTTTGTTCAGGCTATGTTTGAAAGATAAAGATTTTCATATATATTCATATCTATTTCACCCCACTGGACATTGGCATGATGGTTAGAGTATTCACCAATGACTCAAAACATGGTACTTGATGGCGCCTTACTTAACACCCAGCATTATAAGGTACGGATCAAGGGTAAAATGGAGCAGTCTAGGGAAAGGAGTAAGGCCCTCCCCTATACTACCTTGGTGTAGTAGCTATCGAAAAGGGATCCTTCAGGTCACCCTTGACTACAGTCGCCAACTTTACTTATTTCACCCCACTGTATATGTATAAACAGGATTTGGCATTAAATAACCTACAAGGTTTGATATTCCATAAAACCTAAACAACCCAATCACTTGAAAGCATTCTGAAGAAAGGTTATTTGGTTAGTTTCTTTGTTTAATGGCATACCAGCCTTTGTGGATTATTTAATACCAAAGCCCTTCTTGTAGAAGGACATTACTGGTACTATTTAACCTATATTCAGGAAAGGGTATAAGGGAGTTTATATGTTTGCCAAAAGTATTAGTCTGAAAGTGAACATAATAGTGTGACTTGAGTTCAAACTTGCTTACAATAATCTCACAGTCCAGCACTTTAACCTCTACAAAAAAAAAAAAAAAAAAGCTGCTTAGAAAATCAGTAACTTAGGAATTATTTCAAAGCTTTAGAAAGTACGTGATTTTTTTAATTTTTTTTTTATTTTTTTATAAGTAATTAATTTGCAAAAGGTAAAATTAAAGATATAAAATCTATTTAACTATTAGCAAAAATCTAATTGCAACTTCATTATTTTAATTTAATTAATTGCAATTATAATCAGGAAATTCAGTAAAAGGAGACAAGTAGGGAAAATATCTCCTATGATTATAGAAAAAAAAATTAAGATTTGGAAAA
>OY757936.1:67693672-67733672 GCA_963585895.1 Sepioteuthis lessoniana
TTTTTTTCAAAGGAATCACAGATCCAGAATTGAATCTTTTGAGTCTTTGAAGAATTGATAGTATGTATTTACTCAATTCCTGTTACAAACATTATTTGACATTTAGGTCAGTTTTTAAGCAGAGTACATCTGGTTTTAATTGTTTAACTTCTAGATCAGTTCTCATACGAAGACTAATGAACCTGTTCTGTCCTACTATTTAGTCATAGGTGGAGGAAGAAAAGGATTCATGCCTTTCTTCAAAGCATCAGCATGAAATAAAACATAAACAATATCATCCAGGAATGAACTTAGGTCCCTAAGTTCATTTCCTAAGATGGTAACCTTTTGTTATGGACACTTCCATATTTGTACTTTTTTTAAACAGTCCCTGATACCCTTATTTAGGGTACTTCATAAGGTATAATGGCAAGCAGACCATTGTTAATGAGCTTGTTTTTTGCAGAGTGACCCATGTTTCTGACTTCATACCAAACTAAATTAAATTTAATAAATGACAACCCTCTGCTATCTTAATTAAATAATCAACTACTCTAAATGCAGGGAAAATTATTTTGGAAAAAAAAATTATGTAAAATTAATGAAATATTTAAATAAAAAGCAACTTTTTGAAAATTAGAATTGATTTATGGTAAGAGAACTTATCTTTTTTAGTTGATTTTTTTTGTTTTTTACTCTTTACTGAAAGAGATATGATTCATTCAATTAGGATGGGTGGGTGAAATATATATATATATATATATATATATATAAAATGTATGTTTGATTAAATAAGACACATTTTGTCTATATAATTTTATTAAGATCCTTTCTAGTTTCCTGATAAGTGTCTTGGTTTCAGATTGGAATTGATGGATGAATTTACCAAAATTGTCCCAAGCACTTTTGGATTTTTCATAGGCCATCATCAGGGGTTACTTGCATGTACAGGGTGACTAAAAAAAAACAGAACCCATATATTTTTGTAGAAGTAATAATGGGTTCTGTTTTTTTTTGTGTGTGTGTGTGTGGGGGTCACCCTGTATAAAGAGTGTTTAAAGATTTTAGTTTTTTTGTAACATCACAAAATTATGTAAATGCAGAGTTGGATAAAACTGAGATACTGATGAATTTGAAAACAGAACGCTATCAATCCTAAGAAAGGATAGTGATCTAGTTATTGATTCCAGAACATCTTTTTACCTCCACTTCTCCCAGTCGAGTCAGCTTGGACTTAAGAATATGCCAACTACATATCTGCAGAGGGGGTAAGACCCTGCCCCCATTAAACAATTGTCCTTGATATGACACTGAACTATCTGATGGTGGGGCTTTAGTCCTGGAGCTTTGGGAAATGTGGAATACCTCTTCATTGCCACCACTCCCAGATCCATTCTTTTAGGGTCACATTTATGTATCAAATAGAACTGTTTAATCGTTTAACTATGTGTAAAAAAATGACTGTTAAATTGAATTGTTAGTGTAATACTTGAAACTATTTTAACTCTGTGCAAAAAAATGATTAATATTAGATAAAGTTATTAGTGTTAGATAGCAATACTTAAAACCATTTTTAACTTTGTGCAAACAAATGACCTTTGGCTTGTTTAAAATGTTACCTACAAACTACTTGTGTACAAAGTATGTTTTAAATATATATGATTAAATAGGATTTGGCATTAAATAATCTACAAGGGTTGATATGGCTTAAAAACCAACCAATTAACCAAATCCCCCCCCCATTTTGTAATAATGCTGGAAAAAAATTCTTTTCATTTTTTCTTTTTTTTTTCCTACTGGCTTTATTGACCATTAGATAATCAAACTCTTTAATTACTTGACCTTCTATGTAATGCCATTTTTGTAATAATGCTTTAAAAAAAATATATATATATTCATTTCACTTTTTTTTTTCTACCAACTTTATAAAATATTAGATAACCAAACACTTTAATTACCTGACCTTCTATATAATGCCATTTTTTTTTCCCCTCATAGCACTTTAATTACATAATTTTCTAAATAAGCTCTAACATTTATTCTCTGATTATGGCTATATTAGTCTTTCTGAAAATGTTTGTCACCTCCAATACTGCAGACATCAAGGAATTGTCTTAATTGGTTCTATCAGAGCAAAGATGATTAACATAAAAGTTTTATTAAAAAGTGAATCAAATAAGAGTGTTTAAGTTTGCAAGCTGATCATTAAAAAGATTTTTGTTCTTACATAATATATTAAGAAAGAAATTAAAAATTCACTATGTAAAATGTTTTACATCCCCCCCCCAACAGGAATTTTTTTTTTTAATAGGTGTTAACATAATGTGTTGGCTGACCAATTCTTCAGCCTTTTCAGGAGTAAAAATCAAAGAGGGGGAAAAAAGTAATCTCTTTCTACAAGATGGTAGACACCAAGAATACCAAGAGGAGGTTCAGTGGTCTGTAGAATCTCTGGTATAAAAGAATAGACTTATCCATTACCTGGTTTGGTCATAGAGGTGCTACTCAGGTAGCATGCCTTGGGAAGGAATAGCCTGATGGAGCCCATCCCTCTCCAAGTCTGATTTGAGTTTTCCTTCTACTAGATTAGTTCCCATACCAAAATTTAAGAACCCAGTCTGCCCTACTATATATTTATAGATGGAGGGAGATTAGTTAGATCCATACTTTTCTCAAGAGTATTAGTGCTATCTGAAATGCAAAAAGCCTCATTCAGGATTTGAACTCGGATAACCAAATTTACTTTCTATTACAATCACTACAAGCACCTTCAATTTCTGGTATATCTCATAATAATTGACTTATAAATTTTAATTCCCAAAATCTTTTCCTTTTTTTTTTTTTATTTAACTGAATGTCAATCTATATTTATATCTTTGTTTTAATGAGGGAAAAAAATCAAGGCAAAATGATTTTTATTTTGATATTTATCTGCTGAACATTAAAAAAAAAAAACTGGCTATAAGCCAATTTTTTTTCCTTTGCTTCATTATTACAAGTTCATTTTGTGTTATTCAAAGGGACTAAAAGAAATCTAAAGATTGTGTTCACTAATTTCCTCTTGTGTAAGAATATCTTCCTTTTTGTCTCTTCAGTCTATGAACTTGAATCGATAATGGACTATAATCGTTAAGAATGGAACACTCCTTACATGAAATTGAAATGTGTCAAGTAATAAGAATAATCTTTCATCTTTGTGCATTTACAGAGTAAATGTCTTTGAAATATTCTTATTCATATGGTAGACTATAGAATAGATGAATTCAATAATTTTCCAGTTAATTTTCTTTGTAAAATCAACAGATTTGCTATGAAAGCCTTTGATGTGTTTAAATGCAAGAGAAGCAATCTGGCTTTATTTGGTAAAATTGGTTGAGTAGAATAAAATAAATTTTATGTAACTATTGAAACTCTCAGATTGTCATTCTATGATCATTGGTAAGCAATGTGGATCAGAAATAAAAATCAAGCCTCCAGTAAGACTTGAACCCTTTTCCCTTATTTTTGGAAACCTGTTTTTTTCCCCATTAGGAATGTGACCACCTATCTCAAATCAATGATTGATTGCCCGTCCCTCTTAATCATTTCTATGCAAATGTCTGAACATATTTGCTATATCTCGACATTAAGGGTAGTAATGGGGAGACTATGACATAACAGTATTTTTTTTTTATTAATTTAAAAAAAAATCAACTAAAAATGAAAGGATAAAATAAAACAAAAATACTAGTTGAATAATGATAAAAAATGGCTAACAATATTTAAGACTAAAAATGTTATTAATATTCACAGTGTGTACCCACTCCCCCAAAATGGTGCTTACAGATGAAATGAACAAAATAAAGAATAAGTTTACAGATTTGATTTCACCTTTTGCTAACCAATAACACTTTGTAAATCAAATGGTAGAGCAGCTGGTGTATTTAACCAGGGTGGGAGATGTAGTTGTTTCTTAAAGTTCTTTTTGCACACTGTCCTCTTGAATGAAAATAATTTTTAAACATATCTGTTTAACTCATAGATAGGAGCCTAACAATTACTACCACTCAAAATCAGAGTGGACCAGGGAGTAATGGCGCCTTCCCCAGAGACTTTGATATCAAGTACAAAAATGTTTTATGACACTATAAATGGTAGGATAGAAATAATCGGAACCCTGTCTCATAAGTTTGGAAAAAAGACTCTTCTACTTATTTACAAAAGATAGAACAAAAAATATTGCATACAAAGATCTGATAAACTAATCAGAATTTTTCTTTTGAGTTTAAAAATTCTTTTATTTTGTTTGTATTTATGCCACCTTTATACTATTACATTCATAGAATCTTATTGAAATATCTATCAAAAATATTACATTAAAATATTTTTTCTCATTGGATACCTATGCTAGTTATCACTATTTCAAGGTATTGATACAATTTTAAATATGGTCAGAAGTCTCTGTTGCATTGTGGCTGGTGTGTTGGACTGTAACATTGTAGTAAACAAGTTCAAACTTAAGTCATGCTTTTATATTCACTTTTGGATTAATACTTAAAAAAAATATTAACTTGCTTATCTCCCCTTCTGTCCTCCTCTTAGAAGGATGGCTTTAGCATTAAATAACCCACAAAGGTTGATATGCCATTAAACAAAGAAACCAAACCACTTAGCCAGGTTTCCTTGAGACAAAGGAATATGAATAAGAACTTATTATTCATTACTTTGGATCCTTACTTTGACTGAATGACTACTAGAGTAAGTTCAGATTATATATATATATATATATATATATATATATATATATATATATATATATACACACACACAAACTTGAAGCATTTAGGGGTACTTTATTTAAAAAAAAAAAAGGCTAATTTTCCTGTTTTGAACACTTTATACAACATCAATTAAAGGTTATAATTTACTACATGAAAAGACTTTCCATTTGAACATGATTAGAAGTATATTAGCCAAGAGTTGGATTAGTAGATGCTTCTGACAAGACGCTTGGGATAATCTCTTTAAGAAAGATATAAATCCTTAAACTCTTAACCCCTTAAATACCTTGAACTTGAGTTTATAAAAGATATAAGGGGATGTTTGAATCTTACCTGAAGCTTATTCTTTTTTCTTATTTCCAATGTGCACTGTTCTTTGCTGTCATAGAAGTGATGACCTGAGTGAATTTCAATAAAATGTAACTTGAATTAGAAAGATAATATTTTGTATGATCTCTATAAATATATATCAACTGTATATCTTTAACTCTTAACAGTTAGATATAGACTTTCTATCTCCATTCTTACTCTGCGCCCCCCCCTTACTTATAAGGATTGTATATATGCCATTTAGATGAGTTTTATCTTACACCTATCAGCATGTTTTCTTTGCTAACATCTCACATTCTTTCCTTTCTTTATTGCTAATAGTTTTCATAATGTATATTGACCCTTTTATAGATTTACTTTGACAAAAACTATGAATTGTTCTATTTTTTATAGAAATAATTATCCGTATCCACCCTGTGAGATCTAGTTTATACTTTAATCCAACCTACAAAGCCAAATAAGTTTGATATCTCTGCTTGAAATTAGTAGGTAAGAGGTTAATCATTGAAAATGTTTTTTCTTTTTTTCTTTTTGTATCAGAATTTTTTTGTGGTCATTTTTGGTAACAAAGTGACAGCAAATCTCTTAGGCATTCTTCTTGATATTCTCATTAACAAAATAAATAACTTAGGAAGATGAAGGGCAATACTAATCAGAATTATTAATAATGATGATGAACAGAGATTCATCTAAAATTGAATTTAAAAAACAAAACTTTTTATCTACAATCTGTTTTGATCTCTTTTATGGCTTAGATAGGCATTTGAGTTTATTAATATCTTAAGACCATCTACAAAGAATAAATAAATAAGGTGGACTTGGCACAAAATGAATAAGAAAATATTTTCTAGGGTATTTTTTCTTACAGTTGGATTGCCAAACTCTTCTTTGTTGTATATTTCATAAAGACAAAATTACAATGCTTCCACTAAAAGGTGCCAATTGATTTATAAATTTGTTTTTCATTGCTGTCAACTGCAGAGATAGAGTAGGTTAAAAATGTGGTAGAAGCCAAAATTTTAAAAATCTGATGCAGATATCATTGGAAGATGAGAAAAACTTTGGTAAATAGACTGAAGCCTAGCTTCTTTACTCAAACATTTCTCATTCCCCAATGATATCTGTATTGGAAATATAAGATCTAAAAATGGTTTGGATTTGAGTTACTTTTATTACACTTTGAACCTGGGTTAAAAGAAGTTACCATAATATTCTTCCAACTACCATTATTTTTACTGTGTTTACTCAAATAGTATTTGCTGTTAATGCAAACATTTGTTTTCAGACCTTTTATCACATTATTGAATTATTACATAGCTTTCAATACTTTATTAAATATGTGAAAAAAGTTATTGAAAAGTTGATTTTTAAAACTGGTGAAAATTTTATACATATTTTAATTCTAAACACAGTTTTTAACTTTAAATGTTTATTGATTAAAATCTATGATTGAAAGACAAAGCAATATTCAAATTTGAAATATAAATTTTAAAAAATTCATAATTATCCCAGCTATAGGTCAAAGGTCAAATAGATATGTTTGAAATTTTTTCTTGTATCAGATAGGAATACCTGATATATATAACTGTGTGCAAACAACTCTTATGAATGTTCACAAAAAATATAAATATAAACATACAATGAATGCAATTCTCTAACCTCAATGCACAAAATATAACCCCAGACTTGTAAAATGAATCTACACATTATTTAAAAAAAAAAAGTATCTCCTGGACTTAAAAAAAAAAAAAATCAAAATAAAAGTTTGAGGTTAGTATATCTTGAAATTTGGTGTTGTGTATTTAAAATTGGTTGGTGTCTTTGTTTAATGGCAAATCAACCCTCATGGGTTATATAATACCAAAACCATCCTTGTAAAATGTTAAATAGTGGTACTATTTAACCCATAGTTGTGGAGATAAGTCATTTCATATCTTTCCCAAGGGTATTAGTCTGAAAGTGAATATAATAGTGTAACAGTAGTTTAACACTTGCTTACTATGATGTTGCAGTCCAGCACTTTAATAATTATGATACTTATTTTAGTAAGTATAAATAAAACAAAAGAATTTTTAAACTTAAAAGAAAAATTCTGATTAGTTTTTAAGACCTTTGTATGCAATATTTCTTGTTCTGTCTTTTGCAAATAAGTAGAAGAGCCCCTTTTTCCAACTTATGATTATGTAACAAGACAGGATTCTAACTATTTCTATCCTATTATTTATGGTGTCAAAAAATATTGTTATACTTGATATCAAAGTTTCTGGAGAGTGTGCCATTACTCCCGGGTCCACTCTGATGTAGAGTGGTAGCACTTGTTAGGACCCCATATATGGGTTAAACATATTTAAAAATTATTTCTATTCAATAGGACTCTATGTAGAAAGAACCTTTTAAGAAACAACAACACAATGAATGTAAATATTAGTGCAGTTTCCTAATTTCGAGGCATAAAATAGTACTAGATCAGTTGACATACTGTTAAAATCAACCAGTTTGTATCTCATTCATTTTGTTTGGTCAGAAATGGCTCGTTTTGTTATTTGACCTTCACTGGCTTCAGAGGTCAACCTTCAATAGTCTGTTGGAGCTGAAAGTCAAGTCAATGTTCATGAAAAAAATCAAGGTCCTAGGACTTTT
The DNA here is from genome assembly GCA_963585895.1 of Sepioteuthis lessoniana. Classification (NCBI taxonomy): domain Eukaryota; kingdom Metazoa; phylum Mollusca; class Cephalopoda; order Myopsida; family Loliginidae; genus Sepioteuthis; species Sepioteuthis lessoniana. The sequence continues at coordinate 67,701,382 of OY757936.1, forward strand.
CCTTATTCTATTATCACTAGATAGATGTTTACAAATGCACAGATAGTCTATAATATCCATTAAATAAATCTAGTCTTTTACTGAATAATCCATTTAATAGAAAGTTATTTTGTGAAATTTCTGAGATCAGGTTTTGAAAATTTAATCTTGAGTTTTCCTGATGATTGATTTAATGGTCAGTAAGGACTGAAAAATGTTTTTTTTTTTTTTTTTTTTTTTTTTTTTTCCTTCTTTTGGATAGAAGTGACTACTTGTGAATCATGGGAGCTAACTCTTATAAATTTTGCTTTTTAAGTGTAAATCGTTTGAAAATATAGTATTAACAGTTATTTGAAGGGGGGAAAAAAATTTTAATTTTATGAATTAGCATTTCAGAATAAATTTGGACATTTTAGAGTAATCTAATTAAATGAGGATGTTATTTTCAATTGATACTATTATATGTAAAGATATAATTGTATATATTAAACATTTTTAATTATTCAATATACTAATTAATTTTAAGATTCATGATTTCATTTTCTAAAAAATAGATATACTTATGGAATATATATTTACATATTAAATGAGGCATTGCTTGAAAGGTAACATACTTTATGATACTATAACAGTAGAATCTCTTATTATTTAGTTGTGAGTTGTGAGACTAGGTTGTTAATGTATAGCCAAAACCTTCATTTTCAGCTAAAAAATTGACAGAATTTTAATCAAAGATAAATATTAATAAATCAAACAGAACCAAACCAGTCATATTTTAGTATTTATGAGGGGTTTGTGTTGATTGTTATATCATTAATCTTTGGTAAATTTGATCAGTTTTGATGCTAGATAAGTTGTGGTGGTAGTAGTAGTAGTGGTAATTTAAATAAGATAATTATCTATTGTGTTTAAAAAAAATGATATCTCATAATCTAATAACTTGACCAATTCTTATTCAAATGATCTCAAATTTTAACAGCATGTGTTGAAATAACTTAGAATTCTTTGTTTAATATTTCAATACCTTTTCTTTTTCCAGTGAATTACATTTCTATTCTTGAAAAGAAAAAAAACAAACAAACATTAAACATAGAATTTTGAGGTGTTTCTACAATGATGTTAAAATCTGAGATCATTTGAATGGTAGTTATTAGATTATGACATATCAATTTTTCTGAAACACCCTTTATATATCTTGATTGGTTTGGTTTCTTTGTTTAATGGCATATCAACCTTTATAGGTTATTTAATGCCAAAGCTATTCTCTTAGAAGAACAGTACTGGTACTATTTAACCCATAGCTGGGAGGATAAGGGGGTTCATACCTTTCCGAAAGGTATTTGTCTGAAAGTGAACGTAATAGTGTGACTGGAATATGAACTCGCTTACTACGATTTCGCAGTCCATCGCTTTAACCATTACACCACGAGGACACCCCCTATATATCTTGAGGAACAGATTCTACATTTGGATCCCAACCTGGACAATGGGGTAGCTACAATTTGATTTTAGATAGAAATACCAATTTTATTATTTTGATGGGTACTATGCTTGTAAAATAATCAAGAACAAAAAATTGTTAATTTCAGCTATTTGTGAATCTTTAACAAATGAAATCAATAATGTCATCCTGCACTAAACATGAAAATAAAATTAGATTTTTTCCCCAGCTCATTTTGTATTGATTACTTTTTTTTTCTTTTCTTTTAAAATCCCTTTTCTATTAGAGCCCAGTTAGTTGGGGCTGTAGAATACACTGACTGCATCTCTGCTGTGAGGTAACACCACCATGAATGAGTGTCCTAGATATAGCATTAAACAATCTGATGGCAGGACTCTAGTCCTAGAGCTTTGGGAAATGTGGAGTACGCCTACATTGCTATTACTCCCAGGCTTCCCCTGACCTGGGGTTGTAGTACCTGTTGGGTCCCATCTATAGGTCAAATAGAAATATTTGACCATATGCAAATAAATGACTGATGTTAAATTGAACTGTTGGTGTTACATAAGCAAAACTTGGAACCATTTAACTGTGGGCAAGTGAATGCATCGTGCTTAATAGAAATACTTGAAAAAATTTAACTGTGTAAAAATTGAATTATTGGTATTATAAAGCAACACTTGGAAATATTTAACTATGTGCAAGTAAATGAATAGTGTTGAATAGCAATACTTGAAACCACTTCACTGTGTGCAAGCAAAGGATAGTAAAACGATAGTAAATAGAATTATTAGTGTTAGATAACAACAGTATTTGCAACCATTTAACTGTGTATATACAATGACAATACTTAATTGTTAGGAAACTAACTTTTTAGTAATAAAATTACCTACAAACTATTTACTTAAAAATCATATTTGTATCTATTTAACTGTGTGCAAACAAATGACTGATGTCAAATTAAATAGTTTGTGTTACATAGCAATATTTGAAACCATTTAACTGTCTGCAAACAAATCAGCTTTGACTCATTTTAAAAATGTTATCTTCAAAATATGTTTGCTAATAATCATATTATATAATTTTTTTTCATCATACAACGTGTAAAAGCACGTGTGATACCCTGTCCTCATCAGCTGCCAACCAGGGGTGATAACAGTTTTGGTACCTCAAGGCGGCACTGCCACTCCTGGCACTGCCAAGCAGCTTTTGCCACCAAACTGGGTATCTAAAAGAATTATATATTTACGCCAGATCAATTAAGAGCAGAAATTACATTGGACATTCATCTTCATTTTTAGTATGCAGTTTGTGATTTTTTAAAAATGCGTTTACTTTCAGCTGTTGATGTTAATATATGTTTACAGTAACCGTTTCTTGATGTTACGTAATCACACAGGGAATGGTGGTTTCGCGTGCATTTCATTCTCGCTTTTGACCAAATCCAATTTAATGCATATTGTGCTGTGGTCTGAAGACGATTTAAAGCAACTTTCAAACTGCGGCCAGTGATTCCTATTTTTAAAAGAAATGACTGAGTGTCCTAGAAAACCCTGACAACCAATCTCAATAGGAATCACATGGCATATCCAACCCTTTTCCACGCAGTTGGCACACAGTATCTCGTGTCTGTTTTTCTTCTGCTCGTGTACTTCCTCCCGGGTTTCTTCCCAGGGGACAGTCAATTATATATATATATATATATGATTTGATATTAAATAACCTACAAGGGTTGATATCCCATAAAATCCAACCAACTAACCAACCTTTTCTATTAATACCTGTTGCTCATAGTAATCAATAACTCTTTCAAAAAGCTATTTATTAATTATAAACAATATAAAGGAACATACTAAATATTATAAAAATATAGATTGTTGTATGAATAAGTTCTTAACCATTTACATATTGGGTACATGTGTGTTAAATTCACCCCACAATGAAAACCATGCTCTGCATCCTTTGCATACTTAAACATTAGAAACAACATAATACTTGAAATATGAATTATACAATGATAGTAACAAAACAAATACAGCAGATCTTTTTACTACTGATTATTCATTCATGCCTGAAAGAGATTACATTATAAATTAGAGGTTTCAGATGTATGACATACAGTTTGGTCTATGGCTATGGATTAATGTCATTTTTTAAAAAAATTATAATAAACTGTTTTATGACCTAATAGATATATATTAAAAGTATATCTTTAACCAATAACTATTAAAGATACAAGATAAATTTGGACACTTTCTAACTTTGTTTTCACTTTGATGACTATTACTTATAAGTATTGTATATATACCATGTAGATAATTATTTCCCTACACAGTTTTGTACAGACCAGTCGGCTCTGGCTGTAGAATTGACTAACTGCATCTCTGCAGAGGAGTAAGACTTCTTGACGAGTATCCTGGATATGACATGTTGTGGACCAGTAAAGGGTCTGGAAGAAAGACATAAACTCTGGTTTACATGGAACAAAGTATATTAACGAAAGTATAATACAACATAGATAAAAAGGTGTTGAACGTCAATCTGACCGCCAAAGTGTTAGACTGGGGAGAACTTCAACACCTAGATGAATATTCTACCGGTATTAATAGCAACAGGAAGAGTTCATTAGAGTCCGCAGTTTGGGTACCATAACATGACATTAAACAGTCTGATGGTAGTTGGGTTTCAAGTAGGTTTCTCATTCTTTTGAGGTATTCTTTCTTGTTATTATTCTTATTGTTACTTTTTATTTATTTATTTTTACCAAGTTTTAACTGAAGTCTGAATGACAGCAAGTCTTCTCAAGTCTCCAGGACTCTTCTCAGCATTTCATCCTAGCTCAACTGTGCTGTGGTCTGTATTCTTCCTCTGACCTCCTGTTCCTTCAGTTTCTTTTCCAGACCTTTGGGGATTGTTTCAAGAGTATCAGTTACAATTAGTATTACCATTACTTTCATGTTCATAGCTTTTTCAGCTCTGGCAAAATCTAAGTATTTGTCTCTTTTCTCTTTCATTTTTACTCTATGGCCTGCTGGAACACCATTATGGTGTCTACAGTATTTTTTCATTTTTGATTAGTCTTTGTTGAAAACCTTTGGAATTCCTCTGGTTTTGTAGCCGATGTAATGCTGTACATATTGTATCTTTTGGTGATTGTAGCTTTCCTAAAAGTTTTTAAGTTGCAGTATTGGTTGGTTTCTCCTCTTTCTTGTTTTAAACCATCATTGAGTCATTTCAGCCAATTTAACTTTGGGTCTGTCCCAAAAGTCTTCAAATTGCTTTTCAAAATTTCATCTATTTGTTTGCATCTATGTGAAATGTAAATCGTGAAAATTGCAGCACAATAGCCTTAATCATGTTTATTTTATGACTATTTAAAATTTTGGTAAAATTCCGAGACAATTTCTACTTTTTGAGTTTTTTTTCTTCAATTTTAGAGGATTGTATTTTGAAATTGGCTTTGTTACAAGCCTAGGTAAGGTTGTTTTCCTTATCTCCATCCTAAAGTGTTTTCAAATCACTTAGACCCAATTTTTAAAAACTTGTTTTGGGAAATTAACAGTATCTAATTAAGAAAAAAAAAAGCCAACTCTGAGAAGTAATTTTCAAAAAATTCAAAGTTTAAGTCACTCCTTATCTACTTTAATAGGTTTGGAGTATTCAGGCAAACACCTGAAACTCATTTGAGAAGAAGTGTCTTTTATCTTTAATTGAGGTATTTGAAAATGCAAGAAAATGAAAAAAATAAAAATCAGGAAAATATTGAATATCTTTATTCAAATTTTTGAATTTGAGTAGCTTATTGCAGAAACATCAAAACCATAGAAAACTATATATATATATATATATATATATATATATATATATATATATATATATATATAATCTTTAAAGTAAATATGGAAGTGAGTCTAAATTTTAAAAATAAATGAATGTCTATCCTAATCTTTGATTTGGGGCTCCTGAAAATGAACCAAAACAAGATTTCAAAAATCACTTAATTACAAGCGTCTGGACTTCCATATGTGACAATTTCAACAATTTCGAAACGTATTTGCATTAAAATATTGATCTGTCAACTCTGCAATAACAATTGTCATTGACAAGTAAGTCCTTGTATAACTAAAACCACATTCTTAAATTGGGGGTTACAGTACAGAAAAAAAATCTGTGGGTGCCTGTAGTTTGCATATGGAAATCTGCAATTTTCAGAATTTACTTTTCACATGGATACAAACAAATAACGTTTTGAAAAACAATTTGAGGTTTTTTGAGATGAACCCTAGGTAAAATTGATTGGAATGACTCCATAATCAACAACTTGTTGTTTCCTTCTGAGTTCTATTTCAATGGACAAATCACCACCCTTAAAACATTTATACTGGTTACCAGCAGTTAGTAAGATATTGTTTCATTTTCTTAAACTTCTTGAATACTGCAAGCAATTTCAACAGCTTTGAGATCCATTTTAGAATAATGATGAAAAATTTCGAAAATTTTAATATTTGTATTATTTAGTAACTTACATCTAAAATAAGTTACAGCTAAACTGCATTGATATTTGTAATAATGATTTTAGGATCCAGCAGAATGATCTCATGGATTTGTGTCAATAAAAAAGGTTACAGGTCTTATTCAAAATTTAATTTTGCTATAAGAAAAAACTTGGGAGTCATGGCAGTGAAGGAGTAACTGTAGACACTAGATCTCTTGAAATGCAGCCTGACCACCAGATATAGTTGATCCTTATTCTGCATCCCCCTTTTTGGCTGGGGGGGGGTCATAGAATATATTGACTGTATCCCTGCAGAGGAGTAAGACCTCTGCCCTTCTGCCATGAGTGTCCTGGTATGACACAAAACCATCTGAAGGTTGAGGCTCCAGTCTTGGAGCTTTGGGGAATATAGAGTATCTTTCATTGCCATTGCAGGTCCACTCAGACCCGGAGTGTTTGCACCTGAAAGGGTCCTATCTATGGGTCAAATAGAACTGTTTGACATTTAAACTGAGTGCAAACAAATGACCTGTTAAATTGAATTGCTTGAAATAGAATTGTTGGATTGTTTAACTGTGTGGAAACAAATGATTGATGTTTAATTTAATTTCTAGTGATACATAGCAATACTTGGAACTGTTTAACTTTGTTGACTTATTCTAAATTGAATAGTTTGAAATAGAACTGTTTGATCATTTAACTGTGTATATCCACAAAATGTGTTTACAAATCATATATTCATTATATATGTAAAAACAGGATTTTGAATTAAATAACCAACAAGGGTTGATATGCCACAAAACCAAACCTTCTTGGCAGGGTTTTGCCCCTCTAATGGGGATACAGTTTACTTATTTTAAGCCTCTCTAACAAGTTGGACAGATCATGTCAGATGATAAAGATAAAATGTTTAATATAGTAAGCATTCTTATCCTTTTAATGGAATTATGGGATAGCTTTAAACAAAAGTTTTTTTCTGTTCCCTTCCTTCTTTCTCTATGTATGTGAGGTCAGGTATAGGGCCAAGGGGTTGAGTGTTGATCTAAAAGGTATAAGTAACAAGCTGAATGAACTGTAACAGCAAGTTCTAAAAAGAATGTTCTAATTTCTTTTATTAAAAACATTGAAAATGACTGTGATTTACAGAATTTCTTTTGAGTTTAAAATAAGTGAAAAAATAAAAGAATTGGTTTGTTTTAAGAATGTGCAAGTTAAAGTTACTGAATATTGTTTTATTTAATTCCTGTGTGAAAACTTGACCTAACAAAACACCAGTCAACTTGAATTCAAATCTTTTTATGCTGTTTATAAATGGTAGGTGGAGTTAAGTGAAAACCTTTTTGTTTTGTCTTTCTGAATCATAAAATGCTATTAAGAGATGATAAACTTTTTCCTTATTTTTTTTCCTCTTTTTTAAATAACAAAAAGAATTTTTATGATAATTTTAAAAAGAAAAGAAAAACTAATATATATATGTATATGTATATATATATATATATATATATATATATATATATATATATATACACACACACACTTATTTTTTAGGTTATTTAACACATTCAGTGCCAAGAGACATTAATGTACAGACAGAGAATGATGAATTAACATTTCCACTTGTCAACTGACATCTCCCTTTTGGAAATTCCTAACTTGTCTTCATTTCATCCTCTGCACATTGCTGTGACTAATATTTTACATAAAAAATAAAGATTTTAATGGAATGTTGAAAATATAAATAGTTATGATTGTAATTAAGCATTTAGAAATAAATCTAATTTTGCATTAATTAACCCAAAAAGAGTTGGTATGCCATTAAAAAAATAAACCAAGTTTGGCATCACTATATTTAACTGTTTAGTTGTCTATAGAGTATAAACAAATAAATTCATCCCAATTATTAAGATTGTTTAAAAGTATTAGGTTTGGTTTAGTTTCTTTATTTAATAGCTTATCAACCTTCATGGGTTATTAAATGCCAAAGCCATCCTTATAAAAGAACAGTAGTGGTACTATTTAACCCATACCTGGAGAAGGATAAAGAGTTCATTGTAACTCTAGTTTCATTATTTGGATGATTAAAAAAGGTTTGGTTTAGTTTCTTTAATGGCATATCAACCTTCATGGATTATTTAATGCCAAAGCCATCCTTATAGAAGAACAGTAGTGGTACTATTTAACCAATTGTTGAAGGGATGAGGCGGAGTTCATACCTTTCCCAAGGGTATTAGTTCAAAAGTGAATGTAATAACATGACTGGAATTTGAACTTGCTTTCTACAGAATTAATTTTTATTCATTGCGGACTTTTTTGTCCTCATCTTGGTAGTTTTCGTGTTTCTTCTTTCACTACGTTTTGTCCAAATTTCACCTCTGGCCTTCTTCAAGTGATTTACCGCGACCTCGGATAGGAATGCTGAGTCTTGTAACCGTATCCCCAGTAATTACTGCCTTCCATAGTTGTTGTCTATCGCACCACGTTTTTGACCAAGTAAACCTCTGGCCGGCTTGGGTAGGATTTGAAACCGCTATCTTCTGACAATGCTCACCTGGAACCATAGAGACTCAACGCCTCTATCCGCTGCGCCACGGAAAATCACCTGAAGAAAGCCAGAGGTGAAATTTGGCCGAAACGTAGTGAAAGAAGAAACAACACAAAAACTACCAAGATGAGAACAAAAAAATCCGCAATAAATAAAAATTAATTCTCAGATTAAGAAGCCTCATCTCAAAATGATTCCAATTAAAGACAATTACTTTCTACAATATCACAATTCAGCATGTTATTCACCATGTTACAGTGTATGCCACCTGGAAAGCATTAATTGTAGATTTCGATAAACATAATTAATATAGATTAGTTGAATCTATTAAAATAAGTTTTAATAAAAATGATTAATATAGATTGTTAGGTAGTATTAAAAGTAAATCATTTCAAAGAGATTTTTATTTTGATATTTACCCGTTGGTCATTAAAACAAAAACAAAAAAAACCAGGCTGCAAGCAATTTTTTTCCTTTTGATATATTTGATTATCTATAGATAATATTATCCATTTATTAATATAGATATTGATTACAAGGAGTACATTTATATACTCTCCAAAGCATATTATCTGTAAGAAAATAACAGTTGACATTAGTTTTTTTCCTTATATTCAGGTTAAGATCATTTGGTGTTTATTGAGATTACTTTTTGTTTAAACAACTGGCTTATTTTTGGTTTGGGGCCATTATTGTTAACTCACATGGCCTCGCAGGCCTTTCTAGTGTGTGGGATGATTTGCTTTTTCAAGAATTTTTTTATAATGCAGTCACGATTTGTCAGTAGAGCAAGAAGGTCATGTGACTTAGCAGCAAGAGAATTTTCTTTCCTTGGGGAATATTTTTCAGGAAAAATGCAGCTTGTGGTTTGTCTCTGTTAGATGGACAAAACTGGAATCCACTAAAAGCAAATCTTAAGTGCTTTTGTTTTATTCCACCATGTCATTGAGGTCATAAAAGCTATTTATGAATGCAACATTTTATAATAACTAGATGAAAACCTATGCTCTACTGTATCTGGTGGTGAGGCTCCTCTTTAGGAGCTCTGGAGAGTGTTGAGTCTTTCTTTTCTTAGCATTACTCTCAGGTCCACTAAGCAACCAATCTAGGAGGAGAAAAATTCTGAATTCAAACCAGCATCACTCTACTTAAAAAAAGAACTGTCACATCTAGCCTGTAGTGGAGGGGTTGGGTAAATACAAACTTCCAGGTTCACTCTTACCTGGAGGAGTAGTACTGGTTAAAGTCCTGTCTCTGAGTTAAATAAATCTGTTTGAAAATTATTTGTATTAGATAGGAATACTTGAAACCTTGCATATATAACTATATGCAAATTATTTGTATTAACAATAATTACTTGAAGTTAAAATTGTTTACAATTACTTATTTGAAACCATATAATTAATTGTATGCAAATTATTAGTAATAGATAAGAATACTTGAAACCATACCTCTGTTTACAAATAAATGATTATTTGTATTATTAAATTGGAATAATCTGTTGAACCATATAATTGTGTATAAATTATCAGTATTAATAATAGTTACTTGAAGCTATAATTGTTTGCTAATTATTTTTAGGTTCTTGAAATCATATAATTACTTGAAAGAAAGACTGGCTTCTGCATTAAATAACCTAGCTAGAGTTGACTTGTCTTAAAAGAAACCAACCAACTTTTACAATGTTTGTTCATTTACATTTTTAAAAATTCCCTTTTAATTTTTATCTTTAATTCAAGACAATAAAAAATATTTTAAAACACTGCACGTCTAAAAAAAATCTCAAGGGATGAAATTTAAATTTCTATGGTAAATAAATCTTAATGAACTTAAATGGCACAATACAAAGAATGGATGCTTGGTTGAGGTTAGTACATAACCATACTTAGCAGTGGAATTGATTGTTGTCTTGAAGTACAGTGTTGCAATGTGACTAATTTATTAAATGCTTGGAGAAGAAAAAAACTGACTTTAGCATTAAATAACCCAACAAGGTTTGACATGCTGTTTAAACCAACTAACCAACCAGCTGAAAACTTACAGTAAGAGCCGAATTTTAACTTGCATAAACTACCTATAAATTTATCTATCCCACTTTATTGTAATGATAAACACAGGCAACAATTAATTATGTTTTTGTAACAGTTTGTAAGTTACTAAATATCTGTAAACGTGGGAGATTGGGAAAGAAATGTTTGACCACTCCTGTGATTTGACTTTTATTAATGAACAACCTAGATAGGAATGAAGCTACATGTGTTCATTATGTATTCATGCAACCTCTTCATTACAGCCAAGATGTAACCCAAGGTTCATTTTGAAGCTAGTTTGAATTCAGTTTTTCATTTTGACTGGTTGTGGAACCAAGGCTAAAGAACCCAGTCTACTCTAATATTTACCCATAGCAGGTATGGGGGAAGTGGTTGATTCATTTCCCCAGGCCATTATCATGACATGAAACACAAACAGCTTCATCCAGGATTTGTGATTGATTGGTTTATTAGCATATCAACTCTTGTTGGGTCATTTAATTAAAGCTGAGAATTTTTTCCTTTCTATTTCATTATTTAAAAATCCTTTTATTTATATTTTTCTATCTTTTTAAAGCTTCTTTACCTTCCCAAATTTTAGCTACCGCTTTTATGCTTTTATACGCACACATCTCTATACAGGCACATACATACTTATCCAGATATGCTTGCACGTACATGCATATAAATACATACATACATATACACTATGCCAATATTTGTAAAGACTCATAAAGATATGCTTGCATCTACATGCTTATGTATTATTGTATCTCTGGTCCATTGGCACAGTTGTTAGAATGTTTGCTAATTGTCCGGGAGACCTAGGTTCAATCATTGGTCAAGTCATACCAAAGACTCAAAAATAGTACTTGATGCCTCCTTGCTTAACACTCAGCTGGAGAAGCAGAGATGAACTCATAAGAGATGTACTCTTATGGACCCCCACACATGGCCGCGCAAAAGCAGGACGACCAGCACGAACGTACATTCAGCAGCTATGTGAGGATACGGGATGTTGTCCTGAAAACCTACCTTGGGCGATGAACGATAGGGAGGAGTGGCGAGAGAGGGTCAGGGATATCCGTGCTACCAGCGCGAGATGATGATGATGATTATAAGGTATGGATTAAGGGTAAGTAGAACAATCCAGGGAAAGGAGTAGTGCCCTCCTCTACAGTGTAATAGCTATTGAAAAGGGAGCCTTCAGGTCATACTCAATTACTGTCAGCCAACTATAAACAATATATCTCTATCTAGTAGTTTATGTACCAACAGTATTTTTACACACACACACGTGTATGTGTGTGTAATCATGAAATTTACTTTGTTTTTAAACTTGCTGTGAAGTTTCAACACTTCAATAAAAAAAAACACAACTCTTATTTTCTAGATGTTTTAGTATAAAAATTGTTAAATTGTCAAACTATTTGAATATTTGGTGGGGGGTTATTTTTTTATTTTTAGATCTTCCTGATGAAGTCTAAACATTTAGGAGGTTAGTTTTAAATGTTAAAACTATTATTTAATAATGAAACTTTGCTTTTTTTTCCTTCTTTGAATATATTTCATTTCTTGCAGAGTTAAGTTGAAAATACCTTTTAAGGTTTGGTTTGGTTTTATGGCATATCAACTATTGTCGATTACTTAATACCAAATCCTGTTTATACATATATTAAATATATGATTTGTAAACAAATTTTGTCAATAACATTTTTAAATGAGCTTAAGCACATAGATAAACAATTTAAAGTATTTTAATCTAAAACAATTCTATATACTATTAATCATTTGTTTGCTGTTAAATGGATTTACATATAATTTATAAGTGAATTGTTTGTTGGTAATTTGATTTTTAAATGAGTTCGAACTAATTTGCTTGCCCATTTCTATTGCTATTGTTTCTACACAGTTAAATGGTTTCAAGTATTCCTATGTATCACCAACAGTTCAGTTAAACATCAGTCATTTGTTTACACACAGTTGAATTATGGACCAGTTCTATTTCTAACAATTAAATTTAGCCTAAGTCATTTGTTTGCACACAGCTTAAATATCAAACAGTTCTATCTGACATTTAGATATGACCCTATCATGTTTTTTAACAAAATTTTTTTCTCTTAATTTTACTCCTTTGAAATAAATTTTGCAAAACTTTTATTTTCATAAACATTTTGAATTTTTCAATTAAGAACATTTATTATTGAACCTAAAATTTTGCAAATGATCAATAACTAAATGCTCCAAATTACAATTTAAAATAATAAAAAAAAAAATCATTTTACCATTTCTGCCAGGGGGCCATTGTCTCTTTAATGGAACTCTTATAAAAATGATTACCATAATTATTTATAGATAGTGGGCTTTTTTGTTTACATTTTTAAACCTTAAAATTAAGGATGCATTTGATAAAAAAAGAAACTTATATTTAGTTTTTATGTATCTAGATATATACATCACTATATTCAGGATGGTATGATTGAATGTAATTTATATATATGATCCAAACTAACTGATGTGTAACGAACACTTTTGTTTTTTTACTGCTACAGAGAGACACGAATTGGAATGTGCATTTGTTTATAATTTTGTTTCTCCTTTTTGTTAATTTCAGTGTAAACATGTCAATCTGTTTGAAAACATAAGTAAACTATATAAATTTTTGTTTTTAGTTTATATGAACCAGATAAGAAGTTGAACAAATATTAAATTCAACTGCTATAAATTCGAAAATGTGTGCATATGATGTACAAAATGTCCCCCCCCCCTTGAACTTTGCAGTCCAAATTTATACACAAATAACTGGAGAAATGGTAGATTTTGGTAAATCTGACCAGATGATAAAATAATTATGGTATATTTATATTTTATATCTCCTATGTCAGTTGTGCTGATTGAACTAAATTAGGATACGTAAGAATATATTTGTTGATTCTTTGAATAGTGAGATTTGATTGTACATATGACACGAAACCGAGAAAAGATAAGCAAAAAAAACAAAACAAAACCTGATTGCCTTGAGGTCTGAGCAGAAAATTGATATTTTAGTTTCTTGCCAAAAGTAACAGCTGTTAAGACCTATTGAAAATGTCCATTATAAGATTGCATTTTCATCTGAATTTTTCTCTTATGTCTGTGCTCCCCTTTATTTAGAAATTTCTATCATTTACAGTTAGAAAATAAATACTTACTATTGATTTTTATTTTTTTAAATGACTTAAGAAAAAAAAAAATGAATATTTATATATATATATATATATATAAGTCTGTTTCCTTTATGAGTTATTGCTAATGTACATGAATATAGACATTTTTGACCTATGAATAGGATGATGGTGGTTATTAGTTTTAAAAAAGCCCCCCCCTCTCAAGTTAGTAGAATTAGCCCCACCCTCATCCTTGCACGCACACAGACTTTTCTGGCAATAAAAAAATGGTAATAGACGAGCGTCGTTTCAAGGGAGATAATTCGAATTTGACAATGTAGAGTTACTTACCTTAGAGCATACGATTTAATTTGTATACTGTTAATTTTTTTAATTTCAGCATTTTTATGCTTTCTATTTTATTAATATGTTATTTCTTAAATATTTTCTTCACTTTACTTGTGAAGAAATTAGGAATTAATTTAATGTTTATGAACCACAATTTATACTCTCTCTCTCTCTCCTCTGAGTGATACCTGCTGCATGGTTAAATGGTTATCAACTAAACTTGTTCCTCCACTCAGCTTATCTGATAAGGAAAGAGGATTAGACACTTGGCAGAATGAAAGAGGTGGGTGGGGAACCTGTTAAAAGTTGTATAAAAACTCTTGTAGAGTGTCCTGGTTATGACACTTAGCAATCTGATGGTGAGGTTCCATGATGCTGGAGCTTTGGGAAATGTGGAGCATCCCTTCATTGCTATCACTCCCAGGTCTCCTGTGGTCTGGAGTGGTAGCACGTGATAGGGCCCTACCTATGGTTTAAATAGTTCTAATTCAAACAATTCTGTTTGGCATAAGTATGCAGTTTGGTTCTGTTTGACTAAACTGAATTGCTTAAAATAGAAATGTTTTTGACAATTAAACTGTGCACTTACACTAAACTGAATTGTTTGAAATGAAACTGTTTTTGACATTGAAACTACTTATGCTAAACTGAGTTGTTTAAGATAGAACTTTTGACACTTAATTTTGTGTAAACAAAATTTATACTTATACTAAACTGAATTGGTTGAATTAGAACTGTTTGATGAAACTGAATAGCTTGAAATGAAAATGTTTTTGTCGATTAAATTGTACTCATGCTAAATTGAATTGTTTGAAATAGAACTGATTATTTATATAAAAATGGATTTGGCATTAAATAAACTACAAAGGTTAATATGCCATAAAATCAAACAACCAACCATCTACCAACTGTTTTGGACCACAGAAGGAAATGTCATGAGGGCAGTTTAGGACCTGTAACCACTTACTGACCTAAATCCACTTTCATTCATGTTCCTTCTGAGGAAGCGTCATTATCCTTTGGGATGAATATCAAATGACTATTGCGCTGTCAGTGGGACTTAGAATATATTGACCATGTCCTCTGCAGAGGGGTAATACTACCCCAAAAAGTGGTAACCTGGGTTCATGATACTAAACTGCATCTGTTGGTGATGATCCAGGTCTTAATGTTCTGTTGAGTGAGGAACATTCCTTCTTTGCCATTACTTCCTAATTCACTCTCATCTGTGAGAATTTATCTATGGATCAAAATAATTAGTATTAGATAAGAATGCTTGAAACCATGTAATTATGCAAATTATTTGTATCAACTTTTGATAACCTATTAGGGATTGATATGCCATTCAACAAACAAGCAATTCTGTATTTTGCAAATTGTATTTGAGTTGAGTCAATATTTGGTTAAAAAACAGAAAATAAACAAAAGTTTTGATAAAAACTTTTTTTAAAAAATTAAATAATATCATTTTGCTTTGAATCATTTACTTTTAAAAGACTTTCTGAATACAATACATAAAATAGAAAGTTCTGGGTTTTTAACCATTAATCTCTTGGCCCTTTGGATATCCTGTACCTGAACTTTTAACATTCATAAAAGAAATTGAGCATTAAAAAAATATTGAAACTTTCCTCTTTATCTAAAGATATTCCATCTTTCCATTGAAAGAAAAGCTGTGGGTAGTAGGTATATCAAATTTTTTTTATATGATTTCACTAAACTTCAAATATTGAGCTTACAAAGTTCAAATGCTATAATTATTTTTTTTTCATTTATCTATCTTTTGTTGAAGATATATTTATAATCTGAATATATTTTGATTTTGTTTCCACAGTTCATTTTATATATATATTATAATATAATATAATATAAAAATCTATTAAAGGTTCCTTATTGCTTTCTTTTGAAACTTCAGACTAAAAAATATTCTACTGAGCTTGATGATATCATTTGTATTAGATTTTCAGAGATTATTTCTTCCCTTTATTGTATTATGCAAACAGCTATTTTTATTTGGATTTTTTTTCATACTGTTTCATTAAAAAAACAAAACCGAAACATCACAAATCAAGAGCTTAAGCAAAAATAAGTTGTTTTGAAGTAAATTTGAACAAAGTACAACTTTCATTTTCTTGTTAAAAAAATTACTAGCTTATTCAATTCTATGAACTACTTGAATTATTGAATTGTGGAGGTACATGGCATAATGGTTATTATCTTTTAAAGAAATATACACAGTGACTGGAGTTCAAATTCTGAACATTTTACTATAATCTAATGTCCTTGGAAAAGTCATTAATCCATTTCTTTACACTCTAACTATGGGTAAATAGTAGGACAGACTGAGCTCTTAAGCTTTGCAATAACAACCAGTTTAGGAGAAGGAAAACTTTGAATTTAAAGCAGCACTAATCTGCTGAAAAATTGATCTTGTGCCCCATCCTATTTGTGGCAGTGGGGTTGGGTAAATATATACTGCTTGAATTATAGTCAAATCATCTTGAAAGTGTCAACCGTCAAAGTTAAGCATTAACAAGTCTTTTCAGTAGTTAGATTGGTGACTATTTAGAAACAGCAAGTACTGTAAGCAATCTGAAAATGATGTTGTGCTAAGTAAATTCCAAGCATCTCCTACTTGTAACCTATTGTATGTTTTGTTGAGACCTGGGAGTTTTCCTTGAAGTATCTTGTTAGTTCTATACTTTTAATATCATTTCATGTAAATATCACTCATCTTTAAACCAACTCAACTTTTTATTTTAAGGGCATCTGGATATTTACTTTTTTTTTTCTTCAACATATAGTTATTTCTGTCACTGGCCTTTTTCACTACCACTGGTGTTGTTTATCAATTTGGTTTTCAAGTGCTGACTCCGCTTTTTGACCCATGTTGCCAGCATCTCTATATTGTATTACCTTATGTCATGTTGAACTATAAGCTGACATTTATGTCTTAAGAGGAACAAGTAGTCATAGGCAGATTTGGTTTTCAATAGAACAGGGTCAGTTCTAGAAAAGACAATTTTTTCTTTATTTTAGAATAATCTAATTTTTACTTTTCTTAGATTGAAGTAAATTCCATAAACTGCTATGTTTATTGTTGACTAACCTCTTTATTACTCTGGTAATACTTAGAGTTATTTGTGATAGGAGATATCATATACAAAGTTTAGCTGTTGAGTTGCTAGTTCTTAAAACTCAAAGGTAGAAAAGTCAAAGAGGTTGTCATTTGATCTGCTGTGGTGAAAGAAAAGGACAAGCACCCACTTTCAGTTTTGTTTGTATGTTTATTATTTTAATAAATCAGGCAAGACTTTGGTGAGTCATCAAATGTGTCATTGAAAGTTGGAAAGTCTTTGCATTTTCTATATTGAGGCTACCCACCTCTCTCCATAAGGGGTTCCTAATCATTAAGAATTCCAGTCACAGATCTCTGCTTCATTTGATTGTTTGAAGACTGTTAGAAACCTTTGATTTACTCAGTTTCAAATCAAGGTCAACTATTGACCCCTTCTTGTCTGCCAAAATACCCACACCTGCTCTAAGGCTGAGAGCACAGGAGATGGGAGGTTAGTGATGGGAGAGCCATTTCATAACTTTTGTTTAGTTCAAGTTCACAAGTATGGGCGTCCATAATGATATTGATGCTCCTATTTAATAAGGACTAGAGGATTAATTACATTTGATTATTAGCTTTTTTTTTATCATACTAATTCTCGATATAATTTTTAAAAAAAATACCTCCAGCATGACCGATAACCCTCTCCATTATATATCAGTTGCAAGTTGGACTGGAAATTATTCTCTAAGAGCATTTTAAGTGTATGTATTTACCCAACCCTTCCCCCATGAGCAGAATGTGACATAAAGTCAGTTTTTAAGCAGAGTAAAGCTGGTTTGAATTTAGTTTTCCTTCTTCTAGAGTGGTTGCCTAGCCAAGGTTAAAGAACCCAGTCTGCTCCACTATTTACTCATAGCTGTAGTAGGTTGAGAGAATGATAAACATTATGCTAAACTTGCAGTGTATTGCTCTTATTAAAAAAACAAACTTGTTATTATATGCTATTTTTGTTTTAGTATTATATCTCTTACACACACACACACACATGCTACTAATTTTAGTAATACAGATACTAAACCATTTATCCAACTTCTAAAAATATGAAAAATCCAGAAGACTGGCAGCCCAGTTGGCTGAGTCTGTAGAATACAGACTGCATCTTTGCAGAAGGGTAAGACCCCCTCCCACCAAGTGTCTGGAATATGACACAAAACTATCTGATGATGTGGCTCCAGTTTTGGAGCTTTGGGGAATGTGTAGTATGCTTCGTTGCTGTTGCTTTCAGGTCCACTTTGACCTGGAGTGGTAGCTCCTGATAGGGTCCTATCTATGGATCAAATAGAACTGTTTGACATTTAAACTGTGTGCAAACAACTGACATATGCTAGATTGAATTGTTAGAAATAGAACTGTTCAATCATTTAACTGTGTGGAAACAAATGACTGATGTTTAATTGAATTTTTAGTGATACATAGCAATACTTGGAACTATTTAACTGTGTGCAAATGAATGAGTAATGTTGAATAGAATTACTAGTGTTACATAGCAATGCTTGAAACTCTTTAACTGTGTGTCTAAATTGAAATATTGGTACAACATAGTAATACTTGGAAACATTTGACTGTGTACAAATGAATGAATGGTGTTCAATAAAATAATTAGTGTTACATAGCAATACTTGTAGCCTCTTCATTATGTGCAAACAAATGATTAATATTGAATAGAATTAAATAAAGTGTTAAATAGCAGTAATTAAATAACCTACAAGGGTTGATATGCCATAAAACCCAACTAACTAACCAACCAAGTAATTAAAACCATTAAAATGTGTAGAAACGAGCAATAGAAATGTGCAAACAAATTAGTTGTAACTCATTTAAAAATGAAATTTACCTACAAATTATTTACTTACAAATCATACGTATGTCTATTGAAATGTTAGCAAACAAATCACTGATGTTAAATTGAGACTGTTAAATAGCAGTACTTGAAACCATTTGACGGTGGGCAAAAAAAGAAAAAGATGAATTCTGGCTCATTCAAAAATGTTATCAAGAAAATGTTTATAAATCATATATTTAATATACATGTATGAATAGGTTTTAGCATTGAATAACCTACAATGGTTGATATGCCATAAAACCAAACCAAATCCTATATATTTAATATATATATGTATAAATAGGATTTTTGTTTAACACTCAGCATTATAAGGTAAAGACCAAGAGTAAAGTGGAGCAATCCAGGGAATGGAGTAGTGCCCTCCCCTACACTTCAGTGTAGTAGTTATTGAAAAGAGAGCCTTCGGGTTACCCTTGACTAATAAATAGGATTTGGCATGAAATAACCAACAATAGTTGATATGCCATAAAACCAACCTAACCAGAAAACCGGCTATTGACTTGATTTGAATTTGGTTTGATTTTGAATAGTTCTACTGGTACAGCTGTTACTGTTCTTCTTTTACTTTTCATCCTATATATATATATATATATATATATATATAATATTATACTATATTATTATATATTTCAAGATTTTTAATTTGTATGTCTGTTTGTAGAATAAAATTTTCTTTACTTTTTGCTTAATTTCCCCCCTAAACTAAAATTGCTGATAGTAAGATTATAGAAATAGGATATGATGAAAATGGTTATGGTAAGATTACCTGACATTTTTTTTTTTTTTTACATAGTTACATGTATTTTATGAATGGATTTTAAGAATCTCAAATGGATTAATAAAGATTAAATGGGCTCTGCTTTAGAAGTGTATTAATTTATATTTGTTGAATACATTTTGTGCTTTATTTTTCATGTTGAAAAGTTCACAACCATACCAAGAAGGGAATGATCTCGAGTCAGGAATTGTGAATGCTATTCCACATATTTATACACCAGTTTCACACATTGTTTCTTAAATTTCTTTTACCTTTTCTGTTAAAAAAAAAAAAAGTATCCCTTCTTGATTGGACTAAGAACATTTTAGCATATCTTGTATGTTGCTCTGTGTAGATACGGGATGTAGCTCTGGGGACCTGTTGGAAGCGATGGACGATAGGGAGTGGTGGCGAGAGAGGGTCAGGGATATCCATGTTGATGGCATGACATGATGATGATGGATGTTGTTTTATTGTGCTTGAATTGGCTTTCTTCAGACTTTTCCTCCAGATTTTTATTCTTTTATTAAATAAATATTGAGACTCTATTTCTACTTACGAATATAATTTTATCAATTTTGAAAACTATTCAAGGACCCTCTACAGAATCTTGTTATTTTTATACTAGTCACTTGATCACTTGTGAGAGCTACCAATTTGGTGACTTTCACAAGGGATCCAATGTTGTTTTTTTCTTGGTATCCTAAAAATTAGCAAGTTTTCAAATTTGAGTCAATAACCTCAATCTAAGAGTCATACAAAAGTGTCTAGTTAAGTTAGGCAAATTTGATATCTTTTCATTTTCTCTAGTATCTGTGTGTACATAAAGTAATTACTTTATTCTATCAGGAGTTCAATTTAATCCATTCTTTAGAATGCTGTGTAAATGGGGAAGAAATGATGATCAATCTTGAATTGTTTTTACAAGAAAAACATGCTTTCAGCTTGAATCCTAATTCAAATTTGATCATGATGGTTTAACCAAATTATTTACATTGATCATTAAAAAGAAAGAAAAAATGCAAGTCATACTGTATTTCTAAAATTAGAAACAAGCAGGTGGGTGTGTCCTGGGATTCCCCCCCACAATTAAACTGAAATTATAGCCTGGATTATTACCACTAAATTTAGCCTAGTTTAGCACAAGGGTTCACTTCCAGGGTTAAATAATGCCAAATTAGATCATTACATTGTATCTGTTGGGTTATCTTTTTGTTTAACTCTATCAAAATGTCTACCATAAATAACTTCCATATTGTGCAACTTTGAAATCTAAGTTTTAACCTAATATTAGGGGTTCACACCATATGGGAGATACAAACTTTGTGTAAATAGTTAGCCAAAGGTAGGCCTTTGCCAATGGGTATGCTTACAATTTACTGCTGCAAAAGATTTCAATTTGAATCTCAGAAAGTTATACATAAGTATATATGCTAACAGAAAATTTCTTACCCAGAAAGTGAGTCTCCATAGTGTAGTCATTAACATGTTGAACTGCAACATTCTAATAAGTGAGTTCAAACTCCAGTTGCACTATTACATTCACTTTTGGACTAATGCCCCTTGGAAAAGGTATGAACTCCCTTATCTCTTTAGCGGTTGGTTAAATAGGACCACTAGTGGCATATCAACCTGCATCTTATACAGATTGGTTAACATTGACCCAAACAATATAGACTAACAGGATTTGTAGTAGTCTTAACTATGATTCTGAGCATTATATCAAAATACAGCAAAGATTTGGATCAGTGAGCATTTAAGTGCACATCATGGATCATCAGCTATTTTACCCCATCATTAAGACACAGAGTCTTCTTGGTGTAGTGGCTAACAAGCTGGACTGTGACATTGTAGTCAGCAAGTTCAAACTCCACTAGCACTATTACATTTACTTTTGGACTAATACCCTTTGGAAAAATATGAATTCCCTTATTCCACTGGCTGTGGGTTAAATAGTACCACTACTGTCATTCTACAAGGATGGATTAAATAACCCATTAAGGTTGATAGGCCATTAAATAAAGAAACAAATAGTTTTTTTTTCTTTCTTCTCCCACTGACTTGTTCTAGTCATTTGAAAATCAAGAATTGAAAAAAAAGAAAAAATTGTGTTGTTTACATTTGCAGTGTAAGTAATGGCAATCTGGAGTATGGGTATGAATATTAATGTGTTGACATTTATTAACTCTTAAGTCCTCACAAAAATATAGTTTGGTATCAAAATCAGTTAACTGATTTTTTTAATTTAATTTTTTTTTTTTAAATAATTTATACAAATTTTTTCCATGTGCCTCTTAAACTGTCTCTTACTGATTCAGACTTGTCCAATGTTATGATTGGTTTTCTTTAGCAAAAAGATGGCACATTAGTATTAGTGGATAGTTTCATCACGGAAGAAGGTGAAGAAAATGACCAAATCATTGTGATAGCAAGAAAGGGATGAGAATGACCATCTTAGATGTATAAAATCTTTTAGTTTGGTTACAATTGGAATGAAACCTCAATGGTAACACTTTCTTAGGAGATTTGTGACATTCTGGTTTTCTTGGCTAGCTTAGTTTTTTTTTTTTTTTTTTGGGTGTGTTAGTGACAGCATATTAGATGCAGTGCCTTATAATGATTCTCAGAATGTACTACCATTCTGAACTTACTACTCTCAGTTCAAGTTCTGAATAATGTTGTTTTTATTTTGCATTAATGTCCTTGCAAAAGTCCTGAATCCATTTCATCTTCCTCAATCTATAAGTAAATAATAGGGTGGACTGGGATCTTTAGCTAAACAAAGCTAAAATTAGCAAATGATTATTATAATATTATGTAAATAAAATAAAAATGGTTATAGTAATATTATGAAAATATATGATAAAAATGTAAGTAAAATTTTATGAATATATGATAAAATGATTGTTCTGTAATAAAAGAAAAAGTGAAGTTTCTATTTTAAAATTGTTTCAAGACTATTAGATTTTTGTAAAAATGTTTTTTTTAATAAAACTTCATTTTTGAAAGTGTCATATTAATCTAGATCAATTTCAATCATATGGAAATCTGATCTCTCTGATAAAATAAAACAGAATTTCTTCCAAACTGTGACTGTGTCAATGCTACTGTATTGATGCACCACACAGGGGAATAAGTCCTGGAAGCAACGCCCCATCAAAACTGCAGTTGTATGGCCATTAACCTTCCATCTCATAAACTATCCAAGACGAACATGGGACACTGTTAGAGAAGTAAAGATGAACGTATAAGCAATGTTCTCTAATGAACTCCTACACATGGATACCCCCCTACCATTGGCCAACTTACATGTACTCTGTATGGACACTGGATACAGTCTAGATGACCTATCAGGAGCGATGAATGATAGGATAGTCAGAGAACTCTGTGTTATTGGCACAACTTGATGATAATTAGTAATCTGTTACTATTATTCACAAATGGGAAGACAAAGAAAAGTGTCCTTTTATGAGTGTGTTTTTGCGTGTTGACTGCTTGTCAAGTTATTTTTTATTATGTATAAATATTTTTCTCATCTGCCATATCATCAAGGTCATATTATGTCCCATTTTTTTTTTCTAGTATGAATTCTGAAAGCATTAGGACGCAAGGATTGGAAAATTGAATAAAAATGAATGCTATTCAGATTCATTTTTTGTTATGACTTCATAAATGTGTTTGTAATTATATAATTATATACTGACATAATTGAATTAATCTCAATTTTTTAAGAAACAAAAGGGAAATAGATAAAAAAAAATTTCATTGTTTATATGTTTAAAGAAAAAATGTTTATCTAGTTATATAAGAGGAGAAATATAATATTCAGTTGAGAGGAGTCACCTAGTGCAACCTGGTTTTAGTGAAATAAAATGTGGTAATAGAAAAGATGACTTGAGATCTTTTAAAATATCCCTCATCTCTAGAGTTATCAGTGATATAAAAAATAGTTTTAGTAGACATTAATTGAAAAAAATCAGTCATCAGTGACATAGTAGTAGTTTTAGTACATAGCAATTTAAAAAAAATCATAGTATCACCAATGATATAAAAAAGTAGTTTTTAGTACATACTGATTTCAAAAATTCATATGGGCCATCAAATATATAAAAAATAGTTTTAATACATCCTCATTTTTAAAAGATCATAGGGATCATTAATGATATAAAGATGTAGTTTCATTACATAGTAATTTTAAAAAATGTCATAGGGTCATCAGTGATTTAAAATAAAAGTAGTTTTGGTACATACTTATTAGAAAATCTGTTTTTGGGATTTAAGCAGTGGTGACTAAAGATAGTGTGGGTTTTAAATTAATAAATCAATCAATAGGGAGTAAAACTTTAAAAAATAAAACAATTGTGATTTTGTAATATCATTAGCAACCTCATTGCATCTGATTTAGTCTGCCAACACATCATGGGTCAGTATAGAAAGGTAATATTCATTACTCTCTGTTTCTTACAGACCTTAAAGAAGGTTTGAGTTCTGCCGTGGATAGAGAAAAAGGCTGATAGGGATGGAATATGGAGGTGGTGGCCAAAAAATTTGGTTGAATCTTAGCATTCATAGACTGAATGTACACACAAACCACCCATACCCTCACTAAAGTTCATCTTGGGTGGTGTTGAGTAGTTTGTCTGGTCCCAGAGGATTCCCCTGCTCAGGTAATACCTGCTTTGAAGGGCTGAATTGATAGCTTGGTCCCTGAGGCACCCCATTATGCTTAAGGGACCAAGCATTTTTTGAAATAGCCATGCATGAGTCTTGATTTGTGTGTGGCTTCTCACTATAAAATGACCATGTGTCACATAATGGCCTAGTGGGAGTTCAGTTAAATACCTACATAAACTGAATGTGGTGAAGACTATTACTGTAATTCTTTGTAAGCCATTTTGTAAATAACAATTATGGAACTACTTTAAAAAAGTTGGTGGAAACTGTGGTAATTTACTAAGTTTTTTGCTTAGATGTGGCACAAGGCCATATGAAAGGGGCACCCATGAGACTCAAGTTGGTGGAAACTGTGTTACAGTAAATGTATATATTTAAGTGCTTGTGGAGTAATGATTACAATCATTAGAAATAAGCATGATGATTTGAATTCAAATGGTGAAAGAGGCTGTTTGCATTTTATATAGGGCTAATATTGTTGGGAAAGGCATGAATCCAAATATTCTCCTTCCAGCTATGGGTAAATAGTAGGGCAGACTACACTCTTTAACTTTGGTATGACAAATGGTTTAACAGGAAAACTCAGAATTCAAACTTGTTAAACTTCATTTAAAAATTGACTTTGTGTCACATCTTTTTTGTGCGGAGGGGTTGGGTAAATACATTTTCTTTTTTGTGACAATTTCTTAAGCGCTGGGGTAGGATTTTGTAAGTGTGTTTCAACTGATAATTGTTATATGCACTCACACACACTTGTAAAACCCAGTCGCTTGGGGCTGTAGAATACACCAACTGCATTTCTGCAGTGGAGTAAGACTCCCCACTACCAAATGAGTGTCCTGATATGACATTAAACAATCTGATGATGAGGCTCTGGTAATGCTGGGGAATGTGGAGTACCCCTTCATTGCTTCATTTTTGCCCCCAGGTCCACTCTGACTTGGTGCGGTAGAACCTGATAGGGTCCTATCAATGGGTTGAATAGAACAAACTATATGTGCAAACAAATGACTAGTGTTAAATTGTGACTGTTTTATAGCAATACTTGAAACCATTTCACTGTGTGCAAAAAAGAGCTCAGGCTCATTTAAGAATGTTATCTTCAAAAAGTGTTTACAAATCATATATATTTAATATATATGTATAAACTGGATTTGGTATTAAATAACCTACAATGGTTGGTATGCCATAAAACCAAACCAAACCCACTTGAATATAGTCTCCATGCTATTTTTACAAAACTTTACTATATGACTGTTGATCTTTTTCCTCATATATCTAGATTGTAGGACTGTCTTAAATCACTTTTGAAGAACCAAGAATGTTCTATTGGAAATATACTGAAAGTGAGAGTACTGATAATTCTATAACAGATTATACAACCTCCTGAACATGTTAGGTTCTTGTAACAGTAGACTCTGATATTGATGCTTTTTTTTCAAAAGGAATGAGGGATACTAATTAGCATTTCATAGTTATCTCCATTATATAAAAAATTTTGATGATTAAAAATTACATTCAATGCAAAGACAAGCCTCACAAAATTATCATTCCATTGCAAATTGGAGTGGAAATTGTTTTATTCTCATAGATACAGCATTTAAAATGTATTGCTTTTATAAAAATTATGCTATGTTGAGCTGTTTATGCTAGATTACAGTTATATACTGTATCACTCATAAATAAAAAAAAGTTCTATTTTTTTTTTTTTTTTTTTTTTTTTTTCCCCCCTTAGAAAAAGTTAGTTTTCTTCTCATCCAAGATTTTATTATTTCTAGGGAATCATGATACTGTTAAACCTGATATTATTCATTACTAAATTCTATAAAATTGAAAAATAAATTGCAACACCTAACCTAAGCTAAAAATGCATAAAACTAAATTCATATTTTTTATTAGTTTCAATGCTATAGTTTGGTAATAAATAATACCTAACAATGTCCTATTTGATTTACAGTGTTCACTTAGGAATAATAAACTCTTGGTATCTTTGATTAAGAAGAAAATTAACTTTTTTATAAATAAAAGATTGGGGGTTAATATAAAATCTAACCATATGAATATAATGAGAATTATTTATATATGTCAAAATTGCAAGTTTAATTGATTTGATTTATTTCTTTAATAGGATATCAACTCCTTATGTACTGGCCCATTAGCCTAGTAGGTAGAGTGTTCACTAATGGTCTGGGAGATCGGGGTTCAATCCCAGGTTGAGTCATACCAAAGACTCAGAAAATGGTACTTGATGCCGCCTTGCTTAACACTCTTCATAGTAAGGTATGGATTAAGGGTAAAGTGGAGCAATCCAGAGAAAGGAGTAGCGCCCTCCCTTACACCTCGGTGTAGTACCTAATGAAAAGAGAGCGTTCAGGTTGCCTTTGACTTTGGTTGCCAACTTTACTTTACTTATGAGTTATTCAAAGCTGAAATTTGATTAATTTGTAAATGTTTGATTGTAATTATAACTATATTTTCAATGTTCCATAGCATTCTTTTTGTTTATAATCAATTGTTTGCACACAGCTATATGATATCAATGGTTTAGTTTCTTTGTTTAATGGCATATCAACCAATTATGATATCAAGTATTCTTATCTAATACAAACAATTTGCATACAGTTGTATAAATTCTAGCAGTCTTATCTAATGATCATCATCCCCATGATAACATGGATTTCTCTGTCTCTTTCTCTCTCTCTCTTGCCATCCATCTCTATCATCCATCACTCTTGGTAGGTCCTCTAGACTGCATCATTCTCTTTGTACCTATCTAATACTAATGATTTATACACAATTAGGACTTAAAGTAACTACTCCTATTCAATCATTTGTTTGCACAGAGTTCTATTTTCAAGTATTCCTATTTAACACCAAAAATTTGTGAGCAATTATATGATTATATATAAGTAACTAATTATAGTGAATAATTATAGCTTCAAATAACTATTCTTAATATAAATAATATAGTATCAAGTATTCCTATCTAATACAAAATTTTATGACAGATCTATTTGACCTATAGATCGGATCCTAACAGGTAATAATACTCTCGATTAAAGTGGACCTGGGAGTGATGGCAACAAAGTAGAACTCAGTACTCCCCAGAGCCTTACTACCAGATGCAAGTTTGAGATTGACATTATTATTTGTCTAAATTTCTGAGATGAAGCTTGAGAAGTTTTATCATTTTAGAGTATTCGGACTAATGTCTTCACCTTTGTTATATTCACAACATTTCAGCCAATATGTTCTTCAGCCTTCTTCAGGTGTTTCATGTCAAGCTCGGGAGCCTACATGGAACTTTAAACTGAAGTTGATTAAATAATGAGTTTGGTTCAAAGTTCCTTGTTGGCTCCCGAGTTTGACGAGACATCTAAAGAAGGCAGAAGGACACATTGGCCAAAACACCGTGAATATAATAAAAACGAAGACAATTGTCTGAATATTCTAAATGATAAAACATTATTAATTGTTCTCAGGTAATAAGGATAATTAAAGACACTTTAGTCACCCTGAAAAACAACCAACCAACTTTTTTTTTTTGTTAACACAGCACTGTACAAAATATAATGCTCACTTATTAAACCCAGAGAAAACAAAAAGAAATTGTTCCTCATAGGGGTGGGTAGAGAAAAAGATATCTTTCATTGAGATAAAGGATGTCTTTTGCAATACTCAGCAGGAGGCTATGTTGCTGTAAGATGTAACTGATTGTATAGAATTAAAATTTTGAAACTTCAAAAGAACAATGTTTTAGTGTATTGTCTTAATCAAATATTACTAATTAAATTTATATAGTCCAGGTTAAAAGCATGGTAAAGGTAACCCGAAACCAAACATTTCTAGACCTCATTTTTCCGATGCAGTTATCATTGGGGAATGAGAAGAAAAGTTTTAGTAAATGGGCCACAACCTGACTTATTTACTGAAACTTTTCTCATTCTCCAATGATGCCTGCATTGGAAAAATAAGGTCTAAAAAATGTTTGGGTTTGGGTTACCATTAATACACTTTTAACCCAAACTGATAATGTAGTTTTTCATGCTGGATATATAAAAATAATTATATAGCATTATTACTTCGAACCAACAATTTAGATAAAAGCCAAAAGATGTTTAAATTGATAACATTAATAAAAGTACTACTTTAATTCAATATTTCTGTAAGAAGTAAAGTTGGTGACCTTAGTCGAGGGCAACCAGAAGGCTCCCTTTTCAATAGCTACTACACTGAGGTGTAGGGGAGGACACTACTCCTTTCCTTGGATTGCTCCACTTTACTCTTGATACATACCTTATATTGCTGTGTGTTAAGCAAGGAGGTATCAAGTACCATTTTTAAAGTCTTTGGTATGGCGCAACTTGGGACTGAACCCAGGTCTCCCGGACCATTTGCGAACACTCTACCCACTAGGCCAATGAGCTGATTCCTGTACAAAACTGAAATTATTCACGGGGACAATATTAAGAAAATGTAATTGGTAAATCTATTTCATAGATTTATCTTTTGATAAAAATTATCATTTTTAATTATTTTGTATAAAATTGTAAGTTTGTAAAATAGAATAAACTTTAGGAAAAATGAAATTAGTAGGAATTTTTGACATTTATTTTAACTTTGCTGTGTTTGACATTGATGAGTACCTCAGCTCAGTTAAAACTTTATCTTTCTTTACTGTAATTATTTTTGTATAAGACTCTAGTTTCCCAGATTTGTTCAATCTAAAAATTAGGGGTGTGTATTATGCCCAAGAACTATATAATTGATGTTTTTCTGGACACATGCTTCACTATATTCAGGATGGGTTTACTGAAAGTAAGTTCTCTCTATAGTCCAAACTAATGTGTTTTATCTTGTTACAGAGAAATATCCACTGGAATGTGTGTTTGTTTATAATTTTGTTTCTCTTAATGTGAGCTTATTTTTGCCAGAGGCTTGTTGCATTTTTGTGCAAACATGTTCATATATTTGCTCTAAATACTGTGTAAATTTTGTATTTTATGACATAATATGAATTATATAAATCTTTATTTTTAGTCAGTAAAAAACAAAAAGTTGAATAAATCCAAAATTTTGGTTAGATTTAGCTGCTACAAATTCTAAAAAGTCACTTTGTACTTTACACAAGAACCCCCAACCCCAGGAATTTTGTTGTCCAAAGTTAATGGTGTGTTTTATAATAATTATAGTATATGGTCATATTAGTGTGATCAGTCCAAGTCTTGACCCAGCATGTATGGGTATTCAACTAGTATTTTTAGCAATTGACAGTATAAGTAATATAAGCTTAGACTTTACTTGAAGATTTTTTCTTTTTTAAGCCACTTCTGATAATGTGTTAGGAGACAAATTAGCAATTTATTTTTCTCTCCTTAGTTTTTATTTATTCATAGAAATTGTTAACAATTAACAACTTTCCATACCAATGTTAGAGATCTAAGTATATCCTATTATTTATCCATAGCCAAGGGAAGAAGGAATGGATTCATGCCTTTCTCCAAGGCATAAGGACACTGAAACAAAAACAGTCTCGTCTAAAACTTAAACTTCATTTTTCTTCATTAACCATTACGCCACCTGATCCTATTGATAGATTTTATACCATTCTCAAATCTTGTTCTTGACATTATATGTAGGAGGGAGAAATAAATCTGATGCTAAATTCTGGAGAAATCTGATTCTAAGAGGATTACTGCTGTGATTAAAGCACGGATTATCCCTCTTCTCTGCATGTTGGTACAGCGTAAGGAAAGTAATTATTTTTCTGTGCTTCAGTTTATGTTAAGAAATTCAAGAAATCTTTTACTGAATGATGAATCTTTATATTTTTACATTTATAAATTAATGTAATAAAATTTTGGAGGGATCTCTTTTCATACTACTTTCTTAGTTTTGCTACTAAAACTTGTAATCATGGTACTATGGTTTCATTAATTATCATTATTATTATTTAAATTCAGCAGTGTCCTTTTCCTAGATTGGTTGTCCACTAAAGAACTCAGTCTGTTCTACTCTTAACTATTGCTTGTGGAAAGAAAAGGCCAACTGCCTTGGCTAAAATTCAAACTTTATTTCCCATTCAGATCACCATTTCATAATATTATATTTATTTACTCAACCTTTCTGCTATAAGAGGAGTAAAATTCCTCCAACGAGTGTCCTGGATATGACACTAAACAATCTGATAGTGAGGCTCTAGTAATGCTGGAGCTTTGGGGAATGCAGAGTAACCCTTCATTGCCATCGCTTCCAGGTCTGCTCTGGCCTAGAGTGGTTGCACCTGATAGGGTCCCATCTATGGGTCAAATAGAACTGTTTAACATTTGAACTGTGTGAAAACAACTGATTTGTGCTAAACTGAATTGTTAGAAATAGAACTATTTGATCATTTAACTGGGTGTAAACAAATGACTGATGTTTAATTGAATTGTAAGTGATACATAGCAATACTTGGAACCATTTAACTTTGTTGACTTATGCCAAATTGAATTGTTAGAAATAGAACTGTTTGATCATTTAACTGTGTATCTACAAAATGTGTTTACAAATCATATATTTAATATATATGTATAAAAAGGATTTGGCTTTAAATAACCAACAATGGTTGGTATGCCATAAAACCAAACCTTTTTATGGCCATTAAGTTGATAGCATGTCACATTGTATTTCTGAAATTAGTAGAGCTGTTCATATTAACTTATGTCTAAAAAAAAGCATCCACTGCTGTTGACAGGTTAATGACCATATGGAAAATTGGATCATTTTAAAAAAATAAAATGGGAATTCTTCCATTCTCTAGTTGTGTTTGTATTACTATATAGTTGCACCATTTGGGCTTTAATGAATTGTCTTGAGAAAAAACTTATGAGAACTACACAAAGGTGTTGCATACTGTTTTGAAGGAATCTTGGAAGCAACACCCTGCAAATGTGTAGCTTTTTGAGCTTTCTAAAAGAAACCTACCTCTTTATCAAAATCTAACCAAATATAATGAAAACCCATACCCTAAACCCTAAAACATGCACAGAAGACAAAACCAATCTAACCCTTTTGGCATTAAATAACCCACAGAGGTTGATATGCTGTTAAAGAAAACTCAATCTTAAAACTGCAGCTGTACGGCCACTTACCTTCCATCTCACAAACCATCCAAGTGAGATGAGCAAGACCTGCCAGGCACTACTAGATAAGAACATGCTTATAAGTGATGTTCTCTTATGAACTCCTAAACATGGTCACCCCAGTGTTAGCCAACCAGCAAAAACTTACATTTGTCAGCTCTATGTGGACACTTAAGGCCATCTAGAGGACTTACCAAGAGTGATGACCAATAGTAACATATACTGAGAGTGAAGGAATCTGTTATTAAGCATACCTTGATGATGATATAATAGTAAATAATTAAAGAAAAGACACTATGCATAACATTTAATAGTTTTCTCTTTTTGAAATGTTATAATAATCAGGGTGAATGCAAATTGGATTTGAAAGGGCTTTATTCTCCAAGCTAGAATATTTTAATGCTCTGATGTGCTAGTTTTGCTGTACTATGGTACTTATATAAATCAGATCATTATAATTTAGATTAATCAAAGATAAAATGGAGACTATCCCTTTCAGATACTAATTTTCTTAATCTCTGTTGAAACTGAATCTTTACTCCTTTTAATCCAAAACCTTGTCAAGAACCTTCATATAATTAAATCTACATTCAGCCTTCGTGTCACTAGAGCCAAACTTCAAATAGGATTCAAGTAATTCCAATTAATCAAAGTGATTGGATCTATTGATTTTTTTTTTTTTGTTGAAAGTAAATTTCTAGTCTTCTGTAATTCATTTTAGAGTCATTTTAATTTTCAGCTTCTAAATGAGTTAGTTAAAATGTCTTTTATTTGTTCATTTATTTATTCTT
>OY757936.1:67738672-67828672 GCA_963585895.1 Sepioteuthis lessoniana
ACAGATATTACACTCTGATCCTTTACAGAAGGCTGGGAGGTGATACTTTAAATGTTGGAAGTGCATGTACATCATCATCATCATGTCGTGCCGACAGCACGGATATCCCTGACCCTCTCTCGCCACTTCTCCCTATTATTCATCGCCTCTGGCAGATCTTCAGGGTTACATCCTGTGTCCTCATATAGCTGCTGTATGTAGGTTCGAGCTGATCTTCCTGCTTTTGCTTGGCCATATGTGGGGGTCCATAGGAGTACATCACTTATGAGCTCGTCCTTGCTTCTCCAGCAGTGTCCTGTGTGTCTGGTT
Source organism: Sepioteuthis lessoniana (assembly GCA_963585895.1). Lineage (NCBI taxonomy): Eukaryota > Metazoa > Mollusca > Cephalopoda > Myopsida > Loliginidae > Sepioteuthis > Sepioteuthis lessoniana. The sequence goes on from OY757936.1 coordinate 67,738,982, forward strand.
CGTCTAACTTGTATAGTTTTCGTGATGGGAGGCAAGTGGCCGTATAGTTGGTGTCTTGTGGGGTGTTGTCGCCAGGACTTCATGTACATACTCTGATCCTAATGAGAAGTACCAGACTAGATATAAACAATCCCATCATTTTTGACAGCTACTGATTATATTGTAATTATTATTGTTCTTATCACCAAATATTATAAGGATTATAATATAACTATTGATCTCATCAACTAATGTATCTATTGTTATAAATTATTACAATTAACTTTAATCTTTATGTCATAATTATAAGGGGTGTTGAAAAGTTTTTGCTAAAGTCAAGAAGGGAATAGTTCTTTTTTTTCCTGAAGGATTAAAGAAACTTGAAAAACAAAGTGCCCAGTATTTTGGTTTGGTTTTTGGCATATCACCTTCATGTGGTTTATTTAATTTGATATTTAATTTTATGAATTTGTAAAGGTTTGATTATAAACATAAGTATTTATATATTTCTTTTTTCCATTGCAATTATTTTGATTTTAAAATCAATTTAAAAAATTTTTTCTATTTTAATAATTTGTTTGCACAGTTATGATATCAAGTATTTTTATCTAATACCAATAATTTATACATAATTATATAGCTGTATTAAACTTCCTCAGTTTTATGTTTTCAAGTATTCATATCCAATACTCATAATTTTCAAACAAATCTATTAGATCTATGGATATGACTCTAACAGGTAAAAAGAAGATGTCTTGGGTATGACATAAAACTGCATCCAGTGGCGAGGCTCCACTTCTGGAGCTCTGGGAAGAGTAGTCACCTCCTCATTGCCATTACTCCCAGGTCCACTTTGATCCCCTCGTGGTAGTACCTATTTGATTTCTATCAATGGGTCAGATAGATCTGTTTTAAAATTATTAGCAGTGTATAGGAATATTTATAACCATATGCTAAGAAATGATATCATTAAATAGTAAGTTATTTGAAAACATAACTGTATAAATAATTTGTATTGAGACTTGCCTTGTAACCATATAATTGTGATCAGATAAGAATAATTACTTGAAGCTATAATTGTTTACAAATGATTAGCATTAATTACTTGGGACCATATAATTCGGGGCGGAGGGAGGGCTGAAAACAAATATAAAAAATAAGAGACTTGCATTTAATAACCTAACAAGAGTTGACATGCTCAAAAAACCAACCAACTTTTATTCTATTCTTATTTGGGCCCTTAACTTTTCAGTGCCCCTTCTACATGATGCTTAGCACCAATTTATTCATTTTAGCATTGACTATTATGGTCATCATTAATTTATAATCTTATCACTGTTGTTTCTATCTTTATTAGTATTATTAGTCCCAGTTAAAAGCATAGTAAGGTTAGCTTAAAGACAAAATTTTTTTAGATGCTATTTTTCCAATGCAGCTATCATTGGAGAACAAAAAAAAGTTTTGGTAAATGAGCCAAAACCTGGTTTGATTACAGTGCTTTTAACCTGGACTATATAATTTTTACTTTATTTCTATAATAGTAATAATAATAATAATCTCACCCAGAATTATTGTCATCATTATAATTGTTATCTTTTATCCATATGATTGCTATTGTTCCTTTTCTTCTTCACTGCAAAATTTTGTAATCACCTTCTCCTTCAAACTGGCAGAATCAGCAAAAAGTCAGACTTTGAAGAAACATCACTGCATGAAGTTAAAAGGTCAGAATTTTGTTTGCTTTCATATTTTTTTTTTTTTAAATTTTTTTTTTTTAAGCAGTTTTCTTAACTTTTGGTTGTCTTTTAAAAATTCTTGTTTGGTTTTTGTTTCTATTTAATTTTTATTTGTTTTGTGGATGAGTTGCTTGCGGTTATAGTGTAGACATTTATTTGATTGAATTTTGCTAGTATTTTTTAAAGTATTTTTATTTGGGTAAGTTTCCTTGAGGGTTTAGTTAGAATAATTATTGTTATACTCTATGAATGCTGCCTTTACCAAATTTTTTGCTCTTTTATTAAAAAAGGGATTTTTTTTTCCCTGTGATTTCATACTACAAAGTAATTTATAAAAAGCTTTCAACAATGACATTCAGTTTGCAGAAAACATAAAAAATCCTAAAATTTTTATCACTTAGAATATTTGGACTATTGTCTTTATCTATATTGTGATACTCACAAAATTTTGGTCGATATGTCCTCTGTCATTCTTAAAGTGTTTCATGTTGAACTTGGGAGCCTACACAGAACTTCAAACTGAAACCTTTATTTAATCCATAAGGGTCAATTGTTCTAATTCTGTTAACCATACTGAGCTATAGTAAATATTCCTCGTTATTCTTACCTATAGCTGGGATTGAACCTGCAACCTCCAGATGATTTCACATAGAAGCACTTTTCATCTTATCCATTGTGCGATGTGTCCTGTTGGAACAATCTACCCATATTGATTAAATAAAGGTTTATGTGAGGTTCTATGTAGGCTTCTAAGTTCAACTGAAGAAGGCTGAAGGACATATCAGTCAAAACGTTGTGAGTATGACAATGAAGACCAAACATTCTAAATGATAGAAATTATCAAGCTTCATCTCAGAAATTTACATGAATAATATCCTGGAATTAAAAAAAAAATAATTGTAAACAAATCTCAGGATTAAAAAAAAAAGGCATGATTAGCTATGATTATGTCCCATTGGCATGATGGTTAGAGTGTTTGCCAATGGCCCAGGAGACCTGGGTTCAATCCCAGGTTGAGTCATACCAAAGACTCAAAAAATGGTACTTGATGCCTCCTTGCTTAAAACTCAGCATTATAAAATATGGATCAAGGGTAAAGTGGAACAATCCAGAGAAAGGAGTAGCACCCTCCTCTACACTTCCGTGTAGTAGCTATCAAAAAGGGAGCCTTTGGGTCACCCTTGACTATGGTTGCCAACTTTACTTTTACTTATGTCCCATGATAATTGTTGAATTTAGTGTATAAAATATACAGGATATTTCATGAATTTTGTTTTATAGGAGAATATTTAACCTGATTCAAATTATTCAGTGGGAAAATTTTAAAACTATTCTTTGAAAATTAGTATGGCATCCTTCCAAAAATTGCACATTAATACAAATATCTATCTATCTATCTATCTATCTATCTATCTATCTATCTGTGAGTGAGTGAACACTGGTTGGATATATAATATGAATATAACAATTTTTGTAAATGTCTCATAAATGAGATGGTGGCACTTATTGGGTTAACATAAGTATTTATTAAATTATAATAAACATTCAAATTGTTGACCTTTTAACATCTAAGCACTTCTGAACTTGCTAAATGCATGAACTTTAAACTTTTATTAAAGTATCTGTCATGGTGTTTAAGCACTCCAATGTGATTGTTGCTTTTAGGGTGTATACATTGTGGGCCAGTTTTTATAGACAACAGATTTTAGATGATACAAGAACAAAAATCATAGAGATCTGGCCATCCATTTAACTGGAACATATCTTAAAAGAAGTAGTCTATCTTTTTGGAAATGTTTCATCTAAAAATGTTCTCACACCACTGGCAAAATGTGGTGCTACCCTGTCTTGTTGAAACCATATATGTTATATTTCTGACAGTTATCTAATATAGAGATAAATAATTCTTTTATGTAAAAAAAAAGAAAAAAGAAGGTACCTAACAGAATATTGTCAAAAATAAGTATGGCATTATTGAATAAGGAAAATAATTATTGGAATGCTTAATGGGATCAAATATATTTTAGTCTAGTCTCTACTCTTCAAAGATCAGTCTTAATTACCATTAGTATGCCAATGATAAACTAACATTGAACACGATGGAATAAAAAAAAAATGAGGTAAACTCATTTGTTCATACAAAAACATTTCCAGGCTGTGGATAAATAGAACAGACAGGCTTCTTTAGACTTGTTTTGGCAACTAATCTTGGAAAAGGAAAACTCTTAATTCAAACTTTACTCTGCTTTAAAAAAATTGCACTTATGTAGCAGAGGGTTTGGGTAAATATATATGAGAACATTTGATATTTTATATACAATATGTCTACAAAAGTTATTGAAAGGAAAGAATACACAAATGTGTAACAAAACCTAAAACTATACACATATTGTTTCATGAACAAGTAGTATGTGGAAGGGGGGAAACAAAATAGATAAAGGTTTACTTGTGTATAGTCATGTGGCTTTATCATTCTCTGGCAGGAGTCAGAGATGTCATCTCTACTGTTTAAAGATGAGGTGCAAAGAGGTTTATATAAGGGAGACAATTATTTATTTCTACATGACTTAAGGGATTGGATTTTTGAGACAAATAATTAAAATAATGAGAATAGCCTAAAGTATAAGACTTACTGGACTGTAAGGAAAATACAAGGGTAAGCTGGAAGTCCTTAATCTGACCAAGAAAGGAATGATTTTGAGTGATGAAATGTATGTGCAATTCCACACATTCATCCTGAACACACTTGGAATTTCATTTCTTTTGTTTCATTAATTCTTCAGAAAAATTCATAAAAAACTTTTTAAGAATGAGTTGGGGTTGTATCCCTTCATAGTTGGCTCAAGAACTTTTCAATACCCCCTAGTAGCCTATGGTGTGGAACACCTTGTACAAGAGTTGTCATATCTGCTGTTGGTGACTTTTTTGACCAATGGGATCCAGGCACTTCAACAGCAATGGAAGAAATGTGTGGACTGCAAAGGAAACTGTTGAAAAATAAATCTAATTGGTTGCATGAGAGTATTTTGGTTAGTCTATGGGCTTTTTAGTTGTTCCTTGTATATGCAAATGTAACATATTATGGGACAGAGGTATATTGGAAAACTCAATTGAATAGAGAGAGAGAGAGAAAATTTTTTTGGTGAAAGCAAGATTGTCTTTTCATGAACCATTCTTTAAAAAAAAACACTTAACAATGGAAAACTACTTAAACTGCAGTTTTTGTTTTCTGCCGCTGTAAGAAACTAAATTGATGGATGCATCAATTTAAAAAAAAAGGTTTTTTTATTTGTGTCTGAAAGAAAAATATGTCTTATATCCTAATACAGGGATCATTCAATAAATAAGGTGATTGTTGCCTAAGGAGTTGTCAATAGCAAGCATTGTTTATGGTTGCACTTTATTCAAAGAAATCAACAATAATGAGTCATTTTACATCCCAGAAAACTGTTAGAATCACCTTCTTTACTGACTGCTGCATGCAGAATTTTTTTCTTTACTGCAGAATCAATGTGTTTCTACTCCATGGACTGTTTTTCAATTTGAGCTCACAGTGGCATACCCATGTTTAGCCCTTTTGTAAACATTTTTTGGACTAGAACATACTTCTCTGTACACACCACACATTCTTCTATAAATTTCACATGGTTTGCACTTTTAAGCCAGCAAGAATTTGATGACAGACTTTTGTTTGAGCCTGGAGTACTCTGTTTGATTTGTTACCATTTTGAATAGCCTCTAAACATGTTTTTGCAAGAATTAAATAATTTTTGCTATAAACCAATTTCAAACATTGCAGAGTGAGCATTTATCAAAAAATATTCTGGAAAAAAAGAAAAAGGTTTTGCTTTAAAAAAAGATTCCCCTTATTTTTGAATGACCCTTATATAATCAAATCAAAGAAAAACAAAAATGAGCCTTCTGATAAGAAAAATCTTCTATTCGCTACTGCTCCTTTAAGTTGAGGTTTTTGAAATTAACTTTAGATGCTTGCCATCCAATGGTTGAAAGAAAGTAAAGGTTAATTTTTATCTTTGATAAAATTAGACAAATGTCCTTGACGTCATGCTGTTACATTACTAAATCTCTTAAAGCATTCCTAATGCTATAGTTGGATGTAAAAGATCAGAAGGAATATTTGAAAAGACAACAGCTTAAGACTTAACTTGTATACTTGTGAAAAGTTTGATATCTGAGACTTAATTTTTAGGCAAAAAATTGGCATCATAATATGAGTGATCATTTTTTAGGATTGAAATTCATACAGTCAAAAGGACTTAAAAAAAAATGAATTCCCTAATTCTGATTATGAATCAAGGTTTGACCTGTGCACGAGAAATGTTTACACATGAGTCTATATGGTATGTGAATATAAATTGTGTGATTAAAAAGAGATTTGGATAATATTATTCAAAAATTTTAATTTTAGAATTATCTCCAGCTTTATAGACATCTCTAGTGCCTTTTATCAATGCTTTATTATTGGTATTTATATTCATTTATCAATATTATTTACTAATATTAACTAATTAAAACTTCCTGATTCAAGAAATTAGGAATAGGGCATTTATTCCTTGTATGCTATTTTATAATATTTCATATGTTTGTGTTTTTATTGAAATATTAACTTTTATATTGAAGAAATAAAATATTTTAATTCAGAAGAGTAATATTTTTGTATGTTGTTGTTGTTGGCAATTCTTGGCTCTGTTTTCTGGCCTACTGAGTAGTGTTTGCCAATGGTCCTCGAGACTGGGGTTCAATCCCAGGTTGAGTCATACCAAAGACACAACGGTACTTGATGCCACCTTGCTTAACACTCAGCATTATACGGTAAGGATCAAGGGTAAAATGGAGCAATCCAGAGAATGGAGTAGTGCCCTCTCCTACACCTTGGTGTAATAGCTATTGGAAAGGGAGCCTTTGGGTCACCCTCGACAAGGCTATTATCTGATCCATCCCTAAAAGAACTGTTGTTTCCCTTATCTGATAGTATTTAAAAATAAAACAAAATGTTGATTGATTTTAATGGCTTATCAACCCATCTGGGGTTATTTTATGCCTAGAGGTCTGAGAAATGTGTACTTTGTAAATTCATTTTAAGATTTTTTTGTATAGTTTCATCGTTTTTGTTTTTTTTTTGTTTTTTTTGTATATGGTTATATGATATCAAGTATTCCTATCTAATACAAATAATTTGCAAACATATCTATTTAACCTATAAATGGGACTTGAACAGGGACTACCACTCTGGATGAGAATGGAACTGGGAGTAATAGCTGTGAAGGAGTACTCCACATTTCCCAGGGTTCCATTACTGGAGCCTTTCCACTATAGAGGCAATTAAGTGTCATACTAAGGATGTCTCTTTGGGAGGGAGATCTTACTCCCCTGCAAGAGATGCAGAAAGAAAATTGTTGAATAGTATATATTTGATACTACCATACATATATTTTTAATGTTAACAAATTGGGAAAATAACTTATGGTGCAAGACTTAAGTGCTGTTAGATAAATAAAATAAGAAAGATACAAAGGGAGCTGGAAAGTCCTCATCCTAACCAATAAAAAAAGAATGATCTTGAGCTATGAAACAAACATTATTCAACACACTTGAAATATCATTGGGGTGAGGTAGTATTCCCACCAGCTCAAGAAATTTTCAGCACTCTCTAGTAGAGTATGGTGTATATACAAATGTAACAAATGTTATGGGGCAGAGATATATTGGAAAAATACAAGCAGGAGCTGGAAAGTTCTCAGCTTGACCAAGGAATGAATAATCTTCAGCCATGAAACATACTTGTTATTCCACACATTAATCTTGAATTTTGAATATCATTTCTTAAGTTTTATTTATTCTTCCAAAACATTCGATGAAAAAAATTTTTTATAAAAAGAGGGGAGTTGTATTCCCTCTATAGGATGTTACTAGAATTTGTCCCATGTTTTCTAATTGACCCAGTTCAAAACAAATTCCATTTTCATGCATTTTTAAATTCGTAAAATTCTAGTCTGTTAGAAAACAAATGAGTCTTGTGTGTAATCTAATACAATAACATGATGGTAGAAAAGACCCAATTGTTTTCCCAAATATGAGTTTTATAAATTTTTGTAATAAATCCATGAAAAAGGAAACTTAATTTGACCAGCTCATTGGCCTAGTAGGTAGAGTGTTCACCAATGGTCCGGGAGACCTGGGTTCAATCCCAGGTTGCGTTATACCAAAGACTTTAAAAATGGTACTTGGTACCTCCTTGCTTAACACTCAGCAATATAAGGTACGTATCAAGGGTAAAGTGGAGAAATCCAGGAAAAGGAGTAGCGCCCTCCCCTATACCTCAGTGTAGTAGCTATTGAAAAGGGAGCCTTTTGGTTGTCCTTGACTATGGTTGCCAACTTTTACTTATTTTGAACTGGATGAAGTTCTAACATTCAATATACTGTTTAAGTTGTCTTGTTTTTTGTTTGAATATTTTTTTATAATACTATCAGCTTAAATTGGAGTCTTACATGCCAGTTGATCTGATATATCATTATTGTCTCATTTATCCTCTTGAGTCAATTTTAGTTATCTCATCATTTACTTGGATTTAAAGTGTGAACTAGGATTTGAGTTAAACTTTATTATATTTGATGGCTTATAAAACTTGCACTGTTGTTGTTTTACATACAATTTATTAAAATTTCATAAATTTTTCTTTCCTCATTTGAACATTTCAACTTGAAACATTATGGTGGATGGTGGGCTTTGTGTCATCTTATATCAGATAAACATACTTTCAAGGTTAAAGTTGCAGTTAACTTTTCATTGACAGCCATAGTCAGTATTCTAGGCTCAAGTACAATCCAAGATTTCAAGACAAGCTATTTTTATTTGAAAGTTTTTTTTTTCCGAAATACTCTGTATTATAACTTAGGTAAACTTATTATCTCATTATAGTCTTTGGCCCTGCTGGCAGGGCTTAGAATTCATTGACTCTAATCCTTGCTGTCCTGGTTATGGTACAAAATTGCATCTGATGGTGAAACTTGAGAGTGTAGAGTACCCCTTCATTACCATTACTCCCAGGTCCATTTTGACCCAGAGTGGTAGTACCTGTCAAATAGATCTGTTTAAAAATTATTCAAATTTGATAGGATTGTGTACAAAAAAAAAGAAATCTCTTAAGAAATAATTACACAAAATATGTAAATACAAACATACAATGAATGTGATTCCCTAACCTTTAAGCATAGAATTACCTTAGATGGATTGACATCCCATTAAAATCAGTCATAATCAATATAATCTTTAAGGCATTTTGTGTTTAAGTTACTATGGAAAGATCAGTGAGAAAGTTAACTGTACACTTTTGTACTTGTTAGTCAGCATTAGAAGACCAGATTTAGTTCTTTACTTTTCTTATACATTCAGTTTTTAAGCATTTTTCTTTGTGTGTGTGGGGGGGAAAGAACCCTCCTCCCCCCAAAAAACAAAACAAAACAAACATCTTACAAAACAAAAATGAACATTATTATTAATTTTGATTACTATTTTCTTTCATCTAAATTTTAATTTACACTTTTTTTTGTATTGGAACTTTTTTGGTTGTTGATCTATGACATTGAGGTAATGAACACTAAAAATAATCAGCATTAAAAGATAATCTCAATGAGATTTAAACCCCTGCCTCTTTTAACTTAGATAATCCTGGTTAAATGCATCAGCTTCTCATTACTGTCTGAGCTATGAAAATCCATTGGTTGACTACTATTTTCTTTCATTGCAATTTTTAGTTAGATTTCTTTTTTTAAAATGATATGAAAAATAGTCATGATGGTTGACAGTGCTTCATCTACAAATAAAAAAAAGTTATAGAAAAAAAATGCTTCTAATGGATTAGTATGAACCCCCCCCCCAAAAAAAAACAACAAAAAAATATAGCATCTAGAAAAGTATAGAGGATTGGTTATGGTTAGACTTGGTTGTCTGTCCACCAATGTAGATTTCATTATGTTCAACAGATTTTCCTGAATGTCCTCGTTTAAACAGCATCTGGTAGTGAGGCTTAAGTTCATGAAAGTGTGTAGTCACTGCTTTGTTACCATTACTCCCATGTCTACTCTGATGTAGATTGTTATGTATTTACCCTACTCTCCTTGCATGAGCAGGGTGTGACACAAGGTCAATTTTTAGAAGAGTAAACTAAAATATATTTAAATTTAGGGTTTTCCTTCTAGACCATTTGCCATACCAAGGTTAAAGAGCCTAGTCTAACCTAATATTTTTCCATAGTTAGATTCATACCTTTTCCAAGGGTAATGGTGCAATGTGAAATGCAAACAACCTTGTCAGGATTTGAACTCAAATCTGTGTTTATTTCCTACAATGATAACCATTACACTATGAGCACATGACCTGGAGTGGTAGTACTGTTAGAGTTCCATTTATGAGTCAAATAGATCTGTTTGAAAATTATTAGTTTTTGATAGGAATACTTGAAACCATATAACTGCTTGGAATTTTATATTAAGGATAGTTACTTGGAGCTATAAATATTTACTAATTGTTATTTTTCTCTTATAAGTGTTTTTCACACCAGTATTAGCTGATGGTTTTTCATTGGAGTCTGAGTGATTGCCAGTGTCCTGGTTTCCAGGACTCTTCTTAGTATTCTGGGTGACCTCAATAATGCTGTAGTCAGGATGGTCTCCACTCGTCCTCTTATTTCTAAGTCTTCCAGTCCCTGTACCAATCGCACCAATTAGAATTGGTATCACTGAAACTATATAATTACTTTGAAAAAAGAAAACGACTTTGACATTGAGTAATCCCAATAAGTGTTGATGTGCCATAGAATGAACTAAGGCTTTTCCGTGGCAAAGGGTATGTGAGTTTGAATCACATAGGGGGTTTATATCTAATCCGTGCTGTTTCTTCATTGCTGCAGATTGATAACCTGAGTGAGTTGAAATGAAATAAGTAAAAAAAAATAAAATAAAATTCTAGTCAAAATTGATAATGGTTGTCAGTACATCCCTAAGGGGAAAAAAGTATGAACTTATTGTACAATTGAATAAGAAATTATCTAAAGATAAGTGGAGGAATTTTTTTAGAATGAATCTTTTAGAATTTGGTAATAGTTAAATAAAATATTATGATTTATATTAAGATTTAGTACTAAATTGAGGTAATAGATAACTCTAAAAAATAACAAGGAAAAACTGTAAATGGCTTTCAAAGAAGTGATCAATATAATTTAAAAAGAATCAGGTCTTCTATCTTGTACCTTGGTGAACTGATCTTATGTGATCTTTTACTGTTTAATGGAAGACCTTAAAAAGCTCTTTAAAAAAATTACCATATCCTGATATGATGCCTTTCATTGGTTGGCAGTGAACTGCATTCTTGATGACTTGCTGTTGTTTTGAAACTAGATTGTTTTAATATATCTGCCACCTTCTCTGCAATTACATCTTTTATTCATCTTGCAACATTGAAGTACAAACCACATCCATTTTCTTAATGAAATCTTAGTGGAAACCATCTAATCATATAATGTATAGCATTTAATTTCATTTCCTTTTACTTGTAGTATTGAAATGTAAAATCATCTAATATATATTAGATCCATTAGTAAACATATCCTTTCTCAACTTTTCTCTTCCCACCCAATACCTGTAGTTGATTTTCTAATTGCCTCACCAGAGGAGTAGAATCAGACATGAGGTTTATTTAATGTGTCTGTGTGTGTGTGAGTTAAGACAAAAATTGTCCAGTCTCCATTACTAGTGTCAAGAAGACATCTGATTCCCCTAAGCCTCCTTTTATAGTGCAGTGGAGAGATGGTGCCTTGCGGTTGGAAGCTTACTGTGCCCAGACTAAAATATCAGGCTTATGGTAAAAAGTGCTCAGCTTGAAATATCCAGCTTACTGTGTGTAGAAAAATAGTTGCCAGCCTGAAATATTAGGCTTATAGTACTCAGCTAGAAATACCAGGCTTATGAGTTCAAAGGGATAAAAAAAGAAAAGGAAGCACATTGATTTGTCAAATTATGGATAATATTCTTGTACTCAAGTATCATAATATTCAAATAAAGTTTCTATCACTTGTGTTTTCAAACATCCTTGATTATAAATTATGAAATTATTTTAATCTTTGGCTTTTAAATCAAGTATTTTAATATAAACAAACCTTGACATTAACATGGTTTAGGTAAAAAATCACTTGAATTCTCTAGAATGGTATTTGAACAATGAAACAAAAGGTTGAATTCACAAGAGATCAAAAGTCAATTTTAGAGTTATGTATATATTCAATTGCTTAATATTTTCCACTTTCCCAATAAATTAAAGTGGTATCCAAGTAAGTTGACATTTATTTTTCATGAGAATTGATTATTTCTCTCTCTCCTCTTTTTTTTTTTTTTTTTAAACATGATTTACTGGAAATTTAAGTTTTTCTTTTAAAGAAAAAGCTGACATTGTTAAATATTCAGTTTTCATGCAAAAAATTTACGTAAAAATATTGATTATCATCTTTTTAGAATATAGTAGATGACCTGGAAACCCATCAGGTTGCCTTTGTAATGAGTTCCTAATAATATTGATAGTTTTTTTTTTTTTTTTTTTTTTTTTTTTTTAGGAAGGAGTGAACGATTCTTATTGGTGTTTTATGGTTATCTTTGTTATGTAAAACATTTACATGATTGAAATATAAAATCTTGCAATGATATGCTGTTTTTGCTGGGTTAGTTATATATATTATGGAGGTGCCCATGGTGTGCAGGTTATCATTATAGAAAATAGACATAACAACCCAAGTTCAAATCCTGGATGAGGTTGTTTGCATTTCACGTAGCATTAATATCTCTAAGAAAGGCATGAATCCAACAATTCTCCCTCCAGCAATGGATAAATAGGAGGGTAGACCAGGCTCTTTAAACTTGGCTTGGCAACCAGTATAGGGAAAGGAAAACTCTGAATTAAAATCTGTTAAACTCCTCTTAAAAATTAAGGTTGTGCAGAAGACTTGGGTGTGTGTGTATGTATGTGTATATATATATATATATATATATATATATATATATATATACACCCACATGCTACCCTCCCAGGGGTTGAGCACTCTCTCAGGTTGAGTCATACCAAAGACCCAAAAAATGGTACTTGCCAGCTTGCTTAACACTCAGCATTATAAGGTAAGGATCAAGGGTAAAGTGGAGCAATCCAGGGAAAGGAGTAGTGCCCTTCCTACACCTTGGTGTAGTAGCTATCAAAAAGGGAGCCTTTGAGTCATCCTCAACTATGGTTGCCAACTTTACTTACTTTTACTTGTGTAATGCCAAGCTCTTCTAACAAATTGAGCACTTTGAAATGAAAGCTAATACATGTGCGTTATAATTCCTGAGCTGACATATGTCACTGAAATGGCTGAGCAGTTTTAGATACCATGTCTAGCGTAAAGTTAGGCAAGTTTCAATCCCAGCTTGAAGTTTCCTGTGTCTAGCCATACTGAAGTGTTGTGATACAACAAAACAGTCAGTGTGTGGATGACACGTATATATAGCATAGGCATCATCAATGGTGCTTGGTGACTATGATTATATGATCCTAATTATATATATATATATACACGCTCAGTTAACAATATTGAACACTATTTATGAATATAGAAAGCTATATTATTAATATGTGTAAAAACTATGCCCCTTCCATATGCAAGTGTTTAAACTTGAATGTTATAAAACATTTTATTAAATGAGAAAGAATAACAGAACTAAATAAGAACACATATTTCATTTTAATTGTTTTCTAATTAAAATAATATATAGGAGAAAACATGAGAATAAAATAATTAGAAATCAGTCACACCAATTAATTATTTATTAAATGTGGTTTTGTTCAAACCAGTATGCAAATTATCCACACCATATACTATGTAAACCTTTATTTCTTAATGATATATAACACATATTGCAGGATTTTCAACACATTAATAACATAAGCTGTTTTGAGGCAAATCTAAAGCAGGTAGACTTTGAGATATAATTAGTAAATAAGATGCTAATCAAGATTAAATGATAATTATTTAATAATCATTGAGAATTTAAAGTAAATAACTAAGGTAATTGTGATGTCAGTGGGGATATCGTTTCAGTTACACACACACACACACACTCTCTCCATTGTAATAAAATATGTTTGTGTGTGTGTGTGTGAAAACAAACCATTAAAAAATAATGGTATTATTCTACACATGTACCTGTTCAGTTCAACTGGGAAAAAAATTTTTTTCTTGATATTTATTTTTTTATTAAAACTATTTAAACCTTCAAACTCCATGCAATTTATTTCATATTTTATAAGGGAAGGTTCACTTTCAGATTCTAATTCAATATAGAATGATCCCCCATTTCCGAAACATTTGACTTGTCTGATAATGTCTTTTTCAATCATGAATTTTTTCATGTGAAAGTGAACTCCACTTATAAAATCTGAAATAGTTTTTTTTTTGTTTTTTTTTTTTTTTAAATAAATTTTTTCAGGTATTATAAAAAAATTGATGTGATTTTGAAGGTCTAATTAGTCAAATGACAAGAAAAAAATTTCTTGAAAATCCGCCCCACTCCCAGTTGAACTTGAATGGCTGCACATGTAGAATTTTATCAAAATTAAGGAAGTGCTCAAATGCTGAACAGCAGAGCATGATAAAACTTAAAGACGTGAGATATCAATTTATTTTATGTTGGTTTTGTGACTAAAAGTTTCATGTATTAAAAATAAAGTCATCAGATGAAACTTTTATGTTTAAAAAACAAAACAAAGTGGAAAATCAGATTAGAATGTTTCACTAGATGTGTAGTATCTTCAGAATGCAAATGGTTTGCATTCTGATGATGTGAGACTGAGTACAAACAATTGACTAAGGCTAAATTGAATTGTAAAAAATAGAACTGTTTGATCATTTAAGTGTGTGTGTAAACAAATGACTGATGTTTGATTGAATTGTAAGTGATACATAGAAATACTTGGAACCATTAACTTTTGTTGGTTTATATTTACAAACCATATATATATCTAATATATACAGTAACACGCATAAGTATTGGACACGTTATTTTCTGTTATAACTCTAGTTTATGTTCACCATTTTTGCCTGATATTTGGTAAGTAATATCTTGTAAAGTTGTTTTAGTTGTATGTGGAAGGAAAATTAAAAACTCATGGTTGAATCCATTTTTTTTTTTTTTTTTTAATCAAAGTTCAAAATTACCCTATGCAAAAGTATTGGATACATCAATTTTTTATTTTGTTGCTTAGCCTCTGTTTTGTTTCACTGCTTCCAGTCACTTTCTATAGTTGGCCACAAGTTTTCCACACTGATCCAGCATTACTTTGTCCCTTCTTCCTTGCGTAATTACTTGATATTCTGTGGATTCCGCTTATGAACTTTAACCTTCAAAGTATTTCACAAATTCTCAATTGGATTCAAGTCAGGAGACTGACTTGGCCAATTGAGAGTACTAATACCATTATTTTCAAACCATTCCTTTGTAAGTTTTGCGGTATGTTTGGGATCATTATCGTGTTGAAGCACGAAATTCCAACCATGTCCTAAGGAAGTTGCAGATTTCTGAAGGTTCTTCTCTAGAATCTCCCTGTATATGCTACTATTCATTCTATGATGGATAACTTGTAACTCACCAGTGCCTTTGGATGAAAAGCATCCCCATATCATAATGGAACCACCCCCAAACTTAACTGTAGGGATGGTATTGTGCTTCTTGCAGGCAGTGCCATTTTTTCGCCAAACACTTGTTGCTGTGTTCATTCTGAATAGTTCAACTTTCATTTCATCCAACCAGATTACCTTTTCCCAAAACTGCATACCTTTCTTTTCATAAGTTTTGACAAACTTTAATCAGTCTTTGACATGTTTGGTTTTCAGTAAGGGTACTTTTCTTGGTGATCTTGAATGAAAGCCTGTACGATATAGAGCTCTGCTAATGGTATCCTTATTTACATTAATTCCAGCACCCTCAAGATCAGTTTTAATTTCAGAACGAGTAATGAAGTGGTTTATTAGCACATTTCTGCTGATCCACCTTGAAGTACACTCATTTATTTTTCTCGGTCTTCCATTTCTTGGAAGGTTTGCTGTACCGTCGCCATACTTCTTATACTTTCTGATGATATTTCCTACTGTACTTAGTGCTAGATTCATTTCTTTGTTAATTTTTCGGTAACCTTGTCCTCCTTTGTGACGTTCAATGAGTCTATCTCACATATCTCTGGATAATTCTTTAGTTTTTGCCATTTTTAATCCTTGAATTGCAAAATGCACATCAAAGAGTCAGATGGTTAGTAGCACTATCTTGTAAAAAATTGGTCAGAGATAACATTCCAATACTATCAAAAATTTGAATATTTAAAGTCTTTTAAAATACAAATTTTCAATTGGAAATTTAAAAAAGTGTCATGTATCCAATACTTTTGCATAGGGTAATTTCGAACTTTGATTAAAAAAAAAAAGAATTCAACCGTGAGTTTTTAATTTTCCTTCCACATACAACTAAAATAACTTTACGACATATTACTTACCAAATATTAGGTAAAATGGCAAACATAAACTAGAGTTATAACAGAAAATAACGTGTATCCAATAGTTATGCATGTCACTCTATGTATAAACCAGATTTAACATTAAATAACCTACAATGGTTGATATGTCATAAAACTAAACGAAACCAAACACAGCTATAGGTTAAATAGTGCTACTATTGTTCTTCTACCAGAATGGCTTTAGCATTAAATAACCCACAAAGGTTAATATGCTATTAAATAAAGAAACCAAATTAATTTTACTATTCTTAATCAAATGTCTTTGTTTGTATCATTGTATACTTCAAAGTATAACTAGAGGCTATGGCTCTCAACTTTTTTTTCATGGTTACTAATTGGGTCTCAGCACTTTTTAGTTTGTAGGTTAGTTGTTTGGGTTTTATGGTATTTCAACCCTTGTAGGCTATTTAAGGCAAAATCCTCTTTATACATAGAGATATTGACTATATCATTTCTAAACAAGTAGTTTGTAAGTAACATTTTAAAACAAGCCAGAGCTCATTTGTTTCCATACAGTTAAGTGATTTCAAGTATTACTATTTAATGCTAATTGTTTTATTTGCACTCGGTTAAATAGTTTCAAGTATTGCTATGTAACACTCACAATTCAATAAGTGGAGGTGCCCGTGGTGTAATGGTTATCGTCGTAGGAAATGGACACGGCGACACGAGTTCAAATCCTGGACCAGGCTAATTGCATTTCACATAGTACTAATACCCTTGGGAAAGGTATGAATCCAATTATTCTTCCTCCAGCTATGGGTAAATAGTAGGGCAGACTGATTTCTTCTGCCTTGGTGAGGCAACTAGTCTAGGAGAAGAAAAACTCAGAATTCAAACCTGTTAAACTCTGCTTAAAAATTGACTTTGTGTCATATCCTGCTCAAGCAGAGGGGTTGGTAAATATGATAACACTCACTATTCAATTTAACATCAGTCATTTTTTTTGCACATTGCTAAATGGTTAAACAGTTCTATTTAACTTATAGATTGGATACCTTTTACTTACTTCCATTTCGAGTCAGAGTGGACGAGAGAGCAATAAAAGAGTACTACACATCCTCCAAAGCTCCAGGATTTAAACCTCACCATCAGATAGTTATTGTCATATCCAAGACAATCATTGGAAGCAGGGTGGTCTTATCTCTCTGCAGAGATGCAGTTGGCATATTCTACAACCTCAGCTGACTGGTTTTAGAAAACTTAAAGCATTTCACTGTTTAATCTACTATGTAAGTGTAATACTAAACTATATCATTACTGTGTGTTCATCAGGTTAGCTAAACTGAACCTATATCTTTTTGTTTAACAACATCGAGTAAATACTTACCTGAATAATTTACCAACTAGAAATGAAAGTTTTTTTCCTATGATTTTTCTTTTGGTCATTGAAAAACCAAGACTTAAAAAAATCCTTGTTTTTAGGTTTGTATTAATGATAGTCACCAGAGGGCTTTAAATGTTAGTTAACCACTCAAATACATTTATTAAGTTATTAAACATGGGATGGATTTATTTATAGTCAGGTTATGTAACTTTAAATCTTACCTTTCGGGTGAGTTTTCATCTAGAATTTCTCAATATAGTTTTACTTTAAAAAAATAATCTTTTCATATTCAAATTTACAAGTATACATTTATCCAGTCTTTCTGCCATGAGCAGGATGCAACACAATATCAATTTTTAAGTGGAGTATAGCTGGTTTGGATTCTGAGTTTTCTATTTTCTAGACTGATAAGGCTAAAGGAACCCGTCTGTTCTATTATTACCCACAGCTTAATTCATCTCTTTCCCAATGGCATTAGTGTGAAATGAAATGCTAACAGTCTTGTCCAGGATTTGAACTCTATTCATTATGTTCATTTCCTATAAAGCTAACCACTACACTTCAAGCATCTTGTGATGACACAAGGTGGAAAAAACCGTGACTGATGAGGATGCTAAAATATTAATTACTTATAATCATGAGAAGAAAAACTGTAAATTCAAACCGGTTGTACTTCACTTAAAGATATTGACCTTGTGTCGAATCCTGCTTGTGGCAGAGCAGTTGGGTAAATACACACATATAAAAGTTTGATCACTGATTTATAGATTCTGTGCTAATTATTTAGTTGATAACATTTTCCAGAATAGAAGAGAAGACTCATTGGTTTATAAGTATTGTTAAAAACTTAAGAAATCAATGATAACAATCTATAAGCTGTTACCTGAAGTGCTGAGATGAATTTTAAATGTAGTATAAATCTTTAATATCTGAACATGGAGTTCTAATTGTGGTAGACGTAGTTATGAAAAGATATATAAAAAGTTAGGATACCATAGAGATAATCAATGGTGCTTGGTTCATGTTAGTTTCTCCCCATGAAATCATTGATCGGATGATCACATTGGCCAGAAACTGAGTTACCAAGCACCATTGACTCTGTGCTATCCTAACTTAGATAGATATGCTCTATCACTATTATTGAGCTCTTTTTTTTTTTTTTTTTTTTATAAATACAGCACACTATATCATCAACACACACACACACACCTGATTGAATTTTCATTCTTCCACCTGACATCCATACCGGGTGGTCTGAAAATGGTTTGGCTCAGTTCTAGGGAGTTTTTCCCCATGAAGCACCTGCTCCCTTACCTAAAAGTGGGTAAGGGCTGGGTTTATTACCTTACCAAAGGTACTGTTTTAAGGTGAATGCCAATAAAACTGGAGTTATTTTTGAGTCCTTACCCACACCTGCTTCCTGTTGGGCACCAGATATCAATCCAACCATATGTCATATCCTAACACCATGAGAAGGTTTGGTTATATGTCTCTAGATTTTCCTTCTCAGGGTTCACAGATGTCTATACTGAATTAACATTGGTACCCAGATTCTTCACCCACCGACATGTTGAATTATCAATTTGTATTTACCCAAGAAAGGAGTCTCCATGGCATAATGGCTAAATTATAACTTCAAAGTAGGTGGGTTCAAACTTCAGTTGCATTCACTTTCAAATTAATATACTTGGGAAAGGTGTGAACCCTCTTATCCTTTCAGTGGTGGGTAAAATGGTATCACTATTGTTCTTCTGAAATAATGACTTTGGCATTAAATAACTTGCAAAGGTTGATATGCCATTAAAGAAAGAAATATATTTACCCAGCTCGTCTACCATGGAAAGGATTTGACGCAATATTAATTTTTAAGTGGAATATAGCTGGTTTGAATTCAGAATTTTCCTTCTCCAAAATTGGTTGCCATACCAAAGATAAAACACCTAGTTTGGCCTATTATTTACAATATAGCTGGCAGGAGAGGAGATGGATTCCTGCCTTTCCTAAGGGTAGTTGTAGAAAAGTGAAATATAAACAGTTTTGTCTAGGATTTGGACTTGGTTTGCCAAGTTAATTTCTTATTGTAATAACTGTTAAATCAAGTATGCTTTTAAATTTTAGTAATACTAAAAACTTAAAATATAATTTTTGATAGCATAGGTACACTCTTATCATACAAACATCTGAAAAATTCATTACTATAGGTGAGTCCTTGTTGCTCAGTGGCTAACACATTAGAGTCTGACATCATAGTGAGTTCAAACTCCAGTGGCTCTGTTATGTTTATTTTGGGACTAATTTGCTTGGAAAGGGTATAAACTCCTTTATCTCTCCCACCTATAGGTTAAATAGTATCACTACTATTCTTCTACAAGTTTGACTTTGGCATTAAATAACCTATGAAGGTTGACGTGCCATTAAACAAAGAAACCGGAACCAGTCGTTACTTTGCCCTGTCAGCTGGGGCTATGGAATACACCAACTGCTTTTCTGCAGAGGGGTAAGACCCCCCTCCCCATGAGTGTCCTGGATATGATGCTAACAATCTGATGGTAAGGTTCTAGTATTGCTTGAGCTTTGGGGAATGCATAGTACCCCATCATTGCCATTGCTCCCAGGTCCACTCTGGCCCAGCATGGTAGCACCTGATACGGGTCCTATCTATGGGTTAAATAAAACTAAACTTTGATTTGAGTTTACTGTTTTTGGCATTTAAACTGCATTCTTATGTTAAACTGAATTAGCTGAAATAAAACTGTTTTGACATTAACTCTGTGTATTGCCCAGTTGGCTGGAGGTGTAGAATACACCAACTGCACCTCTGCAGAGGGGTAAGACCTCCCCCCAACAAGTACCCTTGATATGACACTAAACAATCTGATGGTGTGGTTCCAGTGATACTGGGGCTTTGGGGAATGTGGAGCACGCTTTCATTGCCATTGCTCCTAGGTCTACTCTTGCCTGGAATGGTACCACCTGATAGGGCCTTATCTATGGGTAAAATAGAACTAAACTGCATACTTATGCTAAACCGAATTGTTTGAATTAGAACTCTTTGACTAAACTGAATAGCTTGAAATAGAAATATTTTTGATAATTAAACTTTGTACTCATGTTAAACTGAATTGTTTGAAATAGAACTGAATATTTGCATAAAAATGGATTTGGCATTAAATAACCTACAAAGGTTGATATACCATAAAACCCAATTAACCAACCAACAACCAGTCTTTACTATTGTCATGGTGTTCTTTTTATAACACTAAATTGGTGAGGATCCAATTCTGGAAATCTGGAATACCCCTTCATTGATATTACTCCTGGGTCCATTCTAACCCCAACCCATGTAGTACCTGTTAGAGTCCTATCTATGGTTCAAATAAATCTGTTTGCAAATGATTAGTTTTAGATAGGAATACTTGATACCATATAACTGTTTGCAAAAAGTTCTAAAGAAACTATGCTAAAAATGTAAACCTGAATAGACAATGCATGCAATTCTTTAACCTCATGGCATAAAATAACTCTTAACAGGTTGACATACCATTAAAGTTTCTCAATTCTTTGTATCAGCTGAAAAATTTATTCTTTTGATTGAATTCTGAAGTTTTGACTGACAATGTATTTTAATCCTATCTGTATAAATTGCAAAATCTTATATCATATGGTATCTTTAATATATCTTGTTTGAATTTTTTCTTTTCTTCCGCATGGTGGGTTGGTGGTAGAATTAACAATTGAGTTGTAAAAGTAGACAACCTTTATCATAACATGTAAGCATTGACCTTGTGTTCTTTTTGTTTGTAGACTAAAAACACTTTTAAAAGATTAAACATTTGGTATGAAGCTGATTTCTTGTCTCCTTCGATAAAATGTTATGTGTTGCTGACAAGTTGAACATGAAAAAGCTGTTATTAAGCCTTTTGAACTTCTGTTTCTATTGCTCTTTCATTTCAGTATTTCTTGTCTGTATTTTGTTATGAGTACTCCAAGTTTAGAAGTCAATGTTTTTATTTATGATTAGGATAGAACAAAACTTCTTTTGAATCCTTACATGTTAACCATGATTATAAGTTTACATGCTGCAGGAATACTTTTTGTGGAACTTCATATAAACTGATATGCCCCCCCCCCCCAAAAAAAAATAGAAATGCCTACCTAATGTTCAGCTCCTCCCTTAATCTAAGTAACAGCTGCTATCTAATGTGGTATGGTGTCTATAAGGTGCTGGAGTTTTACATGTGTATAAGATTCTGAAGCATGCTTAGTGCAATGGTTATTCTCATTGGAAATGGAATCTGCAATTTGATTTCAAACCCTGGTTAAGGCTGTTTATGTTTCTCTTTGTGCTCATGCCTTTGGGAAAGACAAGAATCTATTTGTTCTCCTCCTCCCAACTATAGGTATATAATAGGATAGGGTTCTTTAGTCTTGGTGGGGGAAACAACTAAATTTAAGCCAACTACTCGGCTTAAAAATTGACCTTGTTTGCCAATGGTTCATGGGACCAAGGTTCAATCCCTGGTTGAGTCATACCAAAGACTCAAAAAATGGTACTTGATGCCACCTTGCAACAGTCAACATTATAAGGTAAGGACCAAGGGTAAAGTGGAGCAATCCAGGGAATGGAGTTGTGTCCTCCCTTACACCTTGGTGTAATAGCTATTGAAAAGGAAGCCTTCAAGTCACCTTTGACTAAGGTCGCCAACTTTTTTACTTTTTTATGATTTTAAAAAAGTATTCCTATTTAATAATCATTTGTTTAAAAAAAAACAGGAATTCTTGATACCATATAACTATTTGATACTAATAATTTTGTGTACAATTAGATGGTTTTAAATAACTATTCCTATTTAATAATCATTTGTTTAAAACAGTCATATGGTTTGAAGAATTCCTATCTAAAACTAATGTGTAAATACTTGTGATTTCAAGTATTTCAAGCAATTACATGATCTTAAGTAACTAAATTTTTAATGGTTTGCTTTGGTTTTATGGCATACCGACTATTGTAGGTTATCTAATGCCAAATCTATTTTATTCAAATAAACAGTTCTATTTCAAACAATTCAGTTTAGCATAAGTACACAGTTTAGTTCTATTTGACCCATAGACAGGACCCTATCAGGTGCTACCACTCTGGGCCAGAATAGACCTGGAACCAATGGCAATAAAGGGGTACTCCGGCTTTTCCAAAGCTCCAGCATTACTGAAGCCTCACCATCAGACTGTTTAATGTCATATCCAGGACACTCATTGGCGAAATCTTAGCCCTCTGCAGAGATGTTGGTGGGGAATTCTGCTGACCCAGCTGACTGGGCCAGCAGAGAATTTAGAGAGACCATGCACCGACAGATGCTGACTCTGCAGATGATCTAGTGTGTCTTACAAATACACTAGCCCAAGCAAAATCCCTATGGTATAGCTTAGCACAAGCGGCAGGAGATGTTGACTTTCATGTGAATTCAAATAAAACAGTATATATTTTAAATAAAAAGCCATCTCCACTGGAAGTGGCAAACTTCTGAAATGAGTAAACCAGTTCACATACTTCAGCAGCAACATCTCATCTACTGAAATACATCAACCGAAGGCATGGAATGCTATTGACAGGTTATTGATGATATGGAAGTCTGATCTATCCAATAAGATAAAACTGTATTTCTTCCAAGCTGTAGCTATTTTTATACTACCAAATAGATGCACCAGGTCGATGCTAACAAAGCACATAGAGAAAAAGTTAGGTAGGAACTTTGCACAAATGCCATGTGTCATCTTAAACAAATCCTGTAAGCAACACCCCACAAAACAGTGGCTGTACAGTCACCTGTCTCTCATTTCACAAATCATTCAAGACAAACAAGAAATATGGAGCATTGTTGAAGAAATAAAGACACTCATAAGTGATGTGCTCTTGAGGACTCCTGCTCATGAATATGCCAGCTTTGGTACTGGCAAACAGTTATGTCAGCTCTATGCAAATACAAGACCTACTGGGAGTGATCGATAACAGAGACGGATATTGAGAAAGAATCTGGGAACTCCATGCTGTCAGTGCAATTTGATGATGTTGATATCCAGTTAGTGCAAGAGTCACTGGATTGCTTGAAAGTCTGAGCATTTCAGGAATCAAGTCCAGCAGGGCTGAGTTTATTGCTTGGCACCTGAGGTACTCCTAAAAGGAGGTGATCAAGCATTTTTTTTATTGCCCACATGAGTCTCAATTTGTGCACCCACTAACTATTAAATGACTTCATGTCAAATCTGACCTGGTGGGAGCTAGATAAATTCTTTCAGGAATATGTTTTGTATCATCCATTATAATGGGCAGTTGCATTATCTTACAGGAATAAACTATCACTATTGTTATTTAAGGCAATCATCAAGTGGTTTATAAAAAGATATGCAGCCCAGTCAGCTGTGACTGAAGAATATACTAAGACTTTCCCAGCTGGATATGGCACTAAACTATCTAATGGTGACACTGCAGTCCTGGAGCTTTGGGGAATGTGGAGTACCCCTTCATTGGAATTACTCTTATGTCCACTCTGACTTGGAGTGGTAGTACCTGTTAGGATCCTATCTATGCATCGAATAGAACTTTTAATCATTTACTATACTTGAAACCATTTGTGTGCAAACAAACGACTGATGTTAAATTGAAGTATTAGTATTATATAGCTTGAAACCATCTTACTGTGTGCAAATAGAACTATTAGTATTAGATAGCAATGCTTGAAACCTTTTAACTGTGTGCAAACAAATGAGCTCTGGCTCATTGAAAATAATGATACCTACAAACAATTTATAAACCATATATAAAACAATTTGGCATTAAATAACCTACTAGGGTTGATAAGCCATGAAATACAATTAACCAGATCTGTTTTGAGATGAATACCTAATTATGGTTGGATATTTATGTGGGGTCATGTATGTGAATGTCGGTGTAAGTGAGCCACTGACTATACTACCACTCCACCATTAACTTTTGTTATTGTCTGCATTATGAGACTTAATTTTTTGACTTAGTCAAGTCATGTACTCATTCTTGCTAGATCACTGAAGTTAAGAAACAATGTGTCTGTTCAGTACATATATTATTGACCACTTGGGAATAGAAGGTACTAAAAGCAACCTAAGGCCTGTGTGCTAGACAAAGTAAAGATACTTAATTACTTCCTTATTACGATTATGTAATTAACTAGTTTTACTCTAACCTATTATTGTTTTTTATTACAATTCTAGAATGATAAACTCTTGATTATTTCAATCACTTGATTACTAGTTTTACTACATTCTGTTATTGTTACTTTTTATCTGTCACAATATTCTTGGTTGATCACTTTCTTTGAGCATGAAAGCAAATGAGAAAAAAAAAAAAATAAATAAAAGTTAGCTTTTGAAAAGATTTGAACTCAGATTCCAGATCTTGAGAACTTAACATTCGTGGCCATCACTCAAACTATTTCACTCTTGGTGATTAACCCTTTCGCAGGCAGATATATTTTTAAATCCTTATCAAATGGATGAATTATTTTTTGAAAATTTGTAAAATAAAGGAAATATTCAAACAAGCCAATTAATCGTAGATAAAACACAAAACCTGATAATTTGATCAGCAATTATGGGTCTTAGTACAAAAGCATGTAAACAATAAAACACTAATTTTAAATTATTTTACAAAACAATCTTTACACAATCCTCATACAGTGGAGCGTCCTAGTGATGTTTCAATACATTAACATTGAATTGGTCAATGAGCAACCAATAGGAAAATGCTTTACTTTGAGCTACTACTAAATAACAAAGAGTTTGCTCTGCTTGGTTACTGTTGGTAGCAAAAATGTTGCTCTGCTTGCAAAAGGGTTAAACTGTGCATAAACTTTCAGTTATTCTAACACCCCTTTCTCTCACACTCTCTCCACCATATTTGGTTTACTATCTTTTTTTTTTTTTTTAAAGCACCTCATTTATGTTGGTTACATTCTTTTTTTTTTTTTTTTTTTTTTTTTTTTTAATTTTTTAAAGAATTTTTTACTTTATTTTGTTGCATTCTTTTTTTCTTGAGAGCTTGACTTTTGCATCTGTCAAAACTTTAGTTTCTGCATGTTAGATTGTGTTTTATATTGTATTGGCTTGCATATGTTTGCAAACTAAAACTTGATTCTTCTTTTCAGGCGTTTACTCCTTGTTTTTTTGAATATGTATGCATTTATTTTGATCCATGCTTTTTTTTATTTTTTAACTTTGTCTTTATTATACATACCAGAAGTAGTAAATTCAGGAAACATTTCTCCATTTACATACAACTAAAATGTGTCTTTTGTATTGTTTACAACTTTGAGAAAAGTCATTAAAATTCCACTTTTTATTGTTTTTTTAACAACTGAATCATTTTGTCTTTGTTATTGTTTACGTAATGTTTCAGCTTATCTGTTATCCAGCCTTCTTCAGGTGTATCATGTTTATGGGAAGATTGTTTCTTTTCTGGCAGTCAAGAGACCCCCCCCCAAAAAAAACCAAAACAGATATAAAAAGTAAAATCTTTTTCTTTCATTTTTTCTTTTCTTCTCCTCTCTTTTCTTTTTTTTTCTTTTCTTCTCTTTTTTGAACATTGAAAATTCTGGTGCCTTTGGTTTAGAAGAAAATTAACTTTTTATTTAAAAAATTGTTAGAGGGTGTACTTATTTGTGAGCAGTATTGCAAATGATGGCTAGTTTAGCACAAGGACACCTCTTCATGAGTGACACTGTAAATAATACCTCATTTAACACAAGGTAAATAAAAAAAATGTAAATGATAGTGAGTTTAGCACAATTCATGGGTGATATTGTAAATATCTAGTTTAGCGCAAGGCCACTCATATATGATACTGTATGTATATAATATAGACATTTTTTTTTTTTTTTTTTTTTTTTTACAAATGGCATGAAGAATTTTAATGAAAAAAAGATATTCTTTGAAAATTCTACTAGTTTTATATTAGTAGAACCATTTTCTGGTTTTAAACCTAAACTAGTTCTCATTGCTATATAAATTGAACTACTTTAATGTAAGATGGTCCTTTTGCCCATCACCTCACTGTGTGTTTTACAATTGATAAAGGTCATACAGACCCCCTATTAGTCTCAGACAAGAGGAAGGTTTTGTGGCTATAGGGTGATGCTGGTGGGTGGAAGTCCAGGTTGAACTTTGTTAAAGAGCTCTTATCAATGTGTGAGTTTATTGACCTTTGTTTGACTCTGTGGAACCTTTCTGTGATGACACCTCTTCAAACCTCAATCACTCTATCAGTCTTGTATAGAAGTTGTAACAAAGAATGTTGTTTATGCATATCTGTAGTATGGGGTTGGTTAGATCCTTACTTGTTTACCTTACCAGCAACTAAATACTTCAAGGCAAAAAGTCATGTGAGGAAACTATGTTGGCTGACAACTGGTGACAGTAACTCACAAAAAAATTAGTGGAATATATGTGTCTATATATATATATATATATATATATATATATATATATATATATATATATATATATATGTGTGTGTGTGTGTATATAGCAAGACAAAATGGAATATTTCTTTGTTGTCATTTACTTTTTGATTGTTCTCTATTAGTTTCGATTTTAAGTAATCATCTGGAAGGAAAGATTTTTTAGAAATTTTTAAAAAATAACTGGTATCCAATAAAAGTTTCAAATAATGAACTGGTAATATAATATATTGATTTGTTGAATTAACACCCACACACATGCACACAGATATATATGTGGGCTGTGTTCAAAAAGTATCAAAACTGAAATTGTATTTACCAAGACAAAACTGGACAATGAATGAAGTTTATTTTTCTTCCAAATAGTCTCCTTGACATTCATACACTTACTTCTATCAGCCCATATGTCAGGGGCTGTAGAATATGCTAGTTGCATATCTGCAGAGGGGTAAGATCCATCCCGCCAATAAGTATCTTGGACAGGACACTAAACTACATCTGATCATTGGGCTCCAATTTTGGAGCCTTGGGGAATATCAAGTACCCCTTCATTGCCATTACTCACAAGTCCACTCTGACCTGAAGTGGTTGTATCTGATAGTGTCCCATCTATAGGTCAAATAGAATTGTTTAACCATCTATGTGCAAACAAATGACTAATGTTAAATTGAATTGTTAGTGTTACATAGAAATAATTGAAACTATTTAGCTGTGTGCAAATAAAACTATTGATGTTAGATTGGAATGCTTAAAACTGTTAAACTGTGTGCAAAAAATTGAATTATTGCTTTTCATAGCAATACTAATAATCCTTTGACTGCTCACAAGTGAATGAATAGTGTTGAATAGAATTATTAGTATTAGATGGCAGTACTTGAAACCATTTAACTGTGTGCAAACAAATTAACTCAGATTTGTTTAAAAATAAAATCACCTACAAACTATTCACTTACAAATCATATGTATAACCATTCAACTGTGTGCAAACAAAATGACTGATGTTAAATAAAATTGCTAGTGAATATGTGAAATCATTTAACTGTGTACAAACAAATGAGCTCTGGTGTGTTTAAAATGTTACCTATAAGTTATTACTTAACAAATCCCATATATATATATATATATATATATATAAAACAAGTTTTGGCATTAAATAACCTGCAAGGGTTGATATGTCATAAAATCCAACCAACACACACACACGAAGTGAGTTCAAAAAGTATCAAAACTGAATGTAATTTACTTTTCTTCCAAATAGTCTCTTTGGCATTCAAACAATTATTTCTGTCAGCTCGGTTGACGGGCTGTAGAATGCACCGACTTCATCTCTTAACTCGTGTAGACGGTGTCAGTTTATGATAAAATTTTTATTAGAGCAACCTACTTGAAATGCTCTAATGTAGAGATTAAAGCAATTTCCTGTCCAATTTGCAACTAAATGATATGTAGAGGCTGTTTGGGCTGAACATTATATATATATATATATATATATATATATATTTTAATCTTTCAAACTCTCAATATGGCAGAGATGATATTCTAATTACCAGTTCATTGTTAGTTCACTCCTTTCTAAATAGAAGTAGTTATATCATCATGGATTGATGAGCTCAAAGAGTAATCTAGTTTAAAGTAGAAAAGCTGCAACTAAGTCTTTTGTGACTCATATTTAGTAAATGTTTTTTGAATTGTTTTTACAATGATATAGAATGTGTTAAAACATGTCAAACAGCTGTGTAAACTTTTGGAGTTTATAAAATTTTGGTATTTGTTTATAACAAACATACACATGTTCAGAGATTATTTCTAAATAATCATGGTATATATATCTATTCAGTTTGGATAATTTTTTTTCTCTTTGCTATTCATAACAGATAGCATATTGTTTCAAAATAAAATATTCAAATGATGTAGTTTTATTAACTTTAAACTTTTCTTTCCTCCTTAGTGATAGATTTTATTTTCAATGTCTACAAATTACAGTAATAAGTGCTCCATTTTGAACACTTGCTGTTAGAAATAAGACCCCCTCCCCAAGGAGTGACCTGTGTATGATGCAAAACTGCATCTGATGCTGGGGCTCCTGTTTTGGAAGTCGAGGGAGTGCAGGATACCCTTTTATTGTCATTACTCCCAGTTCCACTTTGACAAGGAGTGATAGTACCTGTTAGTCTTATCTATTGGTCAAATAGGCCTGTTTTACATTAATCCTATTTGATAGGATTGTGTGCAACAACAACAGCAACAAAAAAGAATAGCAAAAAACTTACAAAGCAACTACACAATAAATATAAATATGAATGTACAATGAACATGATTTCCTAACCATTTGGCATAAAATAACCCCAGTTGAGTTGACATGCCATTAAAATCAATCAATTGGTGAACCTGTCTATGGGTCAAATAGATCTGTTTAAAAGTTGTGTTTGATAGGAATATTTGATGCCTTGTTACAAAATTATTTGCTTTAAGAATTGTTACCTAAAGCTATAATTGTTTATTAAGGATTATTATTAGTTACTTGAAACCATATAATTATTAGTATTAGATAGGAATACTTGAAACTGCGTACTAATTATTTGTAAGATAGGAATACCTGCTATCAGACAACTATATAAAAAATGTAAATATAAATGTAGAATGAATGCAATTCCCTAACCTTTAGGCATAGAATAACCTTGGACAGCTTTGACATTAAAAATGTTTATATCAGTTCGTTAGAAATATGAAAAAATTCAGATACATTTTTTCTTAATAGGAAAGGGAAGAGTTGAAGGAAGGGAAAATATGAAAGAAGACAAAACAGAAGCTTGAAAAGGAGACAAGAAAGAATAGTGTGAAAAAAAGGGAAAGAGTGGAGAGAAGGAAGGAAGGAAGAATAAAAGGAGGGAAGAATAAAGTGGAGGAAGGAGGGAAGGGAAGAAAATGATGCTCCAATTTATTTATTTTAAGCTTTAAGAAATATCTTTGAATTTAAAATGCATTCTTGTTTTGTAGAAAATAAAAAGAAAGAAAACTGTGTATTTAATATTATCTCTAAATAATTATATTTTATACTGCAGAAAGAAGGAAAAAAGGAAACTGAATCATTGATTTAAAGTAAAAGCCAGAGAAAAAAAAAAGGAAAAATTAAAGAAAATAAATTAAAAAAAAAAAGTTTTAAATAAATTTTTTTTCTCTCAGTTGGTTGCCTCCAAGGTAAAGAAAAATAAGGTGGGTAAGAAGGAAGTAGAGGAAAGGAAGAGGACTTATATGTGTCATATTTTGTTTTTAAAGTTTTTTTGACAATAATTTTGTTTTTAACATGATGGCTTTTTCTGGAACTTGAAAGCAGCTGACCCCACCACCCCCACTAAAAAATAATAATTTTTTTTATTATTATTTTATTATTAAAAGACAAAAATGGAAACACTACGTGTGTATTTTAATAGTTTCAAAATTTTTGTATCACAAAAAGGAAAGAGTAACTGAATTCAATCATGTTTTTATAGTAAATTTGCTGTTTTTTGTGGGTACTTAATCTCAAAATATATTACATATTGTGAAATAGATAAATAATCTTGATATTGAGAATGAAAATAAGATTTGAGTTTATATTCATTTTAAATCAAATTTTACCCTTTCTTTTAAGATTTTAATCCCTACTGTCATGACACAAAATATTCAATTCATTTAAGGGAAAGAACAAAGTATTTCGACTTCATCATAGTTGGAGAAAGGTTTAATGACAAAGTGGGATTTTCATATAGATTGTTGTGGAAGTAATGAATAAAACGAATCAAATACTCTTTTGAGTTTTATTTATTTAAATTTTTTTTTTTTTTAGATCTATTTGGTTGTATTGTATATATATTCACACATGCATGCGTGTGTATAACTCATAAATAAAACATTAAAATATGATATTGATCTTTAATCTTTCATAGTTTATAATTAAATCATGGAATTTCCACTGGTTCAGCTCGTAAATAAATGTGTAAGGAGACAATGAATAATTATCTCCTTTAGAGAATTTGTGTTGGGGTATCGCATGATAGTCCAATAACCCATTCTTGACTTCTTTTGCCTCAGTTCTTTGAACAGGAGAAACAGGTTTCAACTCTGCCAAAGAAAGGTAAAGCCATATGGCTATTTTTACTTTCCCTCATCAAGTAACGTTTTTTTTTTGTACCTATTTCACATTGATTGGTCATGGAAGAATATGTATATTTCTGGCTGATAGAATGTGTTTGTAAATTCTTTCTCCTTAATACTTTTGGTGTGTGTGTGTGTATATATTGCAAAAAACCAACGTTATATATCAATTTAAATGTCCTTTAGGAGATTGTATCTCTAATAATAATAATATATATGTTGGTTTAACCTCAACTACCCTATCGAGGAGACTTACAATGCACCTTTCTGATACAAGCTCAATAGCTCAGCATTAAAAAAAACTACAGAATTACGAAAAATTCTCACTGACAACACAATATTAGAATATCAAAATAATTAACAAAAACTACAGATTCTCGAAGCACTACATATTAGAAACATGCAACCGACACTTAACAGAATTAATTTTCAAACCAGTGCTAATATACTTAAATGTCTTTAGCTACTGACACAATTTATAGAAACCCATTTAAAAGTAAACGCTATACACTCCAACGGTAAAGACGCTCTTACATAGTAGTAATACAAAAACCAAAGTTACATCACTTTTGTAATAGATCCTCCCCTGATGATGGCCCAAAGACAGGCAGAATATACTAGGGATATATACAATTATGGAAAATACATCAATCAATTCCCGCTAAATATGATAAAAGCAATATGGCAATGCAAACAAATCAACAAGAAAATATGCAGACAGAAAATATCTATTATGTTCAATGAAATTTGTATTAATGAAGAAATGCTGCCAATATATATATATATATATATATATGTGTTTATTTTGTCTTTCCTTTGTGTTCAGTGTTAGTATATCACAAACATAAGAGAAGACTTATCAGATGACCTGGTTTGGTTGTTGGAGCACTACTCATATAGTATGTTTGGGGCAGGAATAGCCTGGTGAAGCCCATCTGGTTCTGGTTTGATTTGATTTCCTTCTTATAGACCAGTTGCTATACCAGAGTTAAAAGACCCAAGCTGCCCTACTATTAATGCATAACTGGAGGGACAATAGTTGAATTCATACCTTTCGCAGGAGTATTAGTGTTATGTGAAATACAGATTGCTTTATTCAGGATTTGAACTTGGGTATCTGAGTTCTTTCCTCATGATGATAATTGTTACATCATAAGCATCTCCTATAATATCATGGATATACTAATGTCAATATTCATCCCTAGTGAGCATTATCCTTAGCATCAATAAATATAATTTACATTTATAGTCTTTGCTATATCCATCCCCTTTTTATCATAAAAATAGAAGCTAACAAAACATATATGTTCTTTGTGTATAAGGATATCGTCTGTTCATAAATTGATTGGTTCACTATGGTTACTTTGATAGTGATTCTCAGAATATTATACTTGGACCTTTACAATGCAGAATTTTTGGCCTGTGTCCCATTTCATTTTACCATTCATCAAAGCTACCTTTTAGTCTTCTTTGTGATGAGAAAACTAGCAAAAGAATATGTTACCAAACATTGATCAGCTTTTGATAAATGATCCCTGGAATTATTGTACCAGTTTTGTCCTAAAGGTCAATATCAAGAAAGTTATTTCCTCTCATATTTCTTAGGATATTTTCCAGACATGAAAGTTGTGGCATTTATCAAAAGTTTTAATTTATAAGACTTGTAGCCAATCTTTTATGTATAGAATTTATAATCTGGTGGTGAAACTCTAGTTCTAGATCTGTAGAAAGTGTAAAGTCACCTTTTTGTTGTTTTTGCTCCTAGTTTCACTTTCACTTCCTGTTAAGGTTTTATCTATGGGTCAAATACATCTGTTGAAGATATTGATATCATTAGTGGTAGAGAAGATATTTAGTCGAATCCCCACTCATCAAGGATCAACATTAGCATTAATATATCTGTTATAGACTAACATTGAACATAAAAAAAAAGAATCTCAAATAGCCATTTACACATATAAGAACATTTCATTTATACAATATACATACTAGTGATATTTAAAGAAAATGCATGAATATATTCTAAAAGCTAAAGCTATACACATTGTTCCATGAACAAGCAGTATGTAAAAGGGGTACAAAATAGAAAAAAAAACAACCTTTTTTGGTGAGGATAAGTAATGTAGCCATGTGAGTTTACTGTTCCCTGGTAGGGTCTATGTCTCTATTGGTTAAAGACCAGAGATGAAAAGAGGTTTGGTTTGATGGCATATCAACCATAGTAGGTTATTTAATGCCAAATCCATTTTTATACATTTAAACAGTTTTATTTCAACCAGTTCAGTTTAACATAAGTAAACAGTTTAAATGTCAAAATAGTTCTATTTTGAACAAGTACACTGTTTAGTTCTATTTGACCCATAGATAGGACCCTATCAGGTGCTACCACTCCTGGCGAGAGTGGACCTTGGAGTAATGGCAATAAAGGGGTACTTCGCATTCCCCAAATGTTCAGTATTGCTGGAGCTTCACCATCAGATTGTTTAGTGTCATATCTAGGACACTCGTTGGGGGAGTCTTACCCCTCTGCAAAGGTGCAGTCAGTGTATTCTCTAGTCCAAGCTGACTAAGCCTGTGAAAAAGGTTAAGAATGATTTTCTGTGACTGTTATATGACACTATGGATATGTGAATTCCCTAAGGGACATGATTCTCTATTGTAGCCCTACAAAGATAAGGAATTGTTTACAAGTTGAAATGATTATTAAACTGACTTTGGCATAAAATTATTCAATAAGAGTTGACATGCCGTAAAACCAATTACCCTAACCAATACCCAGTGTGTATAAATTAGATTATGAAATTATTATAAGTGCGATAGTTTAATTAGTGCTTAATGAATTATAAAACGGCTTCCTTTTGTAACATTGATTAGTGATGATATTTGAGGAATGAATGAACAATTCTAATTAGTACATCATAGTTATCTCTATTATATCAAGAGTTTGGATGATTAATATGTTCAGCATGAATACAGACCCTACAAATTATCATTCAATTTGAAATTGACCTGGAAATTGCTTTATTCTCAAAGTTAGAACATATCAGCTTTTAGCTCTAAAATATCTGACATGACATTTTTGGTGGGTTAATGGATTATGGTTTTATATATATATATATGTTCACAAAGGTTTATATTCTTTTAAAATTTATTTATTTAGTTATAGAATGAAAAATCATATACCTTCGAAAATCCAACAACAAAATTCATTCATAATGATTTAAGCTGCAACTTAAAAAATTTTGTCTATATAATTGAATGTAATAAATGTAAAGAAGTATACATAATATTGATGCAAGCTCTCAATACTAGAATATCACTCCACAAAAGCAATATTAGATTACCAGAAAATAGAAAATTGAATGTGTCTAAAAACCTATAAGAATGTAGCAATGGTAATTCAAAACAATGCCCATATACCAGACTAATGACTACACATTACTTCAAATTAAAAAGAATAAGCTTCATTGAAAAAATTCAAGCCCACATTGAATAGAACATAAAAACTACACACACACACACACACACACACACACACTCAGAGAAAAAAGTTGTCAGTTGAATTTTAAACTACTTTAACAACCACAGAAGTCTTCCTAAACACACAAAGGCCCAGAAAAATGACCAATAAACTCTATGGCATATCAACTATATACACACAAAGACCTAGAGTAAAACTACAAACAAGTTTTATAGCATATCAAAGATTAATTGGGGGAAGAGAAGATGCACCCACAAGGGAGGAAGGAGAGGAAGAAAGTGAAAAAAGAGAAAGAGAGCCAAAATCCACATAGAATCTATCTAACCCCATCAAAACAGTGACCACTATATAAACCTCACCAGATAAATCATTAAAAGTTATTTGAAGAAAGCAAGAATCTGGAAACACTTGTAAGAACTAAATAGATAATTTTTAAAAGAATATAAATCTTTTTGTGGACCTATTCATTTTAGAATATTTACCTTTTTCACTCTTTGGACATACAAAAAAAAATTTTGTTTGTGCGTGTATATATATATATATATATATATATTTGTGTGTGTGTGCATATATATTGTATACTTAGGCAGCAAATCATTATCTATCGATACAGGTTTGGTTGAATACCATGGATTGTTTCTTTTTTAAAAATCTTTAAGTGAAGATGTTCAAGTCTTCTCATTAGTCTTTCTTTCTTTCTTTCTTTCTCAACTTGACCCAGAAGTAAGAAGAATAGTAAAAAAAACTTGAACGTCTTTACTTGAAGATTTTAAAAAAGAAACAATTTGCTGTATTCAACCAAACCTGTGTGTGTGTGTGTGTGTAAAAATGATTGAATAACACACAGATCTACAAATTAATAATTTTTTATTTTATTGAATTGTGTGGAGAAAAAAAATTTCTTTGAATTTTTCAAGTTACCAGCTCTTTTTTTAAAAGAAGAGATGATATTAGAGCATAAATATTGCGAATGAAAAAAAAAAAAAATGTTTGTATCAGTTTGTATAGTTTTTACTTTCAGCAAACAAAATATTGTTTTGTATGTGTTTGTGATCTTCCTTTGTATGTATCACTATGTAGTGGGAGAAAAAAATATGTCTGTATGCTGAATGACAGTCAGCAGGCAAAGATATTTTTTTAAATATTACTATGAATATTTCTAACAGGCTTAAAAGAATGTAAACAACAAAAGGTCAATCTTTTTTTGTTTGTCAAATTATTTTTGTGAATGTTAAATGTAGACAAGTTCAGATGAAATGATTTTTTTTGAATGTTGGAAAATAGAAATTTACTCAAGATTTACCGGATGAAAGAAATGAGCAATCAATAAATACATGCTTATGTGATATTTACTGAAAATCTAGAGAAAAGTGTATTCTATCACCTTATTTATATAATTCAAATAAAATCTAAATTAGATTTTTTTTAAAAATTTATGATTTCTCTTTGATTCTAATTGGTTTAAAAAATGAAACAATTAGGTGGCAAATAATTTCTCAAGTTATTCTTGGTTTTGGTCCTTCAAATTTTACGTGGCAAGTCAAATATTTTTGTCTGGGAAATCTAAAAGTAGTTTTAAGAACAGCATTTAAAATACTGATTAGTCAATGAATGCAAAAATACAGATACAAAAAATTACAGTTTCTCAAGCCTCTTTTTGTACAAAAATTAACTTTTTTATTAGTATGGAAATCAACAAATTTTTCTTATGAGAAGGATATGCAATATTCAATAAAATATGCCTCCAAGAAAATTTGCTGCCTAAATACACTAATATATATATATGTATAGTATTATTCGGTCCAGTTAAACTAGAGTTGGGAGTTATTCCTTCAGGACAAGAAAATCATTCAAGATCTGAACATTTAAATTTTCCTGGTAGAGAGTTCAATGTAATTAGTTTTACAGAGCAATACTTTCTTTAAAGAAAAAACCAAAGACCGGTTATTTTAGGATTATAAATTTATTTCCATCCTGTTTTGCGTTTCTGAAGTAAACCAAAAACTTGAAGAAAAATATAACAGGACTTCTTCAGATCTTATGGATAAAATAAAACAGAATAGACACTGGGGGGAGGGAAGAGTTACCTCCTCGTTTTATTAAACTCTCTTTCTCTCTCTCTCTCTCTCTCTCTCTATATATATATATATATATATATATATATATATATATATATATATATTGTGTTTGTGTGTATTTAAGCAGCAAATTTTCATCCATCACTCCTGGCAGGTTCTCCAAATGACATCCAGTGTCCACACAGAGTTAATGTAAGTCCTTGCTAGTTGGCCAACACTAGTCTATCTATATATTGGGGTTCATTGAAGAGTGTCATTTATGAGTTCATCCTTGCTTCTCCATGTTTTGCTCTGCATGTTTTCTTCGTCTTACTTTAATGATTTGTGAGATGGGAAGTAAGTGGGCATACAGGTGATATTTTGTTGGGTTTTGCTTGCAGGATTTGTTCAAAATAGCATGTGTAGTTCCCATCTACATTTATTTATTGATATATATATATATATATATATATATATATATATATATATCAAGAAAGAATTTTTCATTTTGTCAATAAGTAATTAAAATTACAAAATGAAAGAACAACTTTTGATTGTATTAAAATAATCTTTCATGCAAAACTCTCATTACAAAAAGTATTCTTGATCCATCATGATATTCATTTGAGCTATCATTTTCTAAGTTGAGCTTAGTTTAGAAGAAGGCCAAAAGTATGAAGCACACAGAGTTGAACTCTCTAACAATGGTTTGTGTGGGAAGTAACAATAAAGGGAGATAACTCCAAGGTTATTAAGAGTTATCCCACTGGAAATGGGCACATGCTTTGTGACCACTGACGTCAACTGGGACAATTCAAGATGGCGGACTGACCCTGTGCACGTGTGGACCTCTCTCTCTCTCTCTCTCTCTCTCTCTCTCTCTCTCTTCCACAAATTCCATATTTAGAGTCATCATCATCATCATTCCGTGCCACTAGCATGGATATCCCTGACTCTCTCTCGCCACTTCTCCCTATCATTCATTGCCTCTGGTAGGTCTTCAGGGCTACATCCTGTATCCTCACATATCTGCTGTATGTATGTTCGAGCTGGTCGCCCTGCTTTTGCTTGGCCATATGCGGGGGTCCATAGGAGTACATCACTTACAAGCTTGTCCTTGCTTCTCCAGCAGTGTCCCACATGTCTGGTTTGTCTAACTTGGATAGTTTTCGTGATGGGAGGCAGGTGGCCGTATAGTTGGTGCCTTGTGGGGTGTTGCCGCCAGGACCCTTAATTATTATTTTATATAATAAAATACTGTTAACTAAAGACGTTCTTGGTGATTATTTCCATTCAGCAAATGCACCACTCGGCATAACACAAACACAAGTTTGATAATTTAGCTTGCTGTTATATATGTTTACCAACTCCTCCACTCAAGTAGAATGTGACACACACTTAATTTTTATGCATAGTTTAACAAGTTGGAATTCTGAGTTTTCCTTCTCTTAGACTGGTGGCCATACCAAAGTTAAAGAGCTCAGTTCACCCTACTATTTACTCATAGCTGGAAGGAGAATAGTTGTATTCATATCTTTCC
Source organism: Sepioteuthis lessoniana (assembly GCA_963585895.1). NCBI lineage: Eukaryota > Metazoa > Mollusca > Cephalopoda > Myopsida > Loliginidae > Sepioteuthis > Sepioteuthis lessoniana. The sequence continues at coordinate 67,777,331 of OY757936.1, forward strand.
CAAAAGTATTAGCATTATGTGGAATGTTAACACCCTTGTCTAGGAATTGAACTCAGGACACCATTTCCATTTGCTACAGTTGTAACTGTTACATCTTCAATGCCTTGCTATTGTACCATTTCATCAACCTTTTTACCTCATGTCAAAATTCAAGAAAGAATTTCTTTTCTCTTAGTCCACAAGTAATCAAAGAAAAAATTTTGATTGTATTAAAATCATCTCTTAAGAAAGCTGTCAGTAAAAAAAAAAAAAAAAAAAAAAAATCTTGATCTTGCATGACAGTTGATTTTAAAATATTTCTATTAGTATTGTTTAGTCATTTGGCTAAGTGGGGTGGTTTAATATGTTACTAAGTCAGTGGTTCTGAAGGATAAACACGGTTGTAAGGTTATGTCATTAATAAAATAGGTCAGTATCCTTTGATGTAGAACAATGACTTTTTTCTTAGTTTTAAGCTCATTCTTTTCCAGACATTAGCTCTAATTACAAGTCCTAATTATAAATACAAAGTGGGATTGTAATTTTCCATAAAAGAACTTTCTGAAAAAAAATCAGTGATTTTGCTCAGCAGTTATCTTTCCAGTTACCTCCTATTTAGTTCCGCAATTATTGTCATACTTGCTTAAAGGCTACTGTTGGTGGCCAACCCTGTTAGTAGGGCTCAAAATAGGCTAAATGTATCTCCAGTAGAGGGTAAAGGACCCCCAATCCTCTCCCCAAAAATAAACAAAAAAAAAGTAGTCAATAGTAGTGGGTATGACACTAAACTACATTTGGTGGTAAGGCTCTCATTCTGGACCTTTTGGGAGTGTGGAGTCATCTTTTCATTCTTCCCCAATTCACTAAGACCCAGAGTGGTATAAGCTGCTAATGACCCATCATGGATCAAATAGATATGTTGGGAAATTATTAGTATTAGATAGGAATACTTGAAACCATATGATACTGAAAATTATTTATTTTAAGAATGGTTACTTGAAACTTAACTTGTTTACATAGTATTATCATTAGTTACTTGAAACCATATAACTATGTATAAAAAGGAATATTTGATACCAAATTACTATGTGCAAGCAAATGATTATTAAATAGAAATAGTTACTTGAAACCATATAATTGTGTATAAATAATCAATATTAGATAGGAATACTTGAAACTATATGACAATGAGAAAATTATTTGTATTAGATAAATAGTTATGAATTATAATTAAACTTTCAATAAAATTTCTGCATTGAATAATCTTTAAGAAGTTGATGTGCTGTTAAATAAGTAAATCAAATTTAACTATCAAGGGCTTTTAGCTCAATGCAAAGTCACATCTTATTTATAAGATCTTTTAATTAGCATAGTTCCTGTCATTAAAAAGTGAGGGGGGAGTCTCCATTGCCTAATGTTTAATGTACTGGACTTGTAAGCAAGTTCAAACTCTAGTCATGCCAGAACTTTCACTTTTGGACATACTTTTGGGAAAGGTATTGTAAAAGTAAGTAAAATTATCAACCATAGTCGAGGGCAACCAGAAGGCTCCCTTTTTAATAGCTACTACACTGAGGTATAGGGGAGGGTGCTACTCGTTTTCCTGGATTGCTCTACTTTACCCTTGATACGTACCTTATGATGCTAAGTGGTAAGCAAGGAGGTATCAGGTAGCATTTTTAAAGTCTTTGGTATGACACAACCTGAGATTGAACCCAGGTCTCCCGGACCATTGGCGAACACTCTACCCACTAGCTCCCTGCTGTGAGTTAAATTGTACCTCTCCTGGTGGATGGTTTTGGTATTAAATAACCCATGAAGGTTGATATGTTATTAAATAAAGAAACCAAACCAATAAATAAATAAATGATCCACTTGTGCATAGCAATTTTAGTATTGGATGAAGTGTAGTCTTGATTTGGTATCATCAGAATTCTGGTTGTCATTTACTAATCTTTTGGTTATTCTTGAAATCAGAAAAGATTTTGAAAGGTCAATATTGTTCATCTGATACTCAAGTTGAATTTGTTGTGTCCAGTTGGATAAAAAATAAAACAAAGTTTATAGAATGCGTAGCATTAAGTGGTGACTATATTGAAAAATAAACTTGTAATTTTGAAGATAATAAATTCACTCCATTTTGATATCAGTTTCATTATACTCTCTAATTCAAAGCTTGTTTTATAGGATTGGACACTTTATCAATAGAATTATTCTTATAGATCCTATTTATCAATTAATCCTCTTACAAAGTATTGAGACAAAAGTTTTAAATTTCCTTTTTATAATCTAAATGAAGAACTTTGCACAGTTGAACAACTTATATAATAAAATGACTAGGTGGCAATGTGAAAAAAATTATAAAGTTAGTTTTGATATATTTTTTGAAGGAAATGTTTTTAGGGAAACACAAGATTGTGTTTGTGAAGCAGCCTCCATACTTACCAAACTTTTTCCGTGTGACTTTGTCTTCTTTTCTCAACTGAAAATTTATCTCAAGGGTAAAACTTGAGGACATTTGAAAAACATGACAGCACAATTTAACACTATATCAAAAGAAGTTCCAGAGGTGCTTTGACCAATAGAAAAGTTACTGGAATAAGTGTTGAAAGCTTAGAGAACTATTTTGAGGAAAATTAATGTTTCATTAATTGTTCATTTCTATCTTGGTAAATACATCTTCAGTCTAAATAGTTTTTGAATATTTGATACATACATACAAAAATTGATTGATTTTCATGCCATGTCAACCCTCGTTAAGTCATTTAATGCCAAAGTCATTTTAACAATTATGGTCTCCAATCATATATGGTAAAAATATATATCTTTTACAATGATTTTTAAAGAGGTAAACACTTGATAATTAGTTGCAATGTCAACATTTCAAGATCCACAATATTAATGTACTTCGCAATCATTTTAATCATTATCTGAAATATCTATTTGATTCATAAATGGGAACCTAACAGGCAATACAACTCGGAGTTTCAGTAGATCTGGTAGTAATAGCAATGAATGGGGTGAGTCCAAATACTTGAGAGTAAATGCAGCCTCACCACCTGCTGCAGTTTTATTATCAGAACTGATAATATATATATATATATATATATATATATATAAAGCTTACCAATTACTTCATTATAGTCGCCACTTTTTGGGTAGAATTTGCTTGAGATTTTTCTGTGCTTTGAATAATGTTCTCAGCATCTTAATTACACAGGAAGTTGGCCATTGGGAGGGAGATTTCCCAAAATTTATCAAATTTTGAATCATATTCCATACAGAATCCAAGACTTTGTGTCTCAAAACAAATCTCATCTTTTGCCTTCAAGCACAAACTGTTTTCTTCATTTTATTTTGATGTATGCTATCCCACCCTTAACCTAAGAAGAGAATGTTTGTGTCTGAGTAACCACACATTTGCCTATCTAGTTTGTTGACTTCTTTGCAAGATGCTAATGATGAAAAGAATATGTCTATATCTTTCAGGCATTTGAGATAGCATTATAAAACTTAACATGTTCATTTGCTCTTGGATACAATTAATTTCTATATCCTACAGATTTTCATCCAAATTGTTATTCTATTTTTTAAGTATGCAAGTACTAAAAGTGTTAAAATAAATAAATGCAATGACAAATAATTATGTCCTTTAGAGAACAGCTCTATCTGCAATGGGGTAAGACCCCTCCTTCCTCCTCAATAGCTTGTTCAAGGTTTTGGAAAAGTCTAGTCGAAGTGGAATCAACCAATTGGTGGGTAGTCAAATTATTCAACACGCAAAATAAACTGATGGATGTTCACCAATCAGACATCAGCAAAATACTGCCCTTTTCCACTTCAAACTTAGTCTCTTTTATATTCATCAAATCTCGCCACTTCACAGAGGCTTATCTCTTTCTCCTCCATAAAACAAGTCATGCTTCTTGCGTCCTTTTCTTTGTCTGGTTTCCATGTGCCGGTAGCAGAGAGAGCACACCTTCTGTTTCTTCGAGGTAAGATTGTTTGTGGCATTACTACTACATGGATATGACATAAAACCATTTAATGGCGATGGTCCAGCCTTGGAGCTTTCTGGAATGTGGAATATCCTTTCATTACCATTACTCCCACGTCCACTTTGACCCCGGAGTGATTGCTCTGATAGGATCCTATCTGAGTCAAATAGAATGGTTTGACATTAAGTGTATGCAAAAAAAAAAATGACTAACATTAAATTGAATTGTTAGAAATAGAAATCTTTGACCATTTAATCATGTATAAACAAATGACTGATGTGTAATTGAATTGTGAGTGATGTATAGCAATAATTTAACTGTGTACTAACAAATAAATAATGTTGAATAGAATTGGTGTTGATTGGCAGTACTTGAAACTCTTTAATTGTATGCCCAATTGTTAGTGTTACATAATGATGGTTGAAACCATTTAACTGTGTGCAAACAAAACTGTTGTTTGAAACCATTTAAGTGAGTGCAAATAAATGATTAATACTAAATAGAACTATTCATGTTAGAATATTTGGAATCATTTAACTGTGTACAAACAAATTAGCTCTGTCTCATTTAAAAATAAGACTACTTACAAACTATTGACATACAAATCATATATATAACCATTTAACTGTGTGCAAACAAATGGGTTCTGGCTCATTTAAGAATGTTATCTACAAACTATACATTTACAAATATGTATTAAGATTTGGCATTAAATAACCTATAATGGTTGATATGCTATAAAAACTAACCTAATCAAATCCTTTAGAGAATGGGCATGCCTTTTGAGTGCCTTGTGGAGTATCACATAAGTCTTAGAAACCTGTTCTTAATATCTTTTGAACAGAAGAGAGATATATCTTGGACCCTGTCTGGGAAAGGTAATCCAATGTGTCTCTTTTACTTTTTGGTGAGTGGATGCTCAGCTAAATATCTTCCTTAGCATCAAGCATACCCATAAAAATGAATAAAATCCACTTTTAACTTGCTGGGTTTACCAAATTTTGGTTGCTGCCAGTATCACTTTTACTAGCAAAACAAAAATGTTACTTGAATCATTTTCTAAATACATTTGATTACTACTGTACTTTTAACTTTTTTGCCTTGTTTAAAAACACGGCTCTCTCAGCAGGGCTTAGAATATGCTAACTGTACCTCTGCAGAGGTGGGTAGGCCCCCCCTAAGAAGTGTTCTGTGTATGACACGAAACTGCATTTAGTGGTGAGGCTCCAGTTCTGGAGATATGAGCAGTTTGGAATACCCCTATCATTACCATTACTCCCAGGTCCACTCTGGCGCAGTGTTTTATCATCTGTTAAGGTGCCATCTATGGGTCAAATACATCAGTTTAAAAATTGTTCATATTTGGTCAAACCGTGTGTGTGTGTGTGTGTGTGTGTGTGTGTGTGTGTAGGGGGGACCCTTGTGATACAACAATGCAAAAGTGTAAATATGAATGTATAATAAAGGCAATTTTTTTAACCTTGAGACATAAAATAACTGTAAAGGGGTTTACATGTCATTAAAATCAATCAATAAATCATCATTTTAAAAAAACAAAAACAAAAGCTCTCTTTAAATCACTGTAAAATGTTATGATAATCAATGTAAATGTTTTGCCCAGTCAGCTGGGGCTGTAGAATACACTGACTGCACCTCTGCAGAGGGGTAAGACCCCCCTAACGAGTGTCCTGGATATGACACTAAACAATTTGATGGTGAGGTTCCAGCAATGCTGGAGCTTTGGGGAATGTGGAGTACCCCTTCATTGCCATCGCTCCCAGGTCCACTCTGGCCCGGAGTGGTAGCACCTGATAGGGCCCTATCTATGGGTTAAATAGAACTAACAGCATACTTATGCTAAAATGAATTGAGTAGCTTGAAATAGAAACGTTTTTGACAATTAGCTTGAATAGCTTGAAATAGAAACGTTTTTGACAATTAAACCGTACTTACACTTAAACTGCGTGCTTATGCTTAACTGAATTATTTCAAATAGAACTGTTTTTCAACATTAAAACTGTATTTATACATATAACTGCTTGAATAGTTTGAAATGGAAATGTTTTTGACAATTAAACTGTGTACTTATGCTAAACTGAACTGTTTTCAATAGAACAGATTATTTACATAAAAATGGATTTGGCGTTAAATAACTTACGAAGGTTGATATGCCATAAAACCAAACAAACCAAACCAATGTAAATGTTATTATGTGATTGAAAATACAGACCAGCAAATGTGACTTAATATGAAATTCAATTATATTTACACATGGTACAGAAATAGAAATTTCATTATAGTTGCACATGGTAAGTCAGACATGGCATAGTTTTCAGAATTTGACTCTAGTTGCCCACAGCAATGAATGGATTAATAAACTTTCAGTTGAAAATTACAGAAGTGCACCATATCCAACTTCAGGTTGGTACAAACAAATTTTAAATCAATTTACTTTTTAATTTGTATTTTTTCATCTTGATTTTAATTACTTTCTCTTGTAACTCAGACTGAGCTATCAGTAAGAAACCAAAAAAAGAACAAACAAAAAAACATGGAAATAATTATTGCTCAGTAACATAAAATAGTAATAATAAGTCTACCATCAAGCAACAAGGATTGGAAATTATGATAAACCTCCTGCAGTTATTTAACCAACCCCCAACAGTGTTAGGATGTGATATAATTTAATGTACAGTGCTCCTCAGGAAGTAAGCCACCCAGTGGCAAGGTGCAAAAATTGCCCAGTTCTGTTTGCATACCTCTTTAGGGCTACCCAGCCCTTATCCCATTTAGTTAGTCGAGCAGATAATACCTGGCAGGGAGGGGGAAGGGGTAGGCTCTCTGGAACTGAGCCATGATTGGCACTGATGCCTGATGGAATTGTTAATACATAGAATGATAAACTTCCTGCAAGACCCTGAAAGAATATATCTTTTTACTTTTGATGTCTTTTGATAAAAGTGACAGCTGCTTTAGTTATTTGGCCACAGATCTTCTGGCTGTAATGGTTCAAGTCTGACCATAAAGCTATTGTCACGTGATAGCTCACAGAGACGAAGAGGTAAGACTGATACTATCCCCCCCTGGGTTGAATTAGCATTTTCTAGCAGTCAAAAAGTGACCGTTAAGAGAGAATGTGGGTCACAGGGGATAAACAGATGTTGGTACTTAGTGACCTCAGGTCGCCGGACATCGGAAGAGGAAAGAGAGAGAAGCCAAGTGATTGGCTGGGACCCCAAAACGGAAGTGGGGCTCCCTTCCCCTCAGCGGAAGTAAATAGGAAGAAATTTAGTTTTTGAGCAGGGTTCATAGCAGGCAGACGAACCATAGCCATTTTACTCCGGGCTGAAGACAAAAGATTAACTGAGACACGAAGGACTCCAAATCCTTCAAGCCAGTATTAAAAACAGAACAAAGTCTAGTAGCCCGTGAAAGAAGAAAATTCTCCAGTGGAACCCCGTCGAAAATAAGATAAGTAACTTTGGGGACATTTTTCCTTTATACCCAAATTTTGTTTACCACTCTCTCAATTTGAAGAAAGACAAAAGTCAGAAAAGACGTTTATATTCGTGGACTGTCCAATTATATGTTTTTGACACTCTGAACGTGTATATATAAGTAGTAAAGGAATTTATGTATTTTCATTTTACCATGTGGTCTATGTTGTTACTTCATGCTTTCTTTTCAGCTTCTATTCGCCTTATGTTATCTCGCTTAGAATTGTCCTATTAATTCCTAAAGTATCACACGGGAAACCGGAGTTGCCGACTACTACAATATTAATATTATTACGACTAAAACCTATAGGCTCATTATCTTCCATTGTCTCGGGGAAGGAAGAAAGCGGCCTGGTGGGTGTGTGATAGTGTGAAATTTGGAACCCCTTGCCAGCGGCGGTCAGTCTGGTCCTAAATTATTCCCTCACATAATATGCCAGTTCTTATATGCCTGAGAGAAAAACTCTGAACAAGGACTTATTCTATAGGGGATCAAGTGCCAACCTGCCCCGTCTTCACACGTGCGAAAATAAAGTCCCGTTTTGGGATTTTAGTCGATTTCGCGTCACACTGTTATTTCCTCCCAACTGCCTGATATAGAGGTAGGGTTAGAAATTCTAATAGCGATATATATATATATATATATATATATATATATATATGATTTCATTTAAGGAATCAAAGAAATAATAATCTAAAACCACTTTTTAGATTTCATAAATTTTATTCATGTTTTTTAAAAAAATCACTTTCATTCATATTTGATATTATTGTATCTATTTTTTCCCCTCTCATTGTGTGAACAAACTTAAACTACAGTATTGTTTTTGTCTGGATTTTTGGAATTAGGAATTATTATTATTATATACCGGGCCATTGGCTAATGAGTAGAGTGTTCGCAAATGGTCCGGAAGACCAGGGTCCAATCCCTAGTCGCGTCATACCAAAGACTTTAAAAATGGTACTTGATACCTCCTTGCTTAACACTCAGCATGATAAGGTACGTATCAAGGGTAAAGTTGAACGATCCAAGGAAGGGAGTGGCGCCCTCCCCTACACCTCGGTGTAGTAGCTATTGAAAAGGGATCCTTCTAGTTGCCCTCGACTACAGTCGCCAACTTACTTTATTATTATTATACACATATTTACTTGATCTAGTGTCTTGATCTTGGTTGTTATACTCACATTTCAACTGTTGTACACTCTGGCCTTCTTCAGAAGTCTATTATGTTGGTAACCTTCAGAGAATTGGATAGTCTCTATGATGTAATGGCTCATGTGCTGAACTGTGGTTTTGAAGTCATACTATCACATTCACATTTGGACTAATATCCTTAGGAAAGGTATGAACCCTCTTATTCCCCCCCCCCCTTGCTGCTATGGGTTAAATAGTATCACTGTTGTTTATTCATAAGGATAACTTTTGGTATTAAATAACCCATGAAGGTTGATATGCCATTAAACAAAGAAACCAAACTGAACTTGCACAGTCAGCTGGGGCTGTAGAATACACCGACTGCACCTCTGCAGAAGGGTTAGACGCCCCCCTCGCCCAATGTGTTTCCTGGATATGGCACTAAACAATCTGATGGTGAGGTTCCAGTGATGCTGGAGGTTTGGGTAATGTACAGCACTCCTTCATTGCCATTGCTCCCCGGTTCACTCTGGCTTGGAATGGTAGCACCTGATAGGGCCCTATCTATGGGTTTAATAGAACTAAACTGCATACTTATGCTAAACTGATTTGTTTGAATTAGAACTGTTTGACTAAACTGAATAGCTTGAAATAGAAATATTGTTGACAATTAAACTGCGTACTTATGCTAAGCTGAATTGTTTTTGTATGCTAAACTGAATTGTTTGAAATTGAACTGTTTTGACATTAACTGAGTGTAAATAAAATCTATACTAAACTGAATTGTTTGAAATAGAGCTGATTATTTGTATAAAAATGGATTTGGCATTAAATAACCTACAAAGGTTGATATGCCATAAACCCAACCAACCAATCAAACTGAACAAAACCTTCAAAGAATGCTTATGTAAGTACTGTACTTTTAAAAATCACTGAATTGTAACACAGGCTACTGGAAAGTTTTCAGTCCAACCAAGAAGGGAATTACTTAAAATTGTTTTTGATTAGGTTTATAGGAATTTGATAAACAATGTACTGAATATGTTAAGGTATGAGATGAATATGTGGAATAGCATATACATTCTGTGTAGAATATTACAGAAACATAGTTGTTATTTATAAAACTATCAATCATTGACTTGAATGTGAATTTCTAATGATATTAAAAAGTGAGAAAGGTTAAAATTGGCTATTTTTATGATTGTAAGAACCAATAGTCAGTTCATAAACTTTTACATTGATTCAATTGGACAAGTGTCCTCATTTTGATTGAAAGTTTGCCCTGTAGGTGGGGCTTAGGATATATCAACTACATCTACTTCAAAGGAATAAGATCTCCCTTACGCCCAGGCAGGGTGTTCTTGGTATGAAACTCAAGTGCATATATATATATATATATATATATATATATATATATATATATATATATATAATCCACAGACTGTTTTGTTGTATCACAACTCTTCGGTGTAGCTAGACACGTTGGATGCTTCAAGCTGGGATTGAAACCCACCAAACTTTACATTAGACTTAGTATCATACCACTCAGCCATCGGTCAACCTTTGTCAGCTTGGGAATTATAAGGTATTATGTATTAGCTTTCATGTGTTTAAATTTTACTTACCAGATACCAGAGTGCTCAATTCATATGAAGAGCTTTGCTTTATGTGAGTGGCAGCGTGCTCAAATATTCCAAAAATGATTTTCTTTATGGTTGATTATTTGCCAACATTAAATGTTTTGGTTTTTACATTAAACCACCATCAGGGTAGTTATGTGATGTTGTATTTTCTGAATAATAATTTCATTTTTATTTTTAAAATGAAATGAAAAAATAACACTTAACATTCTATTTCAAAATTATGTGATGTAGTTTGGGTTTCTATTCATATTAAAACATATTGTATCATATATAAATATTTTTCTCCTCAACCTCTCTCTATTTCTTTTTTTCTTTTCTTATTTAGACTCACTTTTAATTTTTTTTCAATAACACTTCTCGGAATTCTTTCAAAATTAGAAACATCTACATAACAAAGATAAAGAAAGTGAAGAAAAAAAAGCAGAGAATAAAGGATGGGATTATAGATTTGATTTGAGATCCTACAAATCAATTGTTCTTCAGAGTTCAGTTGGTAGAAGAGCTGGTACATTTAATTAGGTAAAAGGAGAGATGAGTTTGAATCTCACTGAGAGCTTATCCTTTATTATTGTCTCTGGATATGCAATCTTATTAATTGTTGAAGAATGTTGATCCAAGTGAATTGCAATAAAAAGCAACTAAAAATCAAGATATTTAAAAAAATACTTGTCAAAATGAATAATAATTGAATCACATGCATATAAATCAAGGTTATAACTTTAAATACTTTTCTTTCAAACTATTATGAAAGCATACCTATAAGGTAGTTGTTTTCTCTTGTAAGATAATTTAATTGGTCCGCAGCTCAGAAATAAATTGCCCAGTTGGCTGGCGCTGTAAAATACACTGACTACACCTCTGCAGAGGACTAAGACGACCCCAACAAGTGTCCTAGATGTGATACTAAGCAACCTGATGGTAAGGCTCCAGTGGTGCTGGAGGTTTGGGGAATGTGGAGCACCCCTTCATTGCCATTGCTCCCAGGTCCACTCTGGCTTGGAGTGGTAGCATCTGATAGGGCCCTATCTATGGGTTAAATAGAACTAAACTGTGTACCTATGCTAAACTGAATTACTTGAAATAGAACTGTTTTGATATTTAAACTGCGTACTTATGCTGAACTGAATTGTTTGAATTAGAACTGTCTGACTGAGCTGAATGGCTTGAAGTAGAAATGTTTTGACAATTAAACTGCATACTTATATTTAAACTGTGTACTTATGCTAAACTAAATTATTTGAAATGGAACTGTTTTTGATATTGAAACAGTACTTACGTTAAACTGAATTTTTTGAAATAGAACTGTTTTAACATTTAATTGTGTGTAAACAAAATCTATACTTATGCTAAACTGAATTGTTTGAATTAGAACTGTTTATTTGTATAAAAATGGATTTGGCATTAAATAACCTACAAAGGTTGATATGCCATAAAATCCAACCAACTAATCAGCAATAAAACAAGTCCTGTCAATAATAAATTGGTTTTCTATTCATATTTAAATTATGAAAATTTCCAAATTTCAGGAAGGTGACAAATAACATTTCAAAATGAATATTAATTTGTCTATCATTTTAAATATTTTGAATTATGAATGTAGATATATAGATTAAACAAATATATTTATTTAATACTCACTTGATTCTTCTAGTGGCCACATTATCATATCTTTATTTCTTAACAGAATTTAGTTTTAAAATTGTGACTGCAAATAAATAATTCACATAAACAATTCAAAATTTCTTTAAAAGCATCTTAGCCATTAAGGTTTCTCTGAATGATAAATAAAAAGTATTCTGTGATTAACATATACTGGTTTTTCTTTTTGGGAAATTATGATTGGGTTGAGTGCAAACAATTATTAAACTGAAAATTGGATCAGACATTACTATATTCCTTAAGAGCATTTTAATGCTGTTTTGCTAACAAAAATCTTGGTTGGTGTGCCATTTTTGCTGCATATAAAGTGTGATCAAAAAGATATTGAGACTAAAACTTGAATATTTTATTTTAAAATTCAAATGAAGTTGCACAACTGATCAACATACATAATAAAGTGATGATATTTAGACCTCTAGATTCTTGTTGATTAGCAGGGTTTTTTTTTTTGTTTTGAAAAATCATCTTTAGGATGTGGAGAGTTCTTTGACCAATGGACAACTCATTGGAATTAGTTCATTGGATGCCAAGAAGATTATTTTGAAGAAAATTAACATTTTATGAATTGTTCAAATTTGCCTTGGCAAATACAGCTTGAATTTTGATACCTTTTAATACATGTAATCCAAGCATATGATATTTAGAAACTTAGATCATTATAGTATAGATATATCTGGATCATTAGAATATAGATATATATATCAAGAACAATTTTGAATTTATAAATGTACATCTATAAGCCACTGATGTGGAGGAAGAAAATAGTATTTCATATAACAAATATTTATTTTTAAACATAATCTCTGTTTGTCTGTGTACTTAATCTAACATTTTTTTCATTAAACTGCACTGATTAAATTCTAAATTTATAAATACACCCTTCAAGCTGGTGATGTAACATGCTAATCTTATGCAAATCTGTTCCTGCAATTTCTTTCCACATAAAAATAAAATGTTCATACTACATCATAAAAATTGTGTAGAAATCTGGAAAGTACCCCACAATTAAAAATGAGTTAACTTAGTTCCCATGTCTCAAGTGCATGTGCACGGAACTAAACATGGTTCTTGTGTATTAAGAGTTAATCATATAGATTAGGTATTATACTGTGAAAATTTCAGATCAAAATTCAGCTAATAACTTTGGATTTATTGATACACCTTTGTAGCATCCTTTTCTTTTTTGTTTTTCATTTGCCCTACTAACCTGCCGATATCATCTTCATTTGATGTTTTTAGATTTCATAGTTGGGTCATACTGTCTTGTCATTTGATATAAAATGAAATCTAATCTCAGTCAAAAAAAAAAAGTCTGCTCTTTATTAAATAGATTCAAAGTCACTTGTATCTTTTTTTCCTTCACTGTGCAAGTAGATTCGATCTGAAAATTGGAATTGCCTATTTTTTTTTTTTATATCTCTCTTTATTTTGGGCGGGGGTAGATTGAAAACTATCATATCTGTTGAATAATGAAATTGCACTTCACTAGCTTTTTGAAAACCCAGTTAAATTTTCTCTGTGGTTAACCAAGAAGCAATTAATACCTGTTCATTTATTTTCTTCCAATTATTCCAATGTTTTCTGTCAGCATTGGGGCTGGCTCTAATTAGTAATCTAATTTCTAGAGTAATTTATGTTCCTTCAAGTGCTTTCCTTAAAAAGAACTATGGTCTGCAATTTACCAAAGGTAGATAAATGAATGAACAAAACAAATACTTTAAAGCCAATAAAAATGCTTGTCTTTTTTTTTTTTTTTTTTTTTTTTTTAAGGCTTAGGATCTTTATTTTTACATTAAATCTTGCTGACTTATTTTGCCTTTTCTCATAACTAGCTGTGCTTACTCTTATTTTATATGAATTGTATTTATATAGTCCTTAATCAAAATAAAGGACATTATCACTTTTATGAAAGATGATTAATATCTAAAGTTGTCAAGCTTGTAGTACTTATCCAAATAACCTATGGATTGTAAGATGGTCATTATTCAAAATAAAGAATGTAGGCTCACATTTGTTAAAGTTTAAGATAATTATTCTTATTCAAAAGATATTTTTGTTTGTTTTTATCATTTGTTCACTATGGGTTACTGCCTTATTTACATTGAACATAGCAAACAGAAGAAAGCTTTTAATTTTTACATCTCAAATGCTCTTACAAACATGTTTCAATATTTATTTGGAATATTTTTTAATCTTATTATTTTTCAGACTTTTTAATTAACCAAAATTCTTTTCTAAGCTGTTTATTTGGTCAGTTAACTGTTAAAATGAAATAGAATCCCTTTTAGCACTTGACTCTAACTGAGAGGGTCTAAGTACATATAGGGAAGGAAAGAGAGCCATCAGTCTCTCATAATGATTACCAAGAGAGTGGGTTACTGACACTGGGTGTGAGATGGACTAATAATTCTGGTTAATATTTGTTTAAAAATATTAATTCATCTTTTTCACCTATCAATTCTTGCCTAAACAATTCCTGTCATCTATTTCTTATTAAATCACTTTCTTCAAGATGATTCCTGGAAATAGCCATCTGAGTTGATTTATTATACTGTAGCTGTTATTACTTGTATTATATTGGACCTATTATGACTTGTATTATATTAGAGCTGTTACATGTATTATATTGAAGCTATTATTCATCATCGTCGAGTTGTGCTGCAAGCACAAATTTCATAGACTCTCTCTCATCATCCACTGCTCCTGGCAGGTCCTTTAAACGGCATCCTATGTCTGTGCAGAGCTGTTGTAGGTATGTTCTTGCTGGTCGACCAGCACTGGCACATCCATGTGTTGGGTCCTTGGAGAACATCACTTATGAGTTTGTCATTGCTTCTCCAGTAGTGTCCTGCATGTCTTGTTCATCTTACTTGGATGGTTTTAATGATAGGAGGTAGGTGGTAGTACAGCTGTTGTTTTGAGGTATGTTGCTTCCAAGATTTGTTCAACATAACTTGCAGCATTTTTGTGCAGTTCCCATCTAGCTTTTTCTCTAGGCGCTTTGTCAGCATCCATGTGGTGCATCCATAGACTCGTATTGCTACTTGAAAGAAATCCTGTTTTATTTTACTGGATAGATCAGACTTCCATATGATCAATAGGCTATTGATAACAGTCCATACCTTTGCTAGGCAAATAACATCACTTTTAGTAGATGAGATGCTGCTACCAAGATATGTGAAATTGTCTACTAATTTCTGAGGACTGCCATTTAGAGTGAAGATTGCTCCTTCTCGATTAAAATACATGTACTCTGTTTTGTCTGCATTCACATAGAAACCAATGTCTACTGCTCCATGCTATGCAGCAGGTATTTGGCTTGGGCAGGTTTGTTTGCAAAAAGTGCTATGTCATCTGCATAGTATGTGTCCGTTATACTTTCTGTGGATATTGTCTGCTTCTTGCCTTTTTTGTGTAAAACCATTTTTTTATAAGATCTATCGATGTTTGAAGAACATAGCCTATGCAAATTATAAATAGATAGGCTGCTAATGTATCTCCTTGTATTTCAGAGAAAGGAGTAGCGCCCTCCCCTACACCTCAGTGTAGTAGCTATTGAAAAGGGATCCTTCTGGTCACCCTCGACTATAGTCGCCAACTTCACTTTACTTATTATTTGCATTATATTAGAGCTATTATTACTCGGCTGGAGCTGTAGAATATGCCAACTACATATCTACAGAGGGGGTAAGACTCCTCCAGCAAGTGTCCTGGATACGACACTGAGCTATCTGATGGTGAGGCTCCAGTCCTGGTATAAAAATTTATTTCTAAGAAAAATCAAACCGACCACGTGCGGCACTTGATTTGGCCTGAGTGGAAAAGGGAGAAGTAATCCCAGACAATATGGTGCCAAAAAGCCACTATTTGCTGAGAACTACTACTGGGACCCTCAGTACAAATTCAGGGACCATCTTTAAAGGCACGAGAAAATAGCCAGCAGAAGGGTTTTGTAACTCGCTTCTTAAATAGCCGATAAGTATTTCAAACAGTCAAGAAGCTTCCTAAGAAATAAAGGTAAAATTAAACGAAAGTCGACTACTCAAATTCTACCAAGGTAAACTACTGAAAGAAAATTCAACCAAGAATTCTGCTGAAAAGAACTTTACAGAAGACTCGAAAATAAAGGAAAACTGAAACATTTCAACAAAACTAAAAAAAAAAAAAAAACTTGTGGTAATAGTTTCAAAGAAAATTATGTAAAATAATAGAATCATTATTTTAGTAGCAACTTTATCAATTATTATTCATTTTGACAAATATTTTCTTACATATTTTCATTTTCAGTTGCTTTTTATTGCAACTTGCTCAGATCATCATCCTTCAACAATGAAGAAGAGTGAAGATCAGGAGACAATAATAAAGGATAAGCTCTCAGTGAGATTCAAACTCATCTCCTCTTTTGCTTCTGGGAAGCCTAATTAAATGCACCAGTTGTTTTACCAACTGAACTCTGAAGAATAATTGATTTGTAGAAGTTCTAATAAAATCTGTAAACTCTTCCTTATTCTCAATCTGTCTTAGTACCATATTTCTTTGGTTGTTTTTTTTTTAACACTTGTAGTATAAATAGCATTAAAAAAGAATTACATCAAGCATTGTTAACCCTTATTAATCTTGACTACTATTTTGTTAATTGTCCAAAATATCCAGTAATCCTGCTGATGAAATATTTGTGATAATATACAAAAAAATTATGTAAAAATGTAATATTTACATTCACTATCCAGATAAGAGTAAGTTTCAGTCATTTCCTTTTTTCATACATTTTAGTCCTCAAAATTATTGGCTGTTGATTGTAAGTTGCTATCTTAGTGTTTTGGAGAGGAAAAAACTGAAGAAATATAGGAAGTCGTATGAATTGATAGTTGAAGATGTAGATTATTAAATGTAAATTTTTAGTTTAAAAAAAAAAGATAATTACCGAAACTTACTCTTATCTGGATGGTAAATGTATTATATTTCTGTACAATTTTTTGTATATTATACCAGACATTTCCTCAGAGAGATATTCAGGACAAGAACCAACATTTCCTTTCATCTTTAAATTTTAGTTGCTTTTTATTGTAACTCACTTGGGTTGTCAATCTGCAATGGTTAGAAACAGCTTGACTTGGAAATAAAAGATAAGGCAGTTTCTGTTTGATTCTCATCGAGAATTAATTTTTTTTTTCCTCTGATCTGTACTGTTGCAATAAAAAGCAACTAAAAATTAAACATGAAAGAAAATTTTAGTCAAACTTATTCCTTGATTCTCCATCACCTCTTTTCACAGTCCATTCCAGGACTCTGACTTTCCTCTGGTTCTATTAAGGCATGGGAGTAAAGAGCCTTATCTTGCCATTTGCTAATGAGGAGTTTGAATTCAGAATTATCCTTCTGGATTGGTTGCTTTCTCAGTAGTAAAGTGCCCAGTCTGCTATACTATTTTACTTGGAGCTAAGGGAAGAAGGTTTGGGTTTATACCTTTTGATAGGGTCTTAGTACAAAATGAACTTAAACAGCTTCATTCAAAATCTTGTTGATTCCATTTCCTATGATGTTAACTATTGCATCATTGACAAGTTCATGCAATGAAAATGAATAAAGAGTAAAAATTTGTTGGTTTCATATCTCAATCTTAAATTTTTTTTTATTAATTCACTGTAACTTTTTCATGAGATTAATTTGCATAACTATCTATTTAACTAATTAGAATCTTCATTAAAGAATAATAGTAAAACTACTTTAATCACATTTACCCAACCCCTCCGCTCGGGCAGGATATGACAAGGTCAATTTTTAAAGCTGAGTTTAACAGGTTTGAATTCAGAGTTTTCCCTCTCCTAGACTAGTTGCCTCACCAAGGCTGAAGAACCTAGTCTGCCCTACTATTTACCCACAGCCGGAGGGAGAATAATTGGATTCATACCTTTCCCAAGGGTATTAATGCTATGTGAAATGCAATCAGTCTCATCTAGGATTTGAACTCGTGTTGCCGTGTCCATTTCCTGTGATGATAACCATTACACCACGGGCACTACTTTAATCCTACTCCACATTTTTCTATGGTAAGCATCTTGATATAGTTAGTCTAGGTTAAAAACAAAACTGAACTTTTCTACACATTATTATTTTTTTTCATGATGCAGGTATCATTGGGGATTTTCTTACTCCCCAATGATACCTGCATAAAAAAAAAGAGGTCTTTAAAAATTTGGTTTCGGTTTACTCAGACTGAACTTTAACCTGGACTAAGTTGCTAAAGTTTGAAAAGTCGAGTGATTTAAGTATAATGTGGTTAGATGACTTGGCTTAGACAACAATTTAGATTAATGATAATAACTTTCAGGCACTCTGAGTTAATATTTATGTAAATCATTGTGGACATTGCACATATCTTCTAATGATTATTCTCATTTTTCTCTAAATCCTTTGTTGAATAAATCATATTTTCCATTTGCTTTCTATTACTTTAATATTGATTTTCCTTCTAAAAGAAGCCAGTGGTATAAGCACTTGTCTGAAGAACTTACTCTAAAATGTCTTGGAGCTGTAATTATTAAGTATATTTGTCTAGTTAAAACAGATGTATCTATGATACTTTTGAATGATTAATCATATATTTGTGCATTTACACATAGGCTGTTATTGCCGTTTGTCTTGTCGGATATTTCATATAGAATGTATAAAAATAGAATCAATGAAATTATAATCTCCTTAAATTACAATGTATGCCCACTTCATGAGTGCTGGTATATTCAAAAGGAACCATAAACTGAAAACTGTGGAAGTAGACCTCAAGAATGGTCATAGTAAATATAATACACTGAAATCAATCGGAATCATTTCTCCTCAGTATATTTGGTTGAGTGTTGACTCAACAAAGTAGTTTCCTTGACAATATTAAGAATGGAATAGATATCGCAAAAAGAAAATAAAAAGACCATCGCCAATGATCCAGGAGACCTGGGTTCAATCCCAGGTCGAGTCATACCAAAGACTTTAAAAAATGCTACTTGATACCTCCTTGCTTAACACTCAGCAATATAAGGTACGTATCAAGGGTAAAGTGGAGCAATCCAGGAAAAGGAGTAGCACCCTCCCCTACACCTTGGTGTTGTAGCTATTGAAAAGGGAGCCTTCTGGTCACCCTCGACTACGGTCACCAACTTTACTTTTACTTATAGAGCCCAATATTATAAAATTTGCTAAAAAGCATTAAGCTCAGCTTAGTACTTAAGAGGACAATGACCAAAAAATAGTTGAGAATGGATTCACTCCAGCCTATGTGGTTAGTTTCTTTAACTCATACTTATCTAATTTTTAAAAAAAAGTTGTTTGTTTATAAGTCTCAGTTAATCATAATATCGCCTTGTTAGCAGAACTAAGAATATGCTGACTGTAAGACTCTTCTCCCAAAAAGAAAGGTGTCCCAAGTATGACACTAGACTGCATCTGGTGATGAGGCTTCAGTTCTGCAGCTCTGTGGAGTTACCCCTTTATTGCCATTACTTCCAGGTCCATTCTTTTTGAGTCAAATGATCTATTTGACTCATTTGAAAATTACTTGTATTATAAAGGAATACTTGATACACGTAACTGTAAATTATTTGTATTAAAAATAGTTATTTGAAGCTATAATTGTATATTGAGAATTTTTGTTAGTTACTTGAAACCATATAACTGTAAATTATTTGTATTAGATAGGAATACTTGATATCATATAATTGTGTTAAAAACAAAAACTTAAATGATTACATGAATGTAAATATACAATGAATCCAATTCCCTAACCTTGAGGCATAAAATAAGCCTAAATGTGTTAATATGCCATTTAAATCAATTAACTTGTAATCTAGAGCTATGAGGATCATTAAATAAATTTCCAGATTTTTTTTCTTTTGGACACTTTTATTGATAGTACACACATGAAATTCTAGTTTCCTTCGAAGTAATCTCCTCCGGCTGCAATGCACTTGTACCTTTCCAACAACTTCTGGAAGGCCCCATGGAAGTCCTCTTGTGTGAGCGTGTCAATGACCTTAGTCACATCCTCTTTCATCTCCTCAATTGTCTCATAACGACAACCTCTGAGCTTAGGGAATAACCAAAAGTCGCTGGGAGCAAGGTCTGGATTATAGGGATGCTGAGGAACTGTCTTGATGCCCATCTTGGTCAAATAGTCTGTGACAAGGATGGAGTTGTGGACTGGTGCATTGTCCTGGTGGAAATGCCACTGACCCGATTTGAAGAGTGCTGGCCTCTTCCGACGGAATCTCTTCCTGAACTCCCTTAAAACCTCAACATAGTAATTCTAAGCCTAACCCTTTGGCCAATCAACTCTTGTGTTCTGACTTCCTTACTCCTCCCACTGCTCTCATCATCCCTCACAGACTCCCTGCCTTCCTTGAATCTCTTATGCCACTCAAAAACTGATGCTCGATTCATGCAAGATGGTCTAAAAGCAGTGTGAAGCATTCCATACATTTCTGTGGCATTTTTTCCAAGTTTAAAACAGAATTTTATTGCATATTGTTCTTCTAAAGTATTCTCGCGTCCAGATTGCATTTTTGAAATTCACCAGCAGTGAGAATCAGGCTTTAGTAGGGTGTATTCCAATTGCTGCTGTAGGTGTTCATTTGAATCTGAAATCATAAAAATTGGTCAGTCATCTTTTAAGATGTATAGCAATAACATACTGAATTTTCCAGAGTCTACAACAATCTTAAATGCCTGTACAAAAAAAGTCTGGAAACTTATTGAAGGCACCACGTATACACATCTCTTTACTGCTCTTCTCACGTATCTTTGTAGCATTACTTTTTTTTAGGTATTTGCATATTCATCTCTGGATTATTATTGATAGGGTTCAAGTGGCAGATATTTAGCCCCTTATTTAATATTTTGTCTACCCTAGGTCTAGACAGTCTGTGTCCTTACTGAAATCTCCAATTATTATTTAATTGAGGAGAAGAAAACTCAGAGACATCGCTATATTAGTCATAGGTTTTTTTTTGGTGTTTGACCTGCCATTTATTATTTATACTTCTTGAGTTTTCACACTATCATAATTCTGTTAGAGTAATTTACTTCAGGGTAAGTGGTAGATTAATTAAATGTCTGGAACCATTATTAGCCTATAGCTGATGTCATGGGAATCCTATTTTGGAAGAACCTTTTACTGCTTATCATTTTTTAGCTACCCCCTTAGGTAGATATACTTTGGTTTGGTTCTTCTGTTTCTAAATGCTTTAAGCTTATATATTTAAAATTTCTGCATCCCAAATGAGTTTGCTTGATTTTTTTTTTTCCAGGAAATATTATTTCTCTTTATTGTTATTGTGTCTAGAATCTCGAGAAACTTTGGTGTAAGATGCTTTCTCTGTTCCCCCCTCCATTTGCTTGTGTGATTTATTTATTCTTTAACCCTTTTAGTGTGGTGCATTTGGCTGGAATGCTTGCAAATTAAAAAAAAATTATTGGATTTTCATAATTACAATACTACAATATATTCTGGAAAGCAATTAAAATATCAAGCGAAAAAATAGTTGGATCTTGTGTGAGAGGAGAGGGTTATATTGCTCTAGGGGGTTTATAAGAGAATTATTTATAAGAATTAGACTTTTATAAGAATTGTTTATTCACTGATACTTCTAAGAACAACTATTTTACTTAAGTTTTTTGGAAATAATTTTTTTTCTTAATTTCAGGGCCTGGGTATATTGTACAAGATTCAAAATTTTTAAGTAATGTGGACTAAAGTTGCACCCTTGGCACAGTTGGCTGAGACTGCATAATACACCAACTGCATCTCTACAGAGGGGTAAGACTCCCCCAATGAGTGTCCTAGATATGATCCTCACTAAACAATTTGATGGTTTGGCTCCAGTAATGCTGGAGCTTTGGGGAATGCGGAGTACCCCTTTATTGCCATCGCTCTCTGGTCCACTCTGGCCTGGAGGGTAGCATGTGATAGGGTCCTATCTATGAGTCAAATAGAACTAAACTGTGTGCTTATGCTAAACTGAATTGCTTGAAATAAAACTGTTTTGACATTTAAACTGTGTATTTATGCTAAACTGAATTGTTTGAAATAGAACTGTTTTTACATTCAACTGTGTGTAAATAAAGGATTGATATTTAATTGAATTGTTAGTGATACATAACTATACTTAGAACCATTTAACTTTGTTTACTAAACTGAATAGTTTGAAATAGACCTGTTTTTGACATTTAAACTGTGTACTTATACTAAACTGAATTGTTTGAAATAGAACTGTTTATATGTATAAAAATGGATTTGGCATTAAATAACCTACAATGATTGATATGCCATAAAACTGAGCCAAACCAAAAGTTGCATTTTGTCCTCATCCATAAAGTATATAACTCTAGATGCTCTCTGTACCAAAAGAAATTAAGATGTATATTTATAACAGTAAAGTTGTCATAGATATCAGCAATTCGTACTGTACTATATATAATGTACATCATTATCACTTGTCCTGAGTATGATGCTAAACTGCATCTAGTGGTGAGGCTCCAGTTCTGGAATTCTGTGAATTGTCGAGTCACCTTTTAATTGCTGTTGTTCTCAGGTCCATTAGATTGGTAGTACCTGTTAGGGTCCCATTTATAGGTTAAATAGATGTTTAAAAATTATTAGTATTAGATAGGAATGCTTGAAACCATAATGTGTTCTAATTATTTGTATTAAAAATTATTACTTTGATGCTATGATTCTTTGCAAAGGATTAACAAAAATAGTGAAATACTATTCAGTTAGGTTATAATTCAGAAAAAGTTATTAAAAAAATTACTGAAAAATGTGAGAAAATTGAAGACTCTGCTTAGTTCAAAATAGTGTTTTTTTTTTTTCACACTCTGTTTGCAATGTGATTAGAATTGTTATTACACCTGTAATTTCTGTCTTTACTAAATGCCCTAAAACTGTTGCCTTGTGTTGGTGAAAAATGGTATGTTTTCTGGGTTATATATTCATTTTTTAAAATCATTTTACTATACAAGTAGCTTTATTTTAGATAGTGAGCACTGTTATGGAAAAACTTACTAATGACTTTTTCAGTATTACACACACGCATCTATATAATATTACATACACACTCTCTCTCTCTCTCACACACACACACGGTTTTCAAATATGATATCATAGAATATCTGGAATTAATATGCATTCAAAAATAAGTTTAGCTTGTAGAAAATATAAATGATGGTTTTAGAGGATCACAGGTGAATTACTAGTCGGAAAGGACCATCAAAAAAAAAAAAAAAAAATGGTTGAGTATTGCTGAGATATGCACACATACATTACATTTTATATATACACATAGTTGTTGTTTTTAAGATAAGGATGTACGTGTGCCTGCACACACACACGTTTAACATAAACACATACTCAATTGTATGTTTGTCAAAAAATATTAACTGTATATAAATCTCCAAACAAAATAAGTAATGTATTACAATATCTGCTTGGAGATTATCGACATCTATTCATCGACATATAACTGTATTCTTTGATAATGTATAAACTCATCTATATAAATCTTTGTTGAATGTTGATACCTTATTTACATTTGTATTTATATTTCTTTGTTATCCTTCAGTTATCAAATATCTTAGACACTTTTTTTGATTTTGCATCTTAGCTCCTAATTTTGAAAGCCTTTCAACTCTCATTACAAAATATAAAAGAAAACACAAGGGATTTATTTAAAGTTATGTTTTTAAAACTGATTTTTTTTTCTTCTAAAACTTATAAATGATTGTGCTGACAAGTCTATCTATTTTTACAGTTTTATATATATATATATATATTAATACATCCTTATCAATTAAAAACAAATCAACAATACTAAATTAAAACTGCCACACCTAATCAAAACAAAATTGCATACATGTATAAAGGGGTCTAATTATTTTTGGAATGCTATATATATTTTTGTTGAAGAGTTTCAATGCTGTAGAGTTTAGTGATAAATGTTACCTAATAATATCTGTTTTGATTATATAAAGTTCCACTAGAAATATTAAAATCCTAGTATCTTTGATTTAGAAGAAAATTAACTTTTTATAAGTATTTGCTAGGGGTGTACTTAAAAATCTAATCATATAAAAAAAATTTGATAAAAAATCCAATTGAATAAAATTTTATTTAAAAAAAATTGTATTTTAAAAATCCAACTTTTGTTTAATGTGTTGGCATTTTTGGTATCTATTCATATACAAATACTTTTGAAGGAAGTCTCACTGGGTGTCCCATACTATTTCTGCCAAATTAAGATTAGTAGATAACTACTAGTACTATTCTTTGTTACCAAAATAGTTCTAAATGAAAAAAGTATGTTTATTTTAGCTTGGCAGAATGATTTAGAAGTGAACATAAGTTTTTTAGTAATTGTAATCAGGTCATAATCATTATTTATTATTAGTAATGTATAAACCCAGTTTTGAACTTGTTACTTGGAGTGAAAATGGTTACTACTAAGTAAATCTCTACTACTCTGAAAAATGTCTTGAAGAATTACTTGGCTCAGTACCATTGTGACCAATATTTATAGTTTTATCACTTAAAAACAAAATTAATTATATTCTAAAGTTTAATATTTTATATCTTAATATGGTAAAATGAAGTAAAAATTGTATATTACTTTGCATTTAAAAAAAATATTTTCTTGAAATTTTCATGATTTTAAAAATTTAAATGTACATTTGTGTCAACTTTCTGTTTTTAAAAGTGAGAGTATCAAAATAAAGTGTAGGTCATTGATAATACTGAGTGATGCTAAACAACCTCGATAGTGTGGAGCATTTCAGTTAATAATTATAACAATATTTTTTAATAAAATTAAATCAGAGTTAACCAATTATTCACATTATAATGAACTGGTTTTAAGTGATTTACAAATATCCAGTATAGTTTACCAGGAGTGTTGAAAAGTTCTCAGCTCAATTATTAAAGAAAAAAAAGACCTCCTCTCACTTAAAGAAAACTAAGTGTTAAAAAAACTTGAATAGTATACCAAGTGTGTTGAATTGCAGCATAAATATACAGAATGACTTGTATGTTTCATGGCTCTGATTGTTTGGTCAAACTGAAAACTTTACACTACTCCATGGTTTATATGTCATGTAGTTTATACATTTACTAGAGTTAGATGACTGTAGTCTTTGAACAAAAATATTAGAAACCTAGTGAGGATTGAACTCACTATACAGTTGTACTTGCTTGCTAGAGGAGCTTAATATGATAAGGTGCCTCAGTGTACTCTATATATGTTGTCACTTTATCTTCAGATATTTTCATTATAGATAATCAAAAAGTAACTTATCTGAAAAAAGAAATATAAAAGCTAGACTTAAAAAAAAGTATGTGATAAACTTATTCTTCTTTAGATAACTTTATCTAAACCCGGACTTCTAAAACAGGGATTTGTATATGGTGGGGTAGAGGCTGTCTTTTTTTTTTTTTTTTTTTTTTTTTAAAACATCTATATATAGTTTGCCACGTTCTTTTGTTTATCATCTCCAGCCCTTATAGAGAAAATTCTAAGTTAGATTCCTTGCTTTGATTATGACCTCCGATCTATTTGCCAACATAGAATCTTTTGTATATTACGAAGTAGAATAACAAATATTTGCTCACCTTATGGTTAAGTTGATTTTGCTTGGCAATCAGTTGCTTCAGATCTTTCATTTGACTTCCAGTAACAGTGTTTCAAATTTGAACCAGCTTTCCATGTATATCAGTATGTGTTGAGCAAATATCTACTACATTTATTTAAAAAAAAAAATCTTTCCTCCTAATACACTCAATATCAGAGTTTGTCACTGACTAAAAGAAATTAGGTATCAAGGTTAAAGTCTGCTTTAATAATAGCTGTGGCTACATTTCAAAAGACTTCATTGGGTTGTTCCATGCACACACACACACATACATGTGCGCACACACACACACACACGGTTATTTCTATCCTTCATCTCTCTATTGGCCTAGTTTATAACACATGCTCTCAGTGTTTGCCATACCCCAACCCTTTCTGATGCCTACACTATCATCTTCATCCTGTACAGATGATACATTCAAAGCACATGTTCCTCATAAGCAGTCCTAAAGTTAAGCTTGTGCATAAATTAATCAAATAATTTCATTGTATCTGAAAAAGAGGAAAAGAAGAATGAAGTGTATATTTGTGAAATTTTTTTTATTCATTTTTTTTTTAAAGCTAAACTTTTTTTTTTCTTTTTTTTTTTGTGAGAGTTGTGGTTAAACAAATTTTTTTCTTCTCTTTCCATCTTGAACTTGATGCCACCAAGTTGGGTTACTGTTAATTTTTTTTTTTTTTCAATATTAATATTATAATTCCCTTATTTTAACTCACTTAAATACTGTCTTTAAGATCAATGTCAAACTATATCCTATGCAAAGATCAATGTCAAACTATATCTTATACGAAGACAATATTAATATTTAAGATATAATTTGAATTTTGAAAAAAATTAATTTCTATTTATTAAGAATTTTTCTTCATTTCTGATCTATGATTTGTGTATCATTTGCTGCTTACCAAAATATAGCTTATTCTCTGAAATAAATTAACTAATTACCAAGATTTATGGAGTGGATGAAGGAGTCCCTGTGGTGTGCTGGACTGCAACATTACAGTGCGTGAGTTCAAAGTTCAGTTATACTATTATGTTCACTTTTGTGCGAATACTCTTGGGGCAGGTATGGACCCTCTCACTCTCCCCAACTATGGGTTAAATAGTAACACCACTACTATTCATCTACAAGGATGTTTTGGCATTAAGTAACTCACAAAGGTTGATATGCCATTAAACAAACAAAAAAAAAAAACAACAAACTTTGGAGACATGCTTAGCATAAGTCATCATTTTCGGAAATAGAATTGACAACCAGGAAGAAGTTTTCTACATTTCACTTCATACTAATGCCCTTGGGAAAAGCATAAATAAACCTGTTTCCCCGCTCCCACACATGCTCAGCTATGCGTAAATATTACCACAGACTGGGTTCTTTAGCTTTAGTTAGGTAACCAGTCTAGGAGAAGGCTCTGAATTCAAGTCAACATTACCCAGATTAAAATTCACCTTGTATCATATCCTGCCTGTAGTTGAGAGGTTGGATAAATACATACAGTCTTTCATTTCTATAGTTGTATGTAAAGTGAAAACCTATACATGAGGGATTTCTGAAAAATAAAGTACAAACAAATGCTAATTCAAAATGTTTAGTATTATACAAATGAAACCTTGTGCATACATAACCAGCAGTACTATGCTTCTTTGCCATGTAGTCACCTTTCAGATTGCACTTTTTCTATCAGTACATTAGTGTATGAATACCCTCCTTAAAGAACGCAGTGTCAAGCACACTTGCTTTGGGACTTAATGAGATGGAACTTACTACTATTGCGACTTGCCATGGATGACTTCATGGACAACTTACTTTGGAAAATCAAGTCACAGCTCTATCACAAAGTTCAATCAAAATGCCAATACGCATAATTTTGTCAGACAATGTTTTCATATGGACACCAGTGTAGGCTGATGAGCAAAATCTTACCTCCATCAACTCTGTGCTAATGCTAGAAGACTTGCCAAGAGTGATGACTTTCAAGGAAAACTGTATTGTTGGCACATCTTCATGGTGCATATTACTGAGTCATATGAACTATCACTAAATGTGCTACAACAGTTTGGTTTGGTTTGGTTTGGTTTGATTCTCAGGCATATCAACCATTGTCGGTCATTTAATACCAAATCCTCCTTAAACATATATAATAAATATATAAGATTTTGTTTCATTGGGTTTTATGGCATATCAACCATTGCAGGTTATTTAATGTTGAATCCTCTTTATACATATATATTAAATATATAAAATTTGGTTTAGTTGGATTTTATGGTATATCAATCTGTTATATTGTCATCTTCAGCATCATAACGACACAATAATAAAGACGCAGAAAGACTTCTTTAAACCAAATATTTACCTCTCATTTTATTTGTAACGTTTGAAAAGGGTTACTCAAGGTTTTACTGTGAGAGGGAGCTGGAGACCGAACAGAAACTGCAATATTTTGACCCCACTCTTATGGCCGTCAGCGTTGTGTCTTTCTTGTTCTCCTGATGCTCAACTGGAGACCCAGAGGCCCACTCTGCTTGGTGATGGCTTTCTTTACTGCATCTTATCAGCAACTTCTCTGGACCCCAACTCAATCAGGGGCCCCGAACCCCTTCGGCCTGGTGTGGCTTTCCCTACCACATCTCGTCTATAACTCCGTCCGATCTCCAACTGCAACTAACTTGACTTCTGTCTTGACTGAGTTATATAATAGTTCAACGCCCACTCAGTCGCCTACTCGATCTTTGGAATCGCATGTTGGATCGTCGTCAAGTGGAAATAACTGTCATGCAGTTCAGAGGTCACTCTCTTCCAGTGCGTCAGTCTATCAGAGTATCATGGGATTTTTTACCTCGTCCCATTTCATCAGCCAATTTCCGCCCACGCGATTTCTTCTCATAACTGCCATTAGAATGTGTCACTTCCTTCCGGTGCATCACTCTGAATGGCATTTTTGGCCGGGTCGAAGGTCAAAATACAACAAACCATTGTAGGTCATTTAATGCCAAATCCTCTTTATACATATATATTAAATATATATGATTTGGTTTCATTGGATTTTATGGCATATCCACCATTGTAGGTTATTTAAAGCCAAATCTTATTTTAACATATATATTAAATATATGATTCATAAACACACCTTGCTGATACATTCTTAAACAAGCCCAAGCTCATTCTTTCTTACACAGGTAAACCGTTTCAATTATTTCTACCTAACATGAATATTTTTATTTACTATTAAACATTTGTTTGCACACAGTTAAATGGTTTCAAGTATTGCTATTTAACAGTAACAATGTAATATCAGTCATCATTTGTTGGCACACCTTGAAGTGGTTACAAGAATTGCCATTTAACACTAATTATTCTATTCAACATTACTATTTCGCTTGCACATAGTTAAATTGTTCCAAGTATTGGTATGATCAAACAGTTCTATTTCTAACAATTCAATTTAGCATAAGTCATTTGTTTGCACTTGGTTTAAATGTCAAACAGTTCTATCTGACCCATATATAGGACTCTATCAGGTACTACCAGTCCGAACCAGAGTGGATCTGGAAGCAATGGCTATGAAGGGGTACTCCACATTCCCCAGAGCTCCAGCATCAGATTGCTTAGTGTCTTATCCAGAATATTTCTCTCTGCAGAGATGCAGGTGGTGTATTCTACTGCCCCAGCCAACTGGGCTATGCTACAGCAGACTGATTATCATTTATTATGTTTTCTCTACACTGCAAAAATTTAGGGGTTAATTTTTGTTGGATTTTTGGTATTGCAAAATTTTTGTTACATCTCGCATCTCTATATTTACTCAAAGTTTTACAGTACCAGTCATCTCTGTTGTGATTGGTTGTGTATATTACTTAGAAGCAGGCTATGCAAGGCTTATCCAGTAAATATTCTGTACAAAATCAAAAATATCTTTTATAAAGTTTAACATTTTATTTATTTCAATTGTACAATCCAACACTTTAGAGACGCAATGATTTTTATATATATTGTAATGAAGACTTAAAACTTGTTAATGGAAAATCTGTATCTCTGTTATGAAAAATTCAGTCAATAGTAATCTCTTTCCACACTAAAATTGTATGACAGTTCCTGACAAAATATAGTGATTTGGTTACAGACTGGAGTTGGGGAATATGCAGAACATTCAGTGGCTCCTATTTTGGAGTGTTTTTCCAAATCTTTTGCCTGAAATAAATATTTAATTCTTTTTCTTTTTTAATCATGTTTCAGTTATATTCATTTCTTATTATCATAGCTCTAGAAAGAGAACCTTAACATGAAAAATTTAATGGTGCAAATAGAAATTATAATAATTCCATAGTATGAATTTTTTGGAATTTGTTAAATTTTGTTTTGAAACTTGTGCATAGAGGTTCATAATTGTAAGTACAAACACTCAAAAAAATTTAATTAATATTTTGAAGATAATCCGGGAGACCTGGGTTCAATCCCAGGTTGCATCATACCAAAGACTTTAAAAATGGTACTTGATACCTTCTTGCTTAACACTCAGCAATATAAGGTATGTATCAAGGGTAAAGTGGAGCAATCCTGGGAAAGGAGTAGTGCCCTCTCCTACACCTCGGTGAAGTAGCTATTGAAAAGGGAGCCTTCTGGTCGCCCTTGACTACGGTTGCCAACTTATTATAATGTATTCAATCTTTTATTGTTAACAGGCCCAGTTGCCTGGGGCTGTAGAATACACTGACTGCATCCCTGCAGAGGAGTAAGACCCACCCACCAAAAGGGTGTCCTGATAATGACATTAAACAATCTGATGGTGAGGCACCAGCCTTGGAGCTTTGGGGAATGTGGAGTACCCCTTCATTGCCATTGCTGCCAGGTCCACTCTGACCTTGAGTGGTAGCACCTGATAAGGGTCCTATCTATGAGTTGAAGAGAACAAATTAAGTATGCAAACAAAGGACAGATGTTAAATTATGAATGTTATATAGCAATACTTAAAACTATTTAACTGTGTCCCAAAAAGAGCTCAGGCTCATTTAAGAATGTTATCTATAAAATGTTTACTATATATTTACTATATATGTATGAAGAGGATTTGGCATTAAATAACCTACAATGGTTGATATGCCATAAAACTCAACCAGGCCAAATCATTATTGTTAATTATTAATCATTTTTTATTCCACCTGCAAGATCATGAGTATTATTTACCTTAACATAATTTTAAAAGCATTCTTTTTTTGGCTACAAAGATCAGAAAGCCTAGTTTACCCTATTTTACCTATAACTGTAAAGAAGCTGTTACAATAGGAACCTAATTGGTTTATGGATCGTCTAATGCTATATAATATTTAATATTGATAAAATCCATTGTAAAATATTGTCACACCCTCTCAAATAAGATGGTGTTCTGGGTTTGGATTCATTCCCTTTGTAAATACATTGATACCAAATGAATACAGTCTCAACCAAAATTTTAAATTGGCTCATAGGTTCCATTTTTTCCTGCTAATAACCATTATGCCACAAAGATCTGCTCATCTACCCTCCTCTCTATGTAATTTCATAAAAATAAAAATAAATGACTGTATCAATTGAAGGTTGACTGTAAATATAAACACTAAAAAAAATGCAGCTGACATTTTGGAATTGATGCGAGACATTTAATTTAACCTTTTTTTTTTTTTTTTTTTTTTTTTTTAAAGTAATAATTATCATCATCGTCAATTCCACCTTCCAGACCATAAGTATTATTTGCTTATCCCAGCATATTTTTTTAGGGAAACCACTGGTTATGACTGTTGCTTTATTCCTATTTCTACCTTACTTTTTAGATATCCCTCATATTAATTAAATTCTTATGTATGTATGTATGTAACTGTAACCCAGCAAAAATGGTATATTATAGTGAGATGTTTTTTAAAGCAATATATTTAAAATACTTCTAGAAAATAAGCAATTTTCAGGCTAATTTGTAACTGAATAAGTTTTGTAGATTCTTCTTCTGCACTTAATGTCATTTTATTTATTTATTTATTTTTTTATAATCATCAAAATTATTGATGTTATGGAAATAAGTATGAAATACAAAATAGAATCCTTCACTCCTTTTTAAATAAAAGTATTATGAACCATTGTTACATGGGTCATCTAATGCTATATAATTTTCAATGTTGATAAAATTTATGGTAAGATATAGTCACACCCTCTTAAACAAGATTGTATCCTGGGTATGACACTAAACTGTGTCTGGTGGTGAGAATCTAGTTCTGGAGTTCTTGGAAGTGTGTGCAATCAAATGGTTATTAGAGACAAATTTTTAAAAAAATGTGACTAAAAAATGATGGGAATTTAAAGTTGAAAATATAATTTTAATCAAAATCAAATATTTATAAAAGAATTTAATTTTGGCATTAGATAACCTATAAGCAGTTGATATACTATGAAACAAATAAACTGAACTAAATTCTTGTTCACTCTGGAATGAAAAAAGCAAGAATCTGTCCTCTCTATTCAACTGTATGTAAAATTGTAAGGCAGATTGAGCTCTCTAACCGTTCTGTTAAACCAATAAACCAAGCCAAACCTGCCTTACTCACCAGGTTTGCCTCTGTGTAACTTTTATCCTCTTCCCCAAGATAAAGTTCAAAGAGAAGAGTTACTCTTCTGACACTTGAGAGGAGATCCCTGGGTGAATATTATATAGTGAAGATCAGGACATTTTGGAAGCTTTTCCAGCATGGCTGTTCTGGATGTGGTGTGATTGGCACATAATCCTCAAAAGGGATTATGGTCAGATTTAAATCAATGACTAATAAAGCTTTGTATAGAAGTTGTGGAACTTTTTAAGTATAGGAAGGGAAATATGAGATTGTTTTGAACAGTGTAGTCAGTTAATGAAGAAAAAGACTCATTCATACATTGCAATATGTAAAGTTCTATAACTGCATCCAAAAATCAATTGTACATTATTGAATATTTGTTGTGTACAAATTATGAAAAATAATTGACTTAACATTCTTCATAAACCTTTTAATAATTTACAAAGCGCTTTGCTTTGATGTGGCACAAGGCCAAATGAATGGGGCACTCAATGAGACTCGAACTCACTCGTGTAGGTTTGCTAGTCTAGCTTGCTAACCATTACACCACCAGAGGTGCCCTTTCATAAACCTTTTAGATGTTTTATCCAGATGAAAATAAATCATTTGCTCTTAAAAAAAAATTGTTATTATTGAACAATGGGTTAGACTAAAAGTAATGATAAAATGAACGAAAGTGATGTTTTAAAAGGTAATTTTAAAAAAATTATTATTAAGAAAAATAATTATTAATAAAAAAGAATAATTAAAAAATGATAATAAAAATAATTAAAAAAAGGATTTGGAAAATATTTTTAAAAAATAATGGGTTAGAATAAAAGTAATGACAAATGTAAAAAAAAGTGTTATGAAAAATAATTAAAATAAAAGTAATTTAAAAAAATGATAATCATTACAAAAAGATAAAAATGGGCTACAGAGTTATTGATTGATTTAAATATGTAAATCAACAAGTCTGTTGCCTAATATGTTGTTGTTAGCTGATTTTTCATTTGAAATAATATTCAGTTTATTAACTGCATTTGCATAGAGATTGAATTTAAAAATCAATAATGGTTGTGTGGAAGTGCCCATGGTGTAATGGTTATCGTCGTAGGAAATGGACACGGTGACTCGAGTTCAAATCCTGGACAAGAATGATTGCCTTTCACATAGCACTAATAACCCTTAGGAAAGGTATGAATCCAATAATTCTCCCTCCAGCTATGGGTAAATAGTAGGACAGACTGGGTTCTTCAGCCTTGGTAAGGCAACTAGTCTAGGAGAAGGAAAACTCTGAATTCAAACCTGTTAAACTCCGCTTAAAAATTGACCTTGTGTCATATCCTGCCAGAGTGGAGGGGTTGGAAAATAGGATAATAGTTGTGTAAAATAAAATTTTATTATAAGGCCATGGACTTAGTGATTTACCTACACATAATACAGGGGGAAATGAGAAAATGAAGATTGTGTTTGATCAATCTTTCAACTGAGGCGACTGGGTAAGACCCTCTCTTAAAAAAAGTGTGTATCTTGGAGATAACATTAAACTGCATCTAGTGGTGAGCCTTAATTTCTGGAACACTGGGGAATTGTAGAATACTTTATCATTGCCATTACTCTTAGGTTAACTCTGACATGGAGTGGTAGTACCTGTTAGGGTTCTATCAATGGGTCAAATAGATCTGTTTGAAAATTGTTTGTATTAGATAGAAATACTTGATATCATATAATTGTGTACAAAAAAACAAAAAGAAACAACTCTTAAACAGCTACATAAAAAAATGTAAATGTATAATGATAGGGAAGAAAAAAAATAAAAGGGGCCTGATAGGGAAGGGGAGAAAAAAAGGGAGCCTCTTAGGGAAGAAGAAGAAGGAAAGAAAAGGAGCTTTCATCTGGATAGCTCAGGTAAGTTGAGAATGCTACGATAGAACTAAAAAGAATAATTATGCTGCTCTGATTCTTTGCTAAACATGTTAGAAGGATCTCTTCTCCTATTAGATAACAGTATTAATTCTTATTTCTGTTTTCTTTTTGTTTTATTTGACTTAGATTAAAAGTGGATATGATAAAATGAGCCTAGAAAAGTTGATAAAATTACAAAGTATTAGGACCAGTAACCTTGCTAGTTGATTAAAATAGATTGTATTCGTTGACTTACCTGTGGGACCAGGTGTGGATGATTCCTATCCAGAGGTAGTTTAATTGCTGGCTTTTAAAAGAAAAAAAGAAAAGTAATCCGACTCTTCATAGCTCATTTTCATGTATTTTAATTTTGTATTTATTTACTTCACATTTGTATTTGTTTTACTACTTCAGTTTTCTTCTCTACAGACGACTGCATTTTCTTAGAATCTGTTTGGATTGAGTAAATATTTGCCAAGATTTCTATTTAACTTTAGGTCACTGTCAATTTGCATTGCTTAAAACATCCATCTGCCAGTATGGCTACATGGCAACTGCTATGGGCAGTCAGTTAAGTCAGTCATATTGTTTTTTTTTTTTTTTTGTTTTTTTTTTACATCTCTCTCTTGCAAGCATGTGTCCTCGGGTTTGACATTAAACTGCATCTGGTGGTCTTGGAGCTTTAGAGAGTGTGGAGTCAGCCTTTCATTGCCATTACTCTCAGGTCCACTCTGACCCAGAAGTGGTAGTATCTGTTAAGGTTCCATCTATGAGTCACATAGCTTTGTTTGCAAATTATTTCTATTAGATAGGATCACAGTATTATGTAACTGTGCAAAAGGCCTTTTAAGAAACAATTCCTCAAAAAAATGTCGATATAAACTTAAAATGTACACTATTCCCTAACCTCTAGACATAAAATAACTCTTGACGGTTTGACATTCCATTAAAACCAATCTTGCAAGTTTGTTTTTTTTAAATTTATTTTTATTTTTTATTTTTTTAAATTAAACTTCTTGTGCTTCCAGTGACTCTTTTTCATTGTTCTTGTAATCTGAACATTTCATTGTACTTTTAATTTCTATCAACTATGTAAATATTTCTAAATCATTAGGAAATATTTCTATAATGATAATAGTAAGTTGATGACTGTAGTCAAGGGTGACATGAATGCTCCCTTTTCAATAGCTACTACACCCAGGTGTAGGGAAGAGTGCTACTTCTTTCCTTGGATTGCTACACTTACCCTTGATCCATACTGTATAATGCTGAGTGTTAAGAAAGGAGGTATCAAGTACCATTTCTTGAGTCTTTGGTATGACTCAACCTGGAATTGAACCCCAGTCCCCCGGGCCATTAGTGAACACTCTACCCACTATGACAATAGCTTGCAAGAAAGTCATTACAAAAAATCTACTGAAATAAAACTAAATGTTCTCTTAGGTGATACCACTCTAGTAACAAACAACTCCTAATTTGAAACCACAACATTTTTTTTTATCATATATTGTATGTAATGAACAACCCCTAACTTTTGGTTGTGCTAGCCTACAAAAATATTTCTTCAACATCCAATGACATAAAGAAAACTTATACTTTAAAAAATACTGTAAAACAATCAAAATCAATCCAATACCATAAAGAAACAATATCTAGACCTTGATGTAGCCTATTGTGTTTACTTGGATATTCCTAGCTAATACCTAAACAAAAGCTTTTGGTTAAGAAAGATTTTATGTAACTTTGTTTCTTATTTATAATATTTGTCATCATCATCATGTCGCACTGCCAGCATGGATATCCCTAACCCTCTCTCGCCATTTCTCCCTATCATTCATCGCCTCCGGCAGGTCTTCAGGGTTACATCCTGTGTCCTCACATAGTTGCTGTATGTAAGTTCGTGCTGGTCGTCCTACTTTTGCACATCCATATGTGGGGGTCCACATGCAAAAGTGTTATAAATAGTAAACAATGTAAAGTAAAGACTTTTTCTTAGCCTATACCTAAACGAAGACTATTAGTTATGTGGGACACATTGGACCAAAGTTAAGGTTAGGCTTAGAAACAACATAAGTTTTGACATTTACAAAAATGCATCTTGTGTAATGAATGAGCTCTTGCATTTTAGGTGAAATATTGGTCTTAAAAACTTGTTCATTAGATGAGTATATACTGTAGTTATGAGTGTATGTTTATCCAACCTTTTTGCTATCTATTATTTGCATTAGATAGGAATACTTGATACCGTATAACTGTGTGCAAACAAATAATTATTCAAAGGATAAAGTAATTTCTAGTTCAATTATAGTTGCACTGTTAGCAGTACTTAGATTATGTTGCCTACATCCTCAACAGAGGAGTATGACCTCCCCCAAAAGGAGTAATGGATATGACATTAAACTGTATCTGGTGGTGAGGTTCCAGTGCTGGAGGTTTCTTTGTTACTATTGCTCTCAGGTTCACTCTAATCTAGAGTAGTTGTACCTGTTAGGTTCTCATCTATAGGCCAAATAGATTTGTTGAAAAATTATTTCTATTATATAGGAATACTTGAAACCATATAACTCTGTGCAAATTATCTGTATCAGATAGAAATACTTGATACAGTATATTTGGGTATAAGCAAATTTTTATTATTAAATAGGAATACTTAATTGAAAACATCATTGAGTATAAGTTATTAGTATTGGATAGGAATACTTGATACCATATAATTGTGTGCAAGTTATTTGTATTAGATAAATAATTATGATTATAATAAAAAATTTATAAATAAATCAAATTTTGTTTGTCTGTGTTTTATGGCATATCAACCTTTGCAGGTTATTTTGTGACAAATCCATTTTCATACAACTAAACAGATCTATTTCAAACAATTCAGTTTAGCATAAGTAGACAGTTTAATTGTCAAAAACATTTCTATTTCAAGCTATTCAGTTTTGTCAAACAGTCTTAATTGAAACAATTCAGTTTAGTATAAGTATAGCTTTTGTTTATACACAGTTAAATGTCAAAACAGTTCAATTTCAAACAATTCAGTTTAAATAAGTATGCAGTTTAGTTCTATTTGACCCATGGATAGGACCCTATCAGGTGCTACCATTCTGGGTCACAATGGACCTGGGAGTGATGGCAATGAAGGGGTACTTCACATTCCCCAAAGCTCCAGCATTACTGGAATCTCACCATCAAAGTGTTATATCCAGGACACTCATTAGGAGTGGGGGTCTTCCTCCTCTTCAGAGAAGCAGTTGGTGTATTCTACTGTCTCAGCCAACTGGGCAAAAATCAAATTTTGGCATTAATTAGGAGTTGATAAGCTGTTAAACAAATAAATGAAACCAAACTAAACCAAATTCCATTTCACTTAGGGAAAACTATTGATATATCTTTTCCATCCAGCTATAAGCCAGACTGAGCTCTCTAGCTTGGTTGGGCAACCAGTTTGAATTCAAACCCACGAACTGAAATCTCTAAGGCAGTCGATTATCTAACTGCTTTCTAGTAATTTTTTCAATGACACTGATGCCAAACTTATATTGGCCTATTTGCTGTATGGGCAATTTTTAGTTTCAGATACAATCTTGCCGAGGTTTGCAACCAGACAGGAGTCTTTGTAGCATAGTGGTTAATGTGCTGGCCTGCAACATGGTAATGAGCAAATTCAAACTCCATTTGTGCTATTACGTTCACTTTTGGACTAATACCCTTGAGAAAAGTATAAATCCTCTTGCCCCCCTCCCTCCATTATGTGTTAAATTATACCACAACTGTTCTTCTACAAAGATGGTTTTGGCTTTGAATATTGACATGCCATTAAACAAATAAACTGAACTTTCACTTGGATTCAGATACAAATCTGTGGTCACTGATGGATGCCACTATCATATCAGAGAATCATTGGAGCTGTTATATTTAATATTTCTGATTTTTGAGGATTGTGCCGATGAATTCTTTAATTATATTGTTTTTTGTTAATTAAATTGCATCAGTTTTCTGCTTATACAAATTAACTGTCTTGCTTATTAAATTAAAAGTGAATGTAATAAAAGTTGCTCATCCTAAATTCAAGTTTGTCACGTTGATCTGTAACACTTGTACATTTTTCTGTCTTGTATGCAATTTCATTAGAGGTGTAAAAGAAACAAAAAAAATTTCTTTTTTTTAAATAATCATTTTTTGTCGATAATGAAATCACAATTCTTATAAAACATTCACTTGAAATGATTAGAACTCAAATTATCTCAGTGCTTTCAAGACAGCAGCAATCTATCTTATTTGTTTATTAGTTACAAGTCCATCGCTCATCTTTTTTTAAAAAATAAAAATCATTTAAAATTATAGACAGTTTTTTTGTTGTTTTTTTTTAGTTTTTTTTTAAAATGATAAAGTGTTAAATGTTTTTTTTTTCTTCAGAGATAAAATGCAAATATGGTCTAAGATCTTACTTTCTGTATTTTATTTTAGTGTGGTTTTATGAATGCCTATACTTAAACAAAAATGAAAACTGATCCATTGTTTAAGAATAATTAAAAAATATATATATATATGTACAACCTGTGCTGCACTATATTCTGTTCCAAAATTTTTTCTCATTGTTTTGGCATGCTTCTCTATGCCTTTGAGTATCAGATTTATAACACTGTTTTTAATCTTATATAGGGATTAGATTATATTTACTGCATCTTCTGCAGGTGTGGAGACCCCCTTTAAAAAGTGTCCTGGGGATGAGACTAAATTATATTTGATGGTTAAGCTCCAGTTCTGGAACTCTAGGTCATTGTTATTACTCCCAGATCCACCCTCTGTGTGGTAATACCTGTTCATTCCATTTATAGATTACAGTCCAGTTAGCTGAGGCTGTGCAATACACAGACTGCATCTCTACAGAGGAGTAAGACCCACCCCTCCACAACAAGTGTTCTTGATATGACACTAAAACATCTGATGGTAAGGTTTCTGCTCTGATGCTTTGGGGAATATGGATTATCCTTTCATTGCCATTACTTCCAGGCCCACTCTGATTTAGTGTGGTCGTATCTGTTAGGGAGCCATCTATGGGTCAAATAGAATTATTTAATCATTTACTATACTTCATAATGTCATGCTGCTAGCACAGGTTTCCCTGACCCTCTCTCGCCACCTGTCTCTATTGTCCATCACTCCCGGTAGGTCTTCCAGGCTACATCCTGTATCGGCACAGAGCTGTTGTAGATAGGTTCTAGCTGGTTGTACAACCTTTGCTCGTCCATGTGAGAGGCGCCTTTGGTGGTGTAATGGTTAGCAAGCTCGACTAGCAAACCTACACAAGTGAGTTCGAGTCTCATTGGGTGCCCCTTTCATATGGCCTTGTGCCACATCTAAGCAAAAAGCTTAGTAAATTTCCATGTGAGAGGGTCCACAGGAGTACATCGCTTATGAGTTTGTCCTTACTTTTCCAGCAGTGTTCCGCATGTCTGGTTTATCTAATTTGGATGGTTTTCATGATGGGTGGTAGGTGGCTGTACAGCTGTTTTGTGGGATGTTGCCAACCGGACTTGTTCATTACAGCTCGCAGCATTCTTGTGTAATTGCTGTCAAGCTTTTTCTCCATACACTAAATGCCTTTGCTAGCTGTGTGTTGATGTCATTTTCAGTTGATGAGATGTTGCTTCCAAGGTAGGTGAACTTGTCCACTTGTTTCAGAGGACCATTTAGTGTGGAAATGTCACCTCTTTGATTAAAGCACGTATTCTGTTTTGTCTGCATTGACATGGAGGCCGATGCTACCTGCTGCTTGTTGCAGACTATGTAGCAGGGATTCAGCTTGGGTGGGAGTATTTGCCAGAAGCACTGTCATTGGTATAGTCTGCATCCATAATAGTTTGTGCAGGGTATCTTCTACTTCTTTCCTTTGCCAGTGTGAAGTCATTTTCTTTCATTAAATCTATAGACATTCGAAGCACGTAGTCTAGGCAGATAATAAACAGGTATAGGGCTAATGTGTCTCCTTGCAGCACACCTGTTACAATGCCAAAATAGTCTGTGTCTCCATCCAGTAAGCGGACTTTTACTTTCGTGTTTTCATATAGCATCATTATGGCTGCAACAGTTTGTTTGGGGAGACTGTAAGTGAGAAGTATCTGCTCCATCTTCCTTCTGTATATGAAGTCAAAAGTTTTGGAGAAATCTACAAATAATATTGTTGCCTCAAGGTTTTTTTGTATGGACACCTTCTAGAATTCAACAGACAGTCAAAATATGTGATGTTGTGGATCGATTTTTCTGAAAGCCATTTTAGTTCTTTGTAAATATTTTCTCTCTTTGAGGTTTTATGCAGTTGTGTAGCAGAGCATTGTAGATCTTGGCCACTATGGATGTAAGGGTTATACCATGTAGTTCTGGATTCTTCTGAGGTCACCTTTCTTGGGGAAAAGGGAGGATGCATCCCTTTGTCCATCTATTTATTGTGTTCTGGTTATATACAGCATTGCAGAATTGAAGCAGTATGTCATCGAATTTCCTTGTCTTCCATACTTTTTGGGGCATATCAAGCCCTGCAGCTTTCCTATTTTATAATTTTTCTTTGTACTAAGTTCTTCTAGCATAAACTGTCCTAGTTTGATGTCTAGTTGATTACTAATAGTTTTCATGATTGGTTTATCCGTAACTTTCGGAGGTTTTCCAAGTAAATTCTTGAAATGTTGTTTCCACAGGTGTATTCGTTCTTCTTGGCTGGCAGCTTTCAGTTTAGCTCTTGCAGTACTCTTCCTTCAACTCAGTTTGTTTACTGTCTGCCATGCTATCCTAGATTGTCTATTTTCAACCGAATCTCTAATCTTATTGATCTGATTTTGGATGTGTTCTTTTAGATATACATTAATTAGTTCATTTTGTGCCTTGAAAGCATTTAACTGTGTGCAAAGAAATGATTAATATAAAATTGAATTATTTGTATTTGGTAGTAATGCTTGACACTATTGACTGGTGTACAAATGAATGAATAATGTTGAATAGGATTATTAGTGCTAGATAGCAATACTTGAAACCATTTAATGTTCTGAAACCTTTTAACTTTGTGGAAACAATAGATAGTAATACTTGAAACATTTAGCTGTGTGCAAACAAATGAGTTCCTGCTTGTTTAATAAAGTTGCCAACAAAATCCTTCTATTGGTCAAAAAAGATATGTTTCTGGACTCTTGGATTAATATGTATGGCTTTATGCTATTCCATTCTGGTTTCTGTTGGCAGGTGTTAGAATATACCAACTGTATCTTTTGTAGAGGGGTAAGCCCAC
Organism: Sepioteuthis lessoniana; assembly: GCA_963585895.1. Taxonomy (NCBI): domain Eukaryota; kingdom Metazoa; phylum Mollusca; class Cephalopoda; order Myopsida; family Loliginidae; genus Sepioteuthis; species Sepioteuthis lessoniana. Next base: position 67,818,646 of record OY757936.1, read on the forward strand.
ACCCACTGTGTTCTATGTATGATACTAAACTGCATTTAATAGTAAGGCTCCAGTTCTGGATCTCTGGGGATTATGGAGTACCCTATTATTGTCACTACTTACAAGTCCACTTTTACCCAAAGTGGTAGCACCTGTCTATGGATCAAATAAATCCATTTGAAAATTATTTGTATTAGATAGGAATAACTGTGTGCAAATTATTTGTATTAAGAAAAGTTACTTGAAGCTATAATTGTTTACTATGGATTATAATTATTAGTTACTTGAAACCATGTAACTGAATAAATTATTAGTATAAGGTAAGAATACTTGAAACCATACAACTATATTCAAATTATTTCTATTAGAAGTACTTGATATCATATAACTGTATGCAAACAAAAGTATAGTAAAAAAAAAAAGTGTAAATAAAAAGATATGGAACATAGAAAATATAGTAATGATTACAATCAAACATTTAAAAATTAATCAAACTTGGGCATTAAACAACCCATAAGGAGTTGATACGCCATTAAACCAATAAACTAAACCTTGTATAAGCCTTAGCCTCCACATTTGTTGAAGTCTTTCAGCTTTTCTGTGGATGATTACTTTCTCTTCACTCCTTCTATGTAACTTCTGCTTGTAATTAATTTTTGCAAGTAATTTAGTTTAAAAAAAACTGAATTAAAATATTGAATGAATGATTTATTAGTTTCTGTGCCATGATTATTTCAAATTCTATCTATTTATTGATGAATAATCTAAGAAAAAAAATATAAACATGGAATATTCCATTCTAGCATCTGGGTGATCTCATTTCTTGAGTCCTGATTGGTTGCTGGTTTCAGTGTGGATATGGTGCTAGATGAATATCCATCATTTTGCATCACGCTCCCAGCGATGCAGGGACTCATTTGAGTTACAGGTTGCTCTTTTATTTGCCAAGTTGAAATCCCACTGCAATGGTGAGTATTATATTGCTTCTACTATATCAGGGGAGATAACTTCTACAAGTATGTCTTAGTCTGGAGGCACACTTAGTGTAATAGTTCACATCCTGTTTGCATTTCATTTCAAAGTAATGTTTTGGGGAAAGGTATGAATCTAACTGTTCTTCTTCTAGCTATTGGTAAATAGTAGAGAAGTCAATGTTATTTGTCCTTGGTTAGGCAACCATTCTTGGAAAAGGAAAACTCTGAATTCAGGCCAGCTGTAAGTTAGCGACCATAGTCGAGGGTGACCCGAAGGCTCCCTTTTCGATAGCTACTACACCAAGGTGTAGGGGAGGGCGCTACTCCATTCCCAGGATTGCTCCACTTTACCCTTGAACCGTACCTTATAATGCTGAGTGTTAAGCAAGGTGGTATCAAGTACCATTTTTAAAGTCTTTGGTATGACTCGACCTGGGATTGAACCCAGGTCTCCCGGGCCATTGGCGAACACTGAACGGGTCACATCCTGCCTATAGTGGAGGGGTTAGGTAAACACGTCTCAATCTGTAAAATAAATTCATTATCAATATTAGAAAAGGATTTAATCTTAGTTAATAATAATACCCTCACTTGTCTTTCTTATATTTTTCGTCTTCTCTTTCTGTCAGTCTTACTGTTTCTTTTCCTTATTTCTTTCTATCTTTATGTATCCAGTAAAAAATTCAGATATATTTGAATTACAATAAGAAAATTTATTCAGAAAAGAAACTAACATCTATATATTAGTAAAATTTTCATTAAATGGCTGGCCTCCGAAATTAGTAAACAAGTTCATGTACCTAGGCAGCAGTGTCCCATCTACTGAGAATAATGTAAATATTTGCCTAGCAAAGACATGGATTGCTATTGATAGGTTATTGATCATATAGAAATCTGATCTATCCGATAAAATAAAACAGAATTTCTTACAAGCAGTGGCTGTGTCAATACTACTGTATGGATGCACCACATGGATACTAACAAAATGCATAGAGAAAAAGCTAAATGGGAACTTCACAAGAATTCTACAAGCTATTTTAAACCTGGAAGTAATACCAAATAAAAGAATCCCTGTACAGCCACTTACCGCCCATCCATAAAACCATCCAAGTAAGACAATCAAGACATGTGGAACACTGTTGGAGAAGCAAGGATGAACTCACATGTGACATTCTTTTATAGTTCCCTACACATGGACCTGCCAGTGTTGCCTGACCAGCAAGAACTTATTTACATCAGCTCTGTGTGGAAAATGGATGTAGTTTGGAAGACCTGTTGGGAGCGATGGATGATAGGGACAAATGGAGAGAGAGGGTCAGAGAAATCTGTGCTCTCAGTGCAACTTGATGATGATGATATAAATGTATACACACACACACACACACACACACACATATATATATATATATATATATATAACACTATAGCCTAGCAAGTGATCATAGCAAGATTTTTTATTAGAGCAATGAACTTTAAATCCAATAACTTAAAGAATAAAGCAATTTCTTGTCCAATTTTCAACTGAATAATTATTTTGAGAGTTCTATATTTGTGTTAAAGGCAAAATCATTCATATTTATATGAATGGCCTTGGCTGAAGGTCATTTTTAATCAACAAATCTTGATATAACTATGAAATGCTAATTAGAGTCCTCTATTCTTTCTTAAATAGATGCACCAATATTATCATAGACCACTGTTACCATGTGTCCATGGGTCATCTAGTATGATATAAATAGATGTTTTTTTTTTTAATTTGCATTGCAATGAGCTTGGAAAATAGGGTTCTATTGACTACAAATTGATTTTTCTTGTTTTTCTAACTTTGTTTTTATTCTTTAAATTTAACTTTTTTATTACATCATGTGATTATGTTGAAAATCTTGGCTGAAAAAACATGAATATACATTGGTAGGGGTGGTGGTTATTGTTGTATACGGATAAAAACCAAAAAATAAAAAGGCGCTATCTTCTGAATACTTGCTTACAGAAAAGGGGAAAAAATGTGATGAATGACCCATATAGATGTTCATGTGCTATAAATCAGCAATCATTTTTAAGTGACACTGCCTTAGTTGTTGACTAGTATGGGACTTTTGTGTATTTCTCAAATATAGGAATTATCTGATGACATCAAATTAAGGTCATCTTGTATGAAGGATGTCCTGTTGGTTTGTCAATCCTTTTAAAGGCTGACATGTTAAGTCAGTCTATTCTAGGTTTTGAAGTTGATAACAAGTTTGGTCAGGTTGATGTGCTTTGATTGATTTGATGGTAATCCTTCCCTCTTTTTCCATTTTTTTTTTCTTTCTGTCTAATGATAGAGGATTCTTGAAATGAACAGTCATATCTATTCATATCACCATCTTTGAGAAGCTTGCAAGAGATTTGTGAGAGGAAGTTAGTTTGAACAAAACAATATGTGGACTGTTCAGTTTGGATAAAACTCACTAATATTGGCTTTTAAGAATAATTCATTTACAACTATGATATGAAAGAACCTGACAAACAACCAACCTTGCCAGCCTGAACACTGGGATTAAAGTGTGGTATTTGTTCAGCTCTTTCTGCCAAGTCTGTGGAAGATGCTAATTATTAAAAGAAAGTTAAAAATAATTTCCCTCAAATGATTTTGGCAGTGATTGGGTTAATATCTGATCAAACAGTTTTTAGTCTATACATTTGTGTGTGTAGATTTTGTTTAAGATATGTCTAAAGATTGGTGAGAATAACATGTCATTTATTAACTTAATTTCTTTGTTTAATGGTATATCAACCTTCATAGGTTATTTAATGCCAAAGCTATTCTTATAGAACAACAACAATCATCCTATTTAACCAATAGGTGCCCGTGGTGTAATGGTTATCATCGTAGGAAATGGACACAACGACACAAGTTCAAATCCTGGACAAAGCTGATTGCATTTCACATAGCACTAATACCCTTGGGAAAGGTATGAATCCAATTATTCTCCCTCCAGCTATGGGTAAATAGTAGAACAGACTGGGTTCTTCAGCCTTGGTGAGGCAACTAGTCTAGGAGAAGGAAAACTCTGAATTCAAACCTGTTAAACTCCGCCTCGAAATTGAACCTTGTGTCATATCCTGCCCGAGCGGAGGGGTTGGTAAATAGGATCCTATTTAACCAATAGCTGGGGAAGGAGGAAGGCAAGAGGGTTCTTAATTTTCTTTAGGGTAATAGTTCAGAAGTGAATGCAATAGTGTGACTGGAGTTTGAATTTGCTTACTACTATGTCTCAGTCTAGCTCATTAACCACTACACCACTCTCTTAGCTTAATTTATTAACTCTTCCAGTATCACACAATGCTGCATTTCATTCTTCGTAGTTGTAGATAAAAACTTAAGGATTAATACTATTTAGATAATAATTAAATGCTAAATTATATACAAAGTATAAGCAAAGTGGAAAGAGATGAAATCATCACCTACATTTGCCAATGCAGAAAATTAGTGCAGAAGGAGTACAAGTAGAGACATAACTGGCTGGGGAAGATGATCCACTGAGAATTGTGCAAATGACTAAAATTTGACCTCAATGACAAATGGTATAAACTAGAATCTTTCCTGGAAAATGAAATGATAAAAACAAATCACCCACAAGACCAGATCTAGTTTTAGTTAATAAAAAGAAAAGAGCTTGTCCATTAGAAGGCTTTGTCATTTCTAGCAGATCAAAGTAAAGATAAGTTTAAAAAAAAATAAAAATATCTGGACCTTGTCAGAGAGCTGAAAAACTTTTGGAATATAAAGATTATAGTATGAATTCTAGAAGTTAGAAATTAGATTTTAACTTTAAATCAGTTAACCCAGAGTTGCTGAAGTTAACAGACCATTAGTTTGTGCAGTCCTAGTTCCCATCTATGGTCCAGTAACTAATTCTTGATTTGTACAACCAGTAAAGGAAAGACATCTAAATGAATAAAGTTGTGTGTTTACACAGGATGTTATTATTGTTATTCATCCCAGCAGAGAAGATAAAACTGTGTGGGGCAGTGAATAAGATAGAACAGTGAGAAACAGCATGGAGGAAGAATGACCACTGTGTTAAACAAACCACCTTTTTTTTGTCTTTATCTTAAAAATGCTTCTGATTTAAAATAAAATTTTAAAAATTCTGGAATTTGATTTTATAGATTTTTAGAACAGTAAGAATTTAGTAAATTTATTCTTGTTCAACCCTGGAAAATTTTCAATCGAGTCAGACCTTTTATTTTTGTCTTGGTATTAAGAAAGATATCTAGTGTGATCTGCTTAAATTTGTACTGATTATGTTCACAATTTGTTAGCAAGAGGTTAATTTGCTATCGTTTAACCTATAAATTACTGTACTAACTTGTGTGAATATATAGTTTATGGCACACCAACTCTTATATAATAATGTTAGGGTTTATTGTTTTGTTTGCTGTAATTGGTGTAAATGTGGATATTAGAACTTCAAGGAGGATTTTTTTTCTTGCTTTCAGTAACTTTCTCCAACTGATAATTAGGGTTGTGGTTAATGATATAGTTTTTTCTTTCTTCTTTTTGTCATCATTAACTCACAAAGGTACCTGAAGAAAAAAGATAAGACAAAATGTTTTAATGAAATAATTCTGATGTATATTTTTGTAAGATTCTATGGATCCAGAAATATGAACATGTGGAACACTATAAGTATTCCTGTCTTGGATGCACCATATTCAGGTGCGATTTAATGGCATATCAACCTTTGTGAGTTATTTAATGCCAAAGTTGTCCTTGTAGAAGAGTAGTCGCAGTACAATTCAACCCATCGCTGGGAGATAAAGAAGTTTATAACTTTCCCAAGGGTATTAGTCCAAAAGTGAACATAATAGTGCGACTGGAGTTTGAACTTTCTAGCTGCATGCATGTGTATAGGTGCAGTCATGTTTGTATGAATATGTATGTATATAGATGTAGCATATATGTATGTATATGCCTGTGGAGTGTGAGTATATGTGTGTGTGTGTGTGTGTAAGTAGCATGTACGTATGTATGTACATGTTAGGTGTGTATATAGTAATATCATAAGAATAGCTAAACAACTTAGGGAGGTTGGCAGATTTTAATAGATGGTTAAAGAAAGAGAAAGATTTTTCAATGGGATGAAAAGGTTAGTTTTTTTTAATTTCTGTAATAAACAGAAGTCTTTGGCTTCAATATGGTCAGAAGACAAGGGTATCATTTTCTAAAAGAACTTTAATTCTGGGAGGTCCATGTGAGAATCGGCAGGTCTTTTCTGGAAGCAAGGAAACCCCATATATTCAAGTAACCAATCAGGACATAGGCAGATAAGTTGCAGCTCCGAGCAATGAAAATTTGGCTGCTGGGCTGGAATGCAGGGGGGGGGTGCATATGGGTAGTCACAAGAACATAAGTACAAGAATTTGTAAATGACTCTTACATTGTGAGATTAGAAACTAAAATCCAGCCTTTTAAATTCTTTTACTCTTTTCTCAGTCTCTCAAATGAGTTATCATTTACTTAGCTTAGCTAAGTTTGGCACAAGGCTTGAAATATGAGACACCTAATGCAAATCAAACTAACTAGCTAACCATTATGCCATATAAGACACCTAATCTTTCAAGTATCTCTCTCAGTGGGGCTTAAAATATGCTATCTCCTGCAGAAGAGGGTAAGACCTCTCTAGAAAAGTGTGTCCTGGGTATTGACACTAAGCTGCATCTAATCATGAGGCTGCAGTTCTAGAGATTGTTGAGTATCCCTCTAATGGCATTACTTCCTGGTCCACTCTGATTTTAGGTAGTAGTAGTACTTGTTTGGGTGCTATCAATGAGTTTGTGTTAAAATTATTCATGTTTAATAGGACCTTGTGCTAAAAAAGAAAAATCTACAAAGCAACTACTCAAAAAATATAAATATGAACAGACAATGACCATGATTCTGTAACCTATAGGCATAAAATAACCCTAGACATGTTGACATGGCATCAGTCAATCATAATCTCTCAAATATGTTGCAATAAAAATCAGCTAAGAATTAAGATGAAAGAGGATATTTGTCAATTAATAATAGTTGACAATACTTTATATAAAAATAAGAGAGAAGTTGTATTATAAGTATATTATGAAATATATTGAAATTATCTATTTTGCATTTTACAAAATTTCCTTGTCAAACAGGACTGCATTTTATGAATGAAGAAATTGTAAACATTATAATTGTCATGAAAAGAAAGTAAAGAATTTATTTAAAATATGTTAACCAAATATATTGTGTAAGTCTCATGTTTAAGCTATTATCTGCTATACAATAACTATTATTAGTCATCTAGATTTTTTATAGATGTAATACTTTTGACATGATGAGCATTTGCTTAGGAAATGTTTTTTTCCCCCATTTTTTCCTTTTCAGATATATTCATTATAAATTAAGAACAAATAATGAATTGTTGTTGTTTTTTAAAATTTCTTTTGAATAACATTTGTTTAGCCATGTTTTGTCATACTTGCTCTTAATTATTTTGATCTTTTTTTTTTCCCCATCATATTTCATAATATGAATCTATTATATATTTCAAAATTTTTCCAGGCGAGTATAAAATTGATATAATTTTGCCCCTGTCTCCTTCCTAATTTGATATTTCTCTCTTTATGAGAGACTCTTATAGAAATATAAATTTAGCACCCTTGATAAGAGTTAGGATTTATTCATGCTAGAAGTGTGCTTAGCATTATGGTTATTATCTTATGAAATGGAATTGACAATCAGGGTTCAAATCCTGGATAAAGGTGTTTGCATTTGATAGTAGGGAATTCTGGAAAAAAAACATGATTATATTCCACTTCCAGCTACAGTTTGATAGTACAGCAAACCTGGGCTCTTTACCTATGGTATGGCAACTGGTCTATAAGAAGGAAAACCCTAAATTCAAATCAGCTGTACTCTGTTGAAAAATTGATCTTGTGTCAAATCTTGCCTGTGGTGGAGGACTTGGGTAAATACATGCTCATGTTGTACCATTTAAGTAACTAACTAATAATGTAGCTAGACTAAGCACAGAATTTCTGCTCTAATCTTGTTTTACCCAAATTATATCCTTTGAAGTACAAGTAGGGGTGAGTTTGTTATCCCTCAATCTTTCGTCTGTTAAATTATGGTATCCCAATTAAAACAGCTTAAACTACACCTAACATTGTAATGTGACCAAAATGGCATTTTATGGAGGATGGGGTTAAAAAAATTTGAATGAAGACAATTATTCTCAGGATATACATAAAATGTACAGGAAACTGTTAATCTGTTTAATTTAATTTTGAATAAATTGGTTGGTAAATATTCTCTCTCTCACATATCTGGAGTATGAGAAATATTCAACTTAATATACCCTTTAATTATTCAAAAGTGAATTTATCTATCACTTATAAACATCTTATTAAAAAGAATTTTTTAAAAAAAGTTACATAATACTAAAACTACAAAAAAAAAGCTAGTCTCTAGCCATGCTCACAGGAATAGCTTGCAAGCTGTACATTTTCTTTTTTAAGTAGAGGAATTATATCATAAATTGAATCATCATGACCAGAAAATCCAGTAAACACTGTGTGCAACATACAGAACCACTGGACAGCTGTTTCAACTTTATTTTGTCTCATCAGTAGCGTATACCATGATCTCCCCCACTGGAGATTGAACCAGCGACCACAGAATATAAGAGTATGGATGTAACTTACAAGACTCATCAGGTTAATTGGCTGCGCATTTACCATGACTAATTAATTTGGCATTGCTTGTGTGCGATGTGGACCAGTAGCTCAGTAGTAGAGTTTTGGCTCTGTATTCTGTTGTCGCTAGTTTGATCTCCATTGGTGGAGACCATGGTATATACTGCTGTAAGGTTGAAACAGCTGTCTAGTGGTTCTGTATGTCATGTGCAGTGTTTGCTTGATTTTCTGGTCATGGTGATTCAGTTTATAAGGCTGCAAGCTGTTAAAATGAATGTGAATTTTTCGAGAAAATGTATAGGAATGAAAAGGGATGTTTTTCTTCAGTTGGGTTTTCAGGAGCTGCTGTAATATATTGATATTTTTTGTGTGCAAAATCACTTAAACAGAACTGAGATAAAGGATTATCATTATCACTGATTTGTTTGGACTGTTGTCCTGATCTTGGTTTTTATATTTACAACATTCTAGTTGTTGTATCCTTTTCAGGTATCTGTTGTAGATAGAGAATAACACTAAACGATAAAGTGATTGAAAGGTTCAATGCATATGTTATCTTCTAATAACTTCCTCTGTAAACCTAGCACAGGACTGGATGTCATATGGGAGCATTTAATTAAGAAAGAAAGGATGCTATGTAAATTTGTACTCAACCATGATGTTAGGTCAGTGTTTCAGCAGAGTACAATTGGTTTGAATTCAGTTTTCCTTCTAGACAGGTTGCCATAGCAAGGTAAAAGAGCCCAGTCTAACATTTATCCATAGAGAAAAAAATAGTTGGATTCATACTTTTTCTAAGGGTATTAGTGCTATGTGAAATGCAAATAGCCTTCCTTGTACAAGATTTAAACTCGGGTTGCTGGGTTTATTTCTATCTATATATACTGATGTATTTATACCAATGTATTTATATTGGTTGCTACAATTATAACATTTTGGCTGTTGTGCTCTCTTTAAGTGTTTGTAGTAGATAGAAAACAGCACTGAAAGATAAGGTGACTTAAAAGTTCAGTGTATATGTTAAGTCCTAATAATTAAATGAAAATGACTACATAAAGAAATGAAATATGTACATTCAATCATTGCTTTTTCTTGTATCTAGAAAGGTCCTTAATGCCATGTACATATATGTGAAGTTTCTAAACATGAAAGTTTGTGAGAGATTTACATATTTGAGAAGAGTTCCTTTTGTTATTGGTTGTGTGAAATTATTAGACATGAAAGTAAGGTTTTAGTATTGTATGCTGCATACTCTTTTGTAATATGTTCAATATGGTTATTGAATAAATTTAAACATTTATTTAAAAGATATTTTTTTAAGAAGAAAAGGATAACAGAAAATACTATTCTGACAAAATGTTACAAGA
>OY757936.1:67833672-68098672 GCA_963585895.1 Sepioteuthis lessoniana
ATATATATATATATATATATATATATATATATATATATGCAGCATTTCTTTGTTAATACAAAGAAGAAAATATGTAGACAGAAAATGTCTATTATATTCAATGAAATTTATATATATATAAAGCTTATATACCAATCTTTTTGTGAATCCTGTTAGACTTATATATATATATATATATATATATATACACATCTCAAGTCTAACAGGATTTTGAACCATAAATACATTTTAGGATGTGCATATGTATGGATGAATCTCTATTTATATGCAGGTATTTCGAGAGAAATCCTTTATTAATATAAGTTTTATTGAGACTGTAGACAAAGAATTAAAGAATAAATTATTTTCCACCTGTACTAATCCATTGGCACAAAGGGAATAATTTACTTTGCTCCAATTTGTCAATGTATAAAAACATTCTCATTCATAGCTAACTTACAAAAAATGCAGTCTTTGATGACTACACAATTCATGATATCTCACGTTTCATATAGAATGAATATTCAAATTTTAAGAGTAGGCATATTTTCTGTTAGTTGACTAAATCTGTATCAAATAGCAATGAAATTGTAAATTCCACTTCCAAATGTGAGCCAGATAATCATATCGTGCTCTAATGAAGGAAAGTAAAAAAAACAAACAAAACAAACATAATTTTGTGAATTGAATTACCATGACCAGAAAATCCACTGAACACCTACGCACGACATACGGAAACACTGGACAGCTGTTTTGACCTTATTAGGTCTCATCAGCAGTGTATACCGTCATCTCCACCACTGGAGATCGAACCAGCGACCACAGATTGCAGAGCCGAAACTCTATAACTGAGCCGTCAGTTCATATCACACTAGTGATGCCAAATCAACTAGTCATGGTAATTGCGCAGCCAAATAACCTAAATGTGTCTTGCAAGTTACATCCGTATTCTTTCCAGAGGATACGGCCACCCCCCCGGGGCCACGTCTTCCCAAGAAGCTTAGAAATACGCATTCACATAATTATTATACCTCAGGGGCAAGGGAATAGATGTACATATTTTTTGGCGATCTGATTTGATCACCAGTGGTGGAGATTACAGTATACACTGCTGATGAGACCTAATAAGTTTGAAACATCTGTCCAGTGTTTCCATATGTCGTGCGTAGGTGTTTAGTGGATTTTCTGGTCGTGATAATTCAATTCATAATATCAATTCCTCTACTTAAAAAATAAAAATATGTAAAACATAATTTTGTTGAACAAATCTAACAAGATTTTGAATTTTAAGTTTTTTTGGGGATTGTGTATGTGTCTCATCCTTTTCTTTGTCTCTCTCTACACACACACACACACACATATATTTTAGGGGAGTGTCCTCGTGGTGTAATGGTTAAAGCGATGGACTCCGGAATCGTAGTACGCGAGTTCATACTCCAGTCGCGCTATTACGTTCACTTTCAGGCAAATACCCTTGGGAAAGGTATGAACCCCCTTATCCTCCCAGCTATGGGTTAAATAGTACCACTACTGTTCTTCTAGGAGAATGGCTTTGGCATTAAATAACCTAAAAAGAGTTGATATGCCATTAAACAAAGAAACCAAACCAAACCAAACATATTTTAAGTTCAATGAAGACTCAGTTTTATGTTGTCAATCCTCAGGTTAGTTAGTATTCAACATAGCATAGATATATGTATATAATAATGGTCTGTGTTTAGACTGAGGCATTTTTAAAAATATATATTTGATTAACATTATTTACATTTTTCGGACTATTGTTCTCATCTTTGTCGCCATGTTTATCACAGCGTTTCAACCATTGTATGCTCCGGCCTTCTTCAGGTGGTTGGAATGTTGAACTTAGCCCTTTATTTCGCTCACCGAGGTAGACTGTTCTAGTTCCATGAGCCATGTTTAATGGATGTCAGTTATCAGTTATCTCCTGTTAATTTCCCCTCTGAAAGTTCTCAACTGCCTTCACCGGGTATTGAACTCACACTCTTTTGAGAATGTCACTGGATCTAACCAACTCCTTTATCCACTGTGCCATGTGTCCTCAGAAATATTAACAGGTATTTGATTAGATACTGGAGACAATGTTTTTCCTTTCATATCTTTTGGGTGTTTATGTACAAGAGAATGTACACATGAATACAATGAATATAAATATTGTTTATATGTCTGGAATTTTGTTTCTTTAAATCATACTTCTGGACATTATTATATTCTGGGGGAAAAAAAAACTAAAGAGATTAAAAGAATATATACAGATATATGTGCATGTGTGCTTAGTATAATGGTTATCATTATAGGAAATGGACCTGATGACCCAAGTTCAAATCCTGGAAAAGACTGTTTGTTTTACTTTATACTAATGCCTTTGTGAAAAGCATAGATAGTAAGAGAAATAGGCTTCATTAGCCTTACTTAGGTAACCAGAAAAAGGAAAACTGAATTCAAACCAGTTTTACTCTGCTGAAAAATTGATATTGTGTCACAACTTGCCTGTGGTGGAGGCTTTGGGTAAATACTCACTTGTATACATGTGCAATATTTTTTATTTAAATGCAATTAATTTACTATAAATTGCACAATTTCTGACTGCTCTCCTACTTTCTGATATGTTATACTTCAGGAAGGTAGGAGTTAGGAGATTTCAAAAGTGGATATGTTGTTTAGGCTGAAGGTTGAATAACCCATAGCTTTATAATTGGAAATTCTGTTTGTAAATTTAAACAGTACAATACATACAATTCTTCAATGAAGGAAAGGAAAATACTATTTCCTTTAGCTGAATTTGAACGATCAAGAAGGTGTTCATTGCACAGTGAGACAGGAAGAAAAAAAAAAGATGGTGGATTTTGCAATGTATGTGTGAATTTGTCCCCAAGCAACAGTGTGGTATCTTCACTTGGGTATGACAATATCCAGATGAAAGCAATTTTATTTAAAAAGTAATCTTCAGTAAAGAAAGTAGTTGTCTGTTAAGATAATATACAGGCTATTGTAGTTTTGATGTGCTGTCATCTTTCATATGTGACTTTGTTACTCAAATAATAAATGATGTAAATGTTGCATAGCCAAGAATTTTGTTTGAAGCACTCAGACTTGCCAGATTGGAAATGATGAATGTATTGATTGGTTTATATCTTATTGTCAGTTCAGTTGGCTAGAGCTTTAGAATATGCTGATTGCATCTCTGCAGAAGGGGCAAGGAACACCCCCTCTAAATAGTGCCCTGGATATGACATTAAACCATCTGATGGTGAGGCTCCAGTTTTGGAGCTTGGGGGAATGTGGAGTACCCTTTCATTGTCATTACTCCCAGGCCCACTCTGACTAGGAGTGATAGTACCTGTTAGGGTTTCATTTATGGGTCAGATAGAAAAATTTATTCATTTACTAAATTTGAAAGTATTTTACTGTGTACAAACAAATGACTGTTAAATTGAATTATTAGTATTACATAGCAATACTTGGAACCAATTTACTGTGTGCAAATGAATAGTTGAAAAGAATTGCTAGTGTTTAATAGCAATACTTGAAACTATTTAACTATGTGCAAACAAATGAGTTCTGGCTTGTTTACCTACAAACTATTCATAAACAGCATCTGGCATTAATAACCCATAAGAGTTTATGTCATTAAACCAAATCTATTTGTTTAATGGCATATCAACTTCTTATGGATTATTTAATGCTGAAATTTGATTCCTTTATAAATGTTTGATTATAATCATAACTATATTCAATGTTTCATTCTACAGCCCCAGAGAGAGTGAAGATAGGTAGCAACAACGTATGAAACAATACGACTCTAAACTATCTGATGGTGAGGTCCCAGTATTGCTGGAGCTTTAGGGAATTGCCATTGCTCCTAGGTCCACTCTGGCCCAGAGTGGTAGCACCAGATAGGATCCTACCTATGGGTCAAATAGAACTAAACTGAATTGTTTGAAATAGAACTGTTTTGACATTGAAACTGTACTATGCTAAACTGAATTGTTCAAAATAGAGCTGTTTTGACATTTAACTGTGTGTAAAGAAAAACTATACTTATACTAAACTAAATTGTTTGAATTAGAATTGTTTGACTAAATGGAATAGCTTGAAATAGAAATGTTTTTGACACTTAAACTGTACAGTATTGTAATGAAAGTAATACAATATTTTTTACTGATTGATATACTTTTCAAAAACTCTTTAAAAAAAAAAAAAATTAACTCACCAGAAAATAATGAAATTTAGATGGATTACATTATTAGTTTAACTATTTTGGAAATGACACTAAATTGCATCCAGTCATGAGGTTATAGTTCTGGACTTTTTGGGGTTTGAGTTCATCCTCTTCATTGCCATTACTCCCAGGTCCACTCTGACCTGGAATGGTTGAGTCTGTTAGGGTTCCCACCTATAGATTAAATAGATCTTCTATAATTGGTTACATCATCATCATCAAGTCAGGCTGACAGGATGGATTTCCTTGACTCTCTCTCCATCCATCCCTATCATCCACTGCTCCTAGCAAGTCTTCTAAACTACATCCTGTGTCTGCACAGAGCTGATGTAAATAAGTTCTTGTTGGAAAAATGGCGCACACCTCTGCCCTGCCCTTTAAAGACAACTGCCTTCAAAGCCAGGTACCCACCTGGGCATCTACCTTGACCTGTACTTCCAACCAATTTCACTCCAGTTGGAGGCTGGGCCCAAACCCCATTCCAAGGATGTGGACGGATCCGTCACTCCAGTGGCAGGAGAACACCACCTCTCCAGGTACCTTGTTAAAAACCTTCACTCAGTTGATCTTAGCCCCTGCTATCTGCTTGTACCTCACAACTGCCTTCTTCACAGCCTTTATATCCAAATGGCGGGACACTGATATCATCAGCATACATGGATACCTTTGCCGAAAGAGGGCCAGCAAAAAGAATGCCATGCAGGGCCACACTTCCCTTCTTATGCCTAAACCTAAGGAGTAGGAACTTCAAAGTAAGGACATAGAGGAGACAGAGGACAACTCTGCTGGACCAATCATGAAAGCCTCTGAGCACTTCCAGTTCACCTGCACCACTGCCTGCGGGTTGTGGTACATCATGCTAATCCATTTATGGAACTTCGGTTTGAATCTGGCAGTTTCCAAAACAGTTGCTAAGAACTGATGGTCAACCCTATCGAAAGCTTTGGACTGATCCTAATTGATCAGCGTGGCTTCAGTGCTGTCTTTTAACCTCTCTTGGGCCTTGCGTACCAAGTGTAAGTTATCTTGGATTGATCTTCACTTCATAGCATAATTCTGCTCAGGTTTGATCAGATCACTAAGGACAAGCTGCAAACAGTTCACTAAGACCTGGGCCAAAATCTTTAACTCTATGTTAAGCAGAGTTATGAGCCTATAGTCGTCTAAGTCCTCCCAAACATGCCTGCCACCTTTCTTCGGCAATGTGATCACACCCTTGGTAACTCCTACCCTCAACAACTACCATTTTTTGTTGATCTTTGTAGCTGATGATATGTGGGATGGCCTGAAAGCTCTCTCTGTTCAGGCATACATTGAGGATATAGTCCTCATGTGCCGTCCCATCTGCCACTCTCACAGGCATTACTTTTTCCATGCTGCCATACTCACCAAGGTAGGCAGCGAGGACATCTCCATTCAGTTGAACTGGGATGTTGCACATGGTGACTCATATTTGCCTTTACTCTTTATATTCTGGTTGAAGCTGGAAGTACTTGGTTTAGACATTACTCACAGCCAACTTCACTGCCAGCTCCTCCGAGGGCAGCAGGATATCCCATGTGGCAAAACTTCTCAAGCAGTAATACCAGCATGAGATCCCCGCTGTCTGAGGAGCTCTCTAAGTGTTTCTTTTTTAAGTCCTGCCAATCTCCATGTTCTCTGTCACTAACTTTGGTATTGGCAGAATAGTACTGTCTTTGAAGTAGGGGGCATATTTGCCTACCCTGTCCTTCTTGTGATTATTTTCTTAATTGCCCAGGAGACTGACATTACTAGGCTAGCTTGCATTCTTTGACCCAGCTGAATGGAGCTGTCCGGAAGTGAGATTTCCGTGTTGACTTGAGTGACTAGTAGCAAGGGTCATTCTGACTATGTTGATAGCCCTGCTATGAGTTCTTCCGGCTTTTTTGCAGGAGCTTTTGAGAGGGCTTTCAGGTCAGTGGGTGAATTGTTGGAGATTTTATCTTCCTCCATAGTTGCTTGAGACAACCAAGAGCAGAATAGGGAATACAGTTGTTGTTACTGTTATTGCTGATAGTGACAGTGAAAAAGGCTTGAGAATATGGCGGGTGGGGAGAAAACTTTGAGAATAATTTGTGGAAAAAATAAGAAAAATTTTGGTCTGGCCAGCACCTGGTAGGAATTTAAAAAAAAATGACAAAGTTGCAGCTACTGCTGATGTTTCTGCTTTTATGCCCGTCCAGGCTGGCCAAAATTTGCATGAGCGCAACACTTGTCTGGCTGGAGACGAGACAAGCATCCTACAAATTGTGCCTCCAAGAACAGCCATGTTTCTTTCCTAACAGTACTTTGCACACAAGATATGTTCATGTTTGCTTTGGACTCTGCAGTAAATCATTTCTCTCATTATACAGAGGGAGCCACATAAAATGATCTTGTGTCAAGTCTGACTTGGTGGGAAGTCGGATAAATCCATACCTGTCATGATTTTGTTCTCATGCTGTTACTTAAAAAGAAATGACAGCAAGGTTCACTGATAATCCTTTAAATGCCAATGAGCATTAAAGATCAGTTAAGTTTGTTGTTATTTACTAAGCCTTGCTTAAACAGGTTCACAGGCCACAAGTTGCTACAGTACCTGCTGTTACTAAGGGATCACCCATCTGAGTACCAAAGAGGTTCATTGTTGCTTAACTTCAGTGATTTACTGGGAACAGGTGATTTCAGTGAGTTTTAACCTTAAGTCACAGTCTATCTTGTGGGAAAAAAAAACCCCAAATTTTTTTAATAAAGATATTATTGTTTTTTTTTTGTTTTTTTTAAGCATTTGTTTAATATATTTAATACTACTTCATATTATGTAAGGGTTTTGACATCTATTTGTTTTTGTTTACAGCTCAGTTACAGGGTATCTAAAAGTCTGTGGAGTCTGTGGCTAACATGCTGGGCTTGAACATCATAGTAAGCAAGTTCAAACTCCACTTGTGCTATTACATTCACTTAGAGACTTATGACCTTTAAGAAATTTATGAACCCTCTTACCCCTCAATTTATGAGTTAAATAGTACCTCTACTATTCTGTCCCTGTCAGCTTAGGCTGCAGAATACACTGACTTCATCTCTGTAAAGGGGTAAGTCTCTTCCAACAAGTGTCCTGGATATGACATTAAACAATCTGATGTGAGGCTTCAGTAATGCTGGAGCTTTGGGGAATGCAAAGTGGCCCTTCATTGCCATCACTCCTATGTCCACTCTGACCTGGAGTGGTAGTGCCTGATAGTGTCCTATCTATGGGTCTAATAGAACTAAACTGTGTACTTATGCTAAACTGAATTGTTTGACATTTAACTGTGTATAAATAAAAATCTATACTTATACGAAACTGAATTGTTTTGAAGCTTTTTTCAAAATGACTTAATTCAGCGTTAAATGACCTAAAAAGGTTGATAAACATAAAAGAAAACAACCTAACAACTAACTTCTACTACTCTTCTACAAGGAAGGCTTTGACATAACCTACAGAGGTTTATATAAATAAAGAAACCAAAAGAGAAAGAAAAATGAAAACTTGTCTCCTATCCTTTTTGCCAATTGAAATTAAAGAATTTAGGAAAAGATTTTGAGTATGATTGTATTTACCCAACCCCTCCATCACAAACAACATATGACACAAGATCAATTTTTGAGCAGAGTACTGCTGGTTTGAATTCAGAGTTTTCCTTCTCCTTAACTGGTTGTTTTACCAAGGCTAGAGAAACCTGTTTCCTACTGTTTATTCATAGCTTGAGAAGGAGAAGAGATAGATTAATGTCTTAAAAATCCACCCCCTCAACATACAGTTCATCATTACTTTCCCTAATTTAATTTTAACTAGAAGTTGAATGTTGATAGTCTTCAGAATTTATAAATGTATGCCAATATAAAAACTAATTATATTTATTTAGTGTGTCTTGGATATGATACTAAACTACCTCCAGGGCTAAGGCTCCAGGGAATGTGTAGTCACCTTATTATTGTCATTACTCTCAGGTCCACTCTGACCTGGAGTGGTCATTCCTGTTTACCCAACCCATCTGCCACAAGCAGGATGTGATGCTAGGTCAGTTTTGTTAAGCAGCCTACAGCTGGTTCGAATTCAGTTTTTCTTCTCAGACTGGTTGTCTTACCAAGGCAAGAGAACCCAGTCTTTCCTACTATTTACCCATAGATTGAAAAATAAGAGATGGATTAATGTCTTTCTCAAGGTGATTAGCATGAAATAAAATGCAAACAGCTTCATCCAGAATTTGAACTCTGGTTGCTGATTCCATTTCCTTGAAAGATGACCATTATGCTAAAGATGCTTCCAAGATTTTGAGTATGCTAGACTGCATACTTTGCTTGTTATATAGTTCTGCAATATATTTCATTTCCATCAGGGAGTATTGAGTTTATAATCATAAACAAGTGACAGCTATAAACTAAACAACTTGTTCATACATTGCTATGGTCGTTTGTTATAATAGAAGAGAGTAATAATGTGTGAAAGCTATGCTTTAACTCATCCCAGAAGTAAAGAGAACTTGAAATAACTGCCTATTGGTTAACAAGCTACTCAACAATCTTCCCTTCTTTTTTTTTTCCTCTGGTCTTTGTCTTTCCTATTCTTTGTCTCTTCTGTTATCCTCTTCCTTGTTACTGCTGTTAATTCTACAGACCAATCTCCTTAGAGACAAATCAACATCAATCATTCATGTAATACTAGACAGCAAAAGTACCTTCATCTGCCTCATTGAATTGTAATTCTTAACCTTCCTTTACTTGTTTTTTTTTTTTTTGTCAAAGGCCAAAGTAGTGGTCACTTATCTGACTCTAAATTAGGTATAGTTAGAAACATTCCTTAGTTGGTTTATGAGTGTGATGAAGTAAAAAAAAAAAAATTAAACACCTTTTGATTTAAAATGAAGCTGTGTGTTTGTGTGTGTAATACTGTGCATGTCATTATTTACTTTTACTTAGGTATGGGAAAAATGAAGATACCTGTGTTAGATGTTGGGCAACTCTCTTAAGATGTACATACTTGCCTCCTTGCTTAATCCTCAGCATTATAAGGTACATATCAAGGGTAAAGTGGGGCAATCCAGGGAAAGGAGTAGCACCCTCCCCTACACTTTGGTGTAGTAGCTATTGAAAAGGGAACCTTCGGGTCACCTTCAACTATGGTCGCCAACTTGACTTTTTTTCTACTTAATAAGCTTACCTTATTTTGGTTCAAGACTAGAGATATTGGACATCCAGTAAGAATTGAACTCACTTGCAATGGTTGGTTAACCTAGCTCATAAACTATTATACAATATGTGGCACCCTTGATTTACCTAAAGAAATTTTGATTATAAAAACTGATAAAATAGTGTCGTTGAACTAGGTTCACATTCTGGTGGTTGTTGTACATTCTTTGAGAAAGACATTTGTACAATTCTTGCATGTTCTCTATTTCAATGTTGTCTTGTCACAGCATGGCATAAAAGTTAAAAGTAAGCTGTGGGTTTTCTTTTGAATTGCTTACATAATTACTTGGTTGACAGACATTTGACTCAAGGATGTTTTGCCTACAAGCATTTTGCCATATGGATGAATGAATGGAACAGGTTTTGTGTTTCTTTCAATACATGTACAAAATATAAAGGTAGGAAACTTTATCATAGTGTTTGACTAAAAAATAAAAATGACCCATCCCATTCTTATACAAGTAGGAAAAATTTCAATTTAAAAAATCTGCTGTTCACCTTGCTGTCAATAGTTAGAAACAATCAGCATTGCTCTCTCCAATTTCAGTTGTGAAATATGATAGTTATAATTGGATACAGTTGATCTTAGGTGGTTTAAATTTACACCTACTTAAGATATAATCTTATTGTTAACTATATTCAGCAACGCATTGTCATGGTTGGTGAAATTAAAGGACAAATATCTTCAGTATCATATCACGATTAAAGAATGGAAGTGAATCCCCACTATTATTTAGGTAGTAAACTTTATCAAAAATGATTTTTTTAAAACCCATCCCTCAACATACAGTTCATCTTTAGAAATGATTAGCATTACTTTCCCCAATTTCATTTTAACTGGAGGTTGAATGTTGATAGTCTTCAGAATTTATAAGTGAATGCCAATATAAAAACTAATTATATTTATTTTGTCTGTCTTGGATATGATACTAAACTACACCCAGGGCTGAAGCTCCAGTTCTGGAGCTCTGGGAAATGTGTAATCACCTTATTGTCATTACTCTCAGGTCCACTCTGACCTGGAGTGGTCATTCCTGTTTACCCAACCCATCTGCCTCAAGCAAGATGTGACATAAGGTCGATTTGTTAAGTGACCTACAGCTGGTTCAAATTCAGTTTTTCTTCTCATAAGCTGCTTACCTAACTAAGGCTAAAAACCTAGTTTGCTTTACTATTTACCCGTAGCTGGAGAGAGAACGGATGTATTCATACCCTTTCCCAAGGGCATTAGTGTGAAAGTGAAATGTGAACAGCCTCATCAAGAATTTGTACTTGGGTCTTTTATTCCACTTCCTATGATGATTACTGCTACACTAAACATACCTCCGATGGTCAAATAGATCTGTTTGGGGGAATGTGGTACCATCATTCCTTAGTTCCCCCTCTGAGTCAAATCTGTTTGTGATAATGTTTACAATGATTGTGGACTACATTTATACATTGGCTTTTAAAACATTGATATTGAAATTAAGTCATGAGTGTTTACCAGTTTAAAATGATTGACAATATATTTTTATACTGTATATGATTGAGGATCATTATTGCTGAACTGACTTCTGCATTAAATAACCCAGCATGGGTTAACATGCTATAAAACCAAACCATTCATTATGTTGCCCTTGTTTATATTTCATTATTTTATGATTTTAAAATTATTACTTATACGAATTGAAAATCATTTTAAGCAATGAAATTCATACCAGTAAAGAGAAGGGAAAAAGTTCTTTCTTTTTCTCCCACATCATTGATAAACTGAAAATATGAATATAAAATTATGGAGAATGATTAAAAACAGAAGATATTATTCAAGAAGAAGCAAGTTAACACTCATATCCTTCTTGTACAGAGGAAATAATATTCTTTTCTTTTTTTTCTTAAAGTCAATATGTTCATTTGATTATAGGTTTATTCAGCTAAATGTCTGTGGTTGAAATGTCCATCTGTCTGGCAATGGTCACTAGTATATATCAAGAATGATAGTTAGGATCAGTATGTATGTATATTTGTGATTTTAATCTACTAACATGCTGTGTGAAATGTACATAGAGATGATGTCTCTATTATGATTGAAAATCCACACCCACTTTTTAAATAAATAAATAGTTAACTTAGTTGTACAGTAATTACATTAGAAGAAATGTATAATGATATTTGAATGCAGGTGTCAACTTTATTAATAGTATTGACTTGTGCATCAATATGCATAACAATGATTATTATTGTAATATAAGATTTTCACACCAATTTTAATTGAAGTCTGAATGACAGCAAATCCCATCAGGTCTCCAGGACTCATCTAAGTATTCTAGCTGATCTTAAAAGTGCTGTGTTCTGAATGGTTTCAATTCTTTTTCTAACCTCCAGTTCTCTCAAACTCTTTTACAGGCTTTTGGGGATTGTTTGAAGGGCACCAATTATTATTACCCATTATCATCATTCATTTTGATTTCATTTTCTTTGGTTGAGACCCAGCTGCTCACTTAAAAACCTAGGGCTGGCAACCATGTAATAAAGGAAATGGCATCTTGAATGTTTGGCCCAAACAGCTGGAGCTGCAGAATACACTTACTGCATCTCTGTAAAGGGGTAAGACTCCTCCAACAGGTGTCCTGGATATGACTCTAAATAATCTGATGGTGAGGCTTTAGTACTGCTGGAGCTTTGGGAAATGTAGAGTATCCCTTCATTGCCATTGCTCCCATGTCAAATCTGGCCTGTTGTGGTAGTACCTAAAAGGGTCCTATCTACGGGTCAAATAGAACTAACCTGTATGATTATGCTGAACTGAATCGTTTGAAATGAACTGTTTTTATATTTAACTGTGTAAACAGAAATGTGTACATATGCTAAACTGAATTGTTTGAAATAGAACTGTTTATATGTATAAAAATGGATTTGGCATTAAATAACCTACAATGGTTGATATGCTATCAAACCAAACCAAACTAAACCTTGAATGTTATATAATTTGTCTAAATTTCTGATATGAATCTTGATGATTTTTATCACTTAGAATATCAGGTGAAATGTTGTGAGTATGAAGATGAGGTCTGTAGTTCTAAACGATAAAAGGAAAAAAAATATATATATATATATAATTCATACACAAATCAAATTTAAGCAATTAGTTTTATCTGTTATACATGAAAATATCTGGGCTCTATTTGTTTATGATGACAAGAATTTCTTTTAAGATATGCTAAATAAAAGTGAGAGCAATTTGACAAATTCATTGACTACTTTTTAAGTAGTCCTAATGTTCTTATGAATACTGGTATTTAAAGAAAAAACTTGTATGCCACATTCTGTTAATTTTCACTTCCACATATCTATATTTGGAAATCTTTTCAAATTCTTACAGGTCAATGTTTCAATTAGCTGGACAAGTATATCAATCAAGGGATATGTTTTATCCTTAACATCTTTTGCCTTTCACTGTTTCAGGGTAGTACTTATACCAGTTGTAAACATATGGGACATTGTAGTGTTTACAACTGATCTAGTGTATATTGTTAAATTTTGTCATGTCTTAGTTTGTATTAATTTGCTGCAAGATGATTTTTCACTGAAGTCTGACAGTCAATCTCCTCAGGGGTGTCCTCGTGGTGTACTGGTTAAAGCGATGGACTGCGGAATCGTAGTACGCGAGTTCGTACTCCAGTCGCGTTATTACGTTCACTTTTGGGCAAATACCCTTGGGAAAGGTTTGAACCCCCTTATCTTCCTCCAGCTATGGGTAAATAGTAGGGCAGACTAGGTTCTTCAGCCTTGGTTAGGCAACTAGTCTAGGAGAAGGAAAACTCTGAATTCAAACCTGTTAAACTCCGCTTAAAATTTGACCTTGTGTCATATCCTGCCCGAGCGGAGGGGTTGGTAAATAGGATCCCCTCAGGTTTCTGGGACTCTTTTGAGTATTCAAGCTGAGCTTAACAATGCTGTGGTCTGTGTGATCTCAGTTGTTCTTATTTTCAATTCCTTCAGTCTCCTTTCCAAACCTTTGGAGACTGATCCAAGCACACCAGTTACAATTGGTATTGGGATTATCATCTTCCACGGCTTTTTCAACTTTCTGTCAAGATCCAAGTATTTGTCTATCATGTTGCGTTCTTTAATTTTTACTATGTCATCTGCTGGAACAGTAAAATACTTATATTTTCTTTCATCTTAAGTTCCAATTGTTTTGTTTTTTTTTATTACTGTTCACTTGGGCTGTTAATCTACAGCAATGAGGAAACAACAAACCAATAAAAAGCAATTAAAGATATTAAGATGAAAAAAGTACTTATCAAGATTAATAATGGGTAACAATGCTTCATTTAAGATGCTTCTGATTCTATCAAACAAAAAAAAAAAACAGTAACAAATATGATACTGAGTGAAATTGAAAAGTCTTATAGGGGAGTTTAAAAGAATATACCAGTGAAAATTAATGATAATAATGTTTGACAATGTTTTATCTAAATATAGAAAATAAATATATTTAAAAAAAATGGAGGTGCCCTTGGTGTAATGGTTATCATCTTAGGAAATGGACATAGTAACATGAGTTCAAATCCTGAAGGAGGTTGATTGTATTTCACATAGCACTAATACACTTGGGAAAGGTTTGAATCCAATCATTCTCCCCCCAGCTATGGGTAAATAGTGGGGCAGACTGGATTTAAAGTACCCAGTCTGCCGCACTATTTACCCATAGCTGGTTAGCTTGGTTAGGCAACCAGTCTAGGAGAAGGAAAACTCTCAATTCAAACCTGTTAAACTCAGCTTAAAAATTGACCTTGTGTTATATCCTGCCTGTGTGTGTGGGGGGGGGGGTTTAGAATATTCAAATACATATTTCTCCTAATCTAAATAAGAGAGAAAAAACATAAACCTAAAAATTTCCAGACTTTTGTTTCATCTCCAGTTTCTTTATTATTACATTGAATGATTGTATACAGTGGCCTTTGTAGCTACCATGATAGAACACTTTCAAGGATAAAGGATGCAAGTTCAGATCTTGCTAGAGGCTTGTTCTTTATTTTTAATCCATATTGCTTATGTGAATAATTGTTAGATTGAGAGGCAGAAATTAAGATGAAAGAAATTTTGGTAAAAAATATCAATAATAATTGACAATGTTTCATCTAATGAATTGAAAAAAAATTACATTTAACATCACCAGTGTAAATAAAGCAACAAAATTAAGATGAAAGCAATATTGATAAAAAAAAAAAAAAAAAAATTCATAATCAATAATACTTCATCTAATAGATTAAAAAATATTACATCTAATATGACTAATAAAACAACAAGGTGAAATACTCTCACTCGTGTGTGTGTGTGTGTGTGTGTGTGTATGTATATGTATATATATATATATATATATATGTATATATAATAAAATTAACAAATGATTTAAAAATGTTTTTAAATCAGAAAAGTGCTCAAATACTTGTTCGAAAAGCAGGATAAAACCTAAAATAAATAATTTTCTCATCTCGTATCAATCTAATGACTATGAGTTTCATGCATTCGGAAAAAGTAGAATCTTTGGATGAAATTTATTGCCTGTTTTATTTAAAGATTGTATTTTTTATAAATAGATGAAGCTTATAGTCCTGAGACTAATGTAAAGAGGTGAAACACACAGTGTTTTTAAAAAAATCACTTGAATTCTGAGTGAAGGAGTTAAATTATACTCCCAATAAATATTCATCATATAAAAACATTTTTTTTTTTTAATGAATCATAGATTTTATCTTAACTCCTTTATAATTTTTTAATTCTATGTTTATTACTGTAACATGAAAAATTGCATATTATAGTGAAATTTTTGTTTGAACTATAGAACTAAATGCAATCTAGAAAATAATGCAATTTCCAATGTAATTTGCAACTTAATAATAGTAGTGTGTGGTCACTTTTTACACTCATCCTAATCATTATAATTTATGGAAGATGATTATTAAATGTTATTACTTAGAATATTCGGACTAGTGACCTCATCTTTATTTCTATGCTCACCACGTTTCGGCTGATATATCCTTCGGCTTTCATCTGGTATTTCATGTCAAACTCAGGAGTCCACACTGAATCTCACACTGAACCCTTTATTTGAACCACAGGCGTAGACTGTTCCACTTCTGTTAACCATGACTGGGTACAAATATTAAGTTATGTTAATAGTGTACCCGATCACGGTTAACAGAATTGGAACAGTTTACCCCTGTGTTCAACATGAAATACCGGAAGAAGGCCAAAGGACATATTGGTCAAAACAAGTACAACAGTAAAGATGAAGTCAATAGTGTGAATATTTAAGTAATATGAGGTCCATCCGATAAGTTTCCAGATTTTTTTCGTATGGGCACTTTTATTGATAGTACACACATGAAACTCTAGTCCCCTTCGAAGTAATCTCCTCCAGCTGCAATGCACTTGTTGTACCATTCCAACAACTTCTGGAAGGCCCCATGGAAGTCCTCTTGTGTCAGCGTGTCAATGGCTTTCGTCACATCCTCTTTCATCTCCTCAATTGTCTCATAACGACAGCCTCTGAGCTTAAGGAATAAGCAAAAGTCACAGGGAGCAAAGTCTGGACTATTGGGAGGCTGAGGAACTGTCTTGATGCCCATCTTGGTCAAATAGCCTGTGACAAGGATGGAGTTGTGGACTGGTGCATTGTCCTGGTGGAAATGCCACTGACCCGATTTGAAGAGTGCTGGCCTCTTCCGACGGAATCTCTTCCTGAACTCCCTTAAAACCTCAACATAGTAACCCTAATCCTAACTGTTTGGCCAATCAACTCTGGTGTATTGACTTCCTTACTCCTCCCACATCTCTCATCATCTGTCACAGACTCCCTGCCTTCCTTGAATCTCTTATCCCACTGAAAAACTGATCCTCGATTCATGCAAGATGGTCAAAAAGCAGTCTGAACCATTCCATATGTTTCTGTGGCATTTTTTCCAAGTTTAAAACAGAATTTTATTGTGTATTGTTCTTCTAAAGTGTCCTTATGTCCAGATTGCATTTTTGAAATTCACCAGCTGTGATTATCAGGCTTTAATAGGGTGCATTCCAATTACTGCTGTAGCTGTTCATTTGAAAGTGAAATCATAAAAATTGGTCAGTCATCTTTTAAGATGTATAGCAATAACATAATGAATTTTCCAGAGTCTACGACAATTTTAAATGCCCATACAAAGTCTGGAAACTTATCATATGCACCTTGTAGCAATTATCAAGCTTCATTTAAAAAATTTAGACAAATAACTATTAAATGTTAATTACAGTGTGTGTCTCAGTATTTATTTGTAAATAATTATGATATAAATTCTATGTGCGACTTTACATAAACTTAATTGCCTCTGAAGGTCATCTTTAAGGGAGTATAGATAAAGTTATTTTTCTTTAGCTGAAAATGCATTTTTAAAAAATGTATATTCAAGAACCTTACAAAAATCTCTACTTGATTTTGCATTTAATTTTTTTTTTCCTGGGCAGGCATTTTTATAGACTTCCTAATGTTACTGTATAAAGAACACTAAGTTCTTTAATAACTATGTACAAACAAATGATTAATATTAAATAGAATTATTTGTTTTAGATAGGAATATTTGAAACCATTTAACTGTGTGCAAACAAATGAGCTCTAAGTTGTTTATTATCTTACCTACAAACTAAACTTTTACATATCATATATTTAATCTATAAACATGGTTTGGCATTAGATAACCTACAATGGTTGATATGCCTTAAAACCCTACGAATCAAAGTTCTTGAAAGGATTCTTTCTCAAGCTGAAGACTTTACTACGTTAAACTAATATGATTTTAAGAATTCAGCATATTGTGGGTTCTCTCTGACTGGAGATCTTTAAACTGTGTATTATTATGTCTTCAAAGAATTCTTCCTTTTCATTGAAGGATAAAATGGAATTTTTTTTCCATGTGTGCATCAGGAAATTCAATTTGCTAGTACTTCCTTTTTTTTCTTTATACACTGAGGATTTTTTTTTTTAATTCACTTTCTTTTTTTTCTGGGGGGGGTCCTTTCTTTCCATCCCCCTCCCCATACTGTGAATATTTTTTGGTGATGTAATAATTTTCTCTTGTGTTTCCAACTTTCTGTTCTGTGTCCATGTCCTCTTTGTTGTCCACAAATAAAATAGACAGACAATGAAGAATCCTGTACTGCATGCTCTAAAAGATTTCCAATTCTTCTATGGAATATTAAATTAGAATGTGAAAGAATGGAAGCCAGGGCTTCAGATTACTTTTTTAAATTAATAATCTACTTGCTTGGATCTGTTGTATCTTTTGTAATATTTTAGCATTCTGGACACATTCTTTTGAATTCTATGGATGGACTAACGAGGAATTAAATAGTCCACAAGATTTCATTAATCCATTCTTTTTAGAAATAAGTTACAATTTTGATAATGAAAAAAACATGAAAGTTTTAAGGTTTAAAACTTGAATTAGCACTTGACTGAATTTTGAAATATGTATTCTCTTTTTAACTGTACACTAATTGGAACCAATGGCCATTTTATTCACAAGTACTTTATATACTCAACTTTTTATGTGTACGTGTGTGCACATTTTTTATCAGAAATATATTATGCTTTTGAGAAATCAACAAAATTGTTCAGTATATTGAAAAATAATGAAATAGAATTATTTATATTAAATGAAAACCAGTATTAATGGGCAGAAATTTTAACATAATTTTCACAGACCTACATGGACCCTTTGAGATCATAGGTAGGAAACTTTGTGGGTAAGGGTTGAAGTTTATAAAATACAAAATAAAACAATATATTTGTGTTATCAAATTAACTTTGCTTTGCATATACTGTCATTGCATTTTTGAATTAATAATAATTGACAAAGCTTCATTTAGGAAATTGAAATATTATGACTAATATTCTTCATGTATATAAACAAAGTGTGAAGCTATCAGGCATTCAGGTAAAATAAAGAATATAGCTGTATGGTTCGATATAAATGATTGCAACCTGTGGCCTTTGTAGGTGCCATGGTAAAACAAGATTTCAAGTATAAAGGATGCAAGTTCAAATCTTGCTAAAAAACTTATTTTTTAATTTTCAATTCATGCTGCTTCGGAATGATTATCACATTGACAGGTAGGGAGTTTTAAAAAGCTGTAAAAATTAGAATGAAAGAAATATTGATAAAAAAAAAAATAATAATAACTGACAATGCTTTGTCAAATAAATTCAAAAAATATCTAATAACTCTTGTAAATAAAGCAACAAAAGTAAGGTTTTGGTTTAGTTTTATGGCATATCAACCCTAGTAGGTTACTTAATGCCAAATCCTCTTTATACATATATATTAAATATATATGATTTGGTTGGGTTGTGTTTTATAGCATATCAACCATTGAAGGTTATTTAATGCCAAATATTGTTTTTCCATATATATTAAATATATATGATTTGGTTGGGTTTGGTTTTATTGCATATCAATCATTGAAGATTATTTAGTGCCAAATCCATTTATGCATATATATTAAATATATGATTTCTAAACACATTTTGTGGATAACATTTTCAAATGAGTCTGAGCTCATCTTTTTTTTTTTGCACACAGTTAAATATTTTCACTTATTTCTATCTAATATGAATAATTCTATTTACTATTAATCATTTGTTTGCATACAGTTAAATGCTTTCATGTATTGTCATTTAACACTAATTATTCAATGAAACACCTGTCATTTGTTTACACACAGTTAAATAATCATAGTTCTATTTCAAACAATTCAGTTTAGCTTAAGTCAACAAAGTTAAATAGTTCAAAGTATTGCTATGTACCACTAACAATTCAATTAAACATCGGCCATTTATTTATACATAGTTAAATGATTAAATAGTTCTGTTTCAAGCAATTCAGTTTAGCGTAAGTCATTTGTTTGCACTCAGTTTAAATGTCAAATAGTTCTATTTGACCCATAGATAGGACCTGATTGTTTAGTGTCATATCTAGGATACTCATTGGTGCGGAATCTTACTCCTCTTCAGAGATGCAGTAGGTGTATTTTATAGCCCTAGCCAACTAGGCCACAGAAATAAAGTGAAAGAAATACTCTCACTGTGTGTGTGTGTGTGTAATATATATGCACACATACATAGTGTGTTAAAAAGATTATCAAGGCTAAAATTGTATTTACCATAGCAAAAAATCGACAATGGATGAAACATTAGGCTTCTTCATAATAGTCCCTTTGGCATTCAGTACACTTATTCTATTGAACTTTCTATTGGGGAAAGCATCTGAAATTTTTCTTTTGACATGGTATGAAGCTGTGCTGTTGTATTTGTTTTGATGTCCTCAAATCTTATCCCTCAGATGTATTTTAAGTTTGAGTATGGATGTTGAGTATGGATGGTACTATACAAACATAATCCTATGTTTCAACAAAAACATTTTATTAAAAAGTATTGAGACGAGCTTCATAAGTTCTTTTCAAATTGGCACTGAATTGTTGAGACAACACTTTATGTAATTTGTTGACCTGTACTCACACCTTGATTTCAATTTAAAAATATATAGTTTTAATTACAGCTTGTGTGTGTGTGTGTGTGTGTGTGTGTGTGTGTGTGTGTGTGTGTGTGTAGGGTAGGGCAGGGCACTACTTCTTTCCTTGAATTGCTCCACTTACCCTTGATCCATACCTTATAATGGTGAGTGTTAAGCAAGGAGACATCAAATACCATTTTTGAGTCTTTGATCTAGGATTGAACCCCGGTCTTCCGGGCCATTGGTAAACTCTAACCATTATGCATGTGTGTGTGTGTGTGTATATATATATATATATATATATATATATATATATATATATATATATATATATAGTCATCCACAGACAGATCTGTTTCGTTCTATCAGAACTCATCAGTGTGGCTAGACATACTAGCTTCCCATAGCTGAAAGCGAAACTCGGTTGACTCAAACACCAATCCAAGACTCTACACTTCAGCCGCGAGGAACCAGTAGCAGCGAAGTAAATTTTAAACGGTTATGAATCACAATTACTATTGTTTACATACATCCGCTCAATGGCTACCGAGAGCTCAATTCATATATGAAGAGCCTTGCAAATAAACACTAATGGCAACATGATTACTTCATTTGCTAGAGAACTTGACCCTGCAGGGGTAGTCTCAAAAGCCTCTAATTCATTATATATATATGTGTGTGTGTGTGTGTGTGTGTGTGTGTGTATATATATATATATATATATATATATAATGAATTAGAGGCTTTTGAGACTAGTTAATGTAAGTACAAGTCTTGCCAAAGTCTTTTTCCTTATTTTTTATTCCAGCTACCTAACATCTTTGAAATATTATCTGGGAGTTTTGATAAAAAATCACCGAAATTAGGATATAAGCAATACAAGTAAAAAAAATGAATAATAGCAATGTTAGGATATTTGAAAAATAAAAAATAAAGTCCATACAAAATAAATACATTGGAGTGGAGGGAAAAATATGAAAACAAAAAAAAAATTATGTAATGACTTGTTTGGTAAGTTTTGATTGGATACAAAATGGTGACTGTTCACTTCTAGCATGAAACCTCTAAATGGAAAAAATCACAGCAACAAAAAGAAAAGTTGTGTAAACAGAAAAAAGTCCAAAATCAATACTTGATGAATGTAACTTTTTCATTTACAGTTGTGAAGAGTTAGCAACGACACATGTAGCTCTTCCTGTTAAGAAGGTAGCATTGTTATTGGAATTACATGACACCAAAAACATTAATAATTCAAAATGATTTCTGGTTAATCTTATCATTCCAGGTTTGTTTTCCCTTCTTACTCTGATGGTAAAAGGAGGCTAAAGCTTATTTGATATAGGTAGTCTGGTTGTATTTCTGAAATTATCAATCTGCTATTTTGACCAAGTAAATCTAAGATGGTTGATATTTGGCTTTTAGATTTTAGTTTTTTTTCCCCATTGAATTGAATATAATTAAGGCAGTATGGATAACTATGAAACATTATTTTAGAAAAGAAAACGCTTATCTAAAAATTAAGGTATCTAAAGAAAAATATTACATTATGGTGAAACTTTATTTTCGGTTGCTTTTTTTATTACAATTCAGATTGTCATTTCTACAAGAGCAAAGAACAGCATATATCAGAGATAATAGTAAAGTATATAATATATAGTATATACATATAGTATATGCTCTCAGTGAGACTTGAACCGACATCTTTTACCTCAGTGGAAGCCTGATTATGTTATATTTTTACTTTCAAACCGGCCCAAAAATACTATTCCAAGGTGATGCACCGGAAGGAGGTGGTGCATTCCGATGGCCAGTGATCGAAAGAGATCGCGTGGGCGGATTAAGGCTTATGATATGGGACAAGGTGAAGGTCCCATTGTGCCACTACAGTGATGCACCGGAAGAGAGTAACCTCTGAACTGCATGACAGTTATTTCCGCTTGATGACGATTAAACATTCGATTTCAAAGATCCAGTGGGTGATCATGTGGGCGTTGAATTATTATATAATTGAGTTGAGTTGGGTGCCAAAGCAGTTGCCAGTAGAATTCCAGACAGCTAGAGACCAGATGTGGTAGGGAAGGCCACACCCGACCGAGGGGTCCCTCGGAAACCCCCAATGGAGTGGACCCCAACATCAGGAGAACAAGAAAGACACTACGAGACGGTCATAACAGTGGGGTCAAAATATGAAGTTTATGTTCGGTCTCCAGCACCCTCTCACATGCAAAGCTTGAACAACCCTTTTGAACCCTTGCAATAAAGTGAGAGGTGAATATTTGTAAAGAAGTCTTCTTGCGTCTTCCTTCCTGCGTCCTTTATTCGTGCGTCTGTCGTTTATCATGCGTCTGTTATCATTGCGTCGGTATGTATCCAGTATATATATATGTATGCAACAATTATACACATCAGCTGCTTTACCAAGTAAACTATGAGAACCATATTGTTGGGAATCTATGATCCTAATTCAACATAAAAATAAGACGTACCTTTTAAGTACAGGTATTCATCTTCATATATTCTAAGCTAGATACTTTAACCCAATCAACAAAGCAAAAACATGAGGACGGCTTTTTTAAAACACACACTGTGTTCTTTTTATTTACAGAGAGTAATGATAAACTAGGATCAGATAACCTGATCCTTATTCAATGTTGGATCCAGGGCAGATAACTCTGATTCAACAATTGCTATTATCAGTACTGACTCAAGTGATAATTTCAACAAACCATTGGTTTGCAAAAGCTCAAATGCAAATCTATAACACCCCTTACTCTTTCTTTAAATACAAATTTGTGTGTGTGTGTGTGTGTGTGTGTGTGTGTGTGTGTGTGTGTGTGTGTTTATTTTTATATATACACACACACACAAAACTTACACCAACAGGAATATTACTTTAATGTAGTTCATTTTTGATGGTTCTCAACTAGTTTCATTCAACCTTTGGTCATTGTCAGAAGAAAAAGTTTTATGGAAAAGAAAGGAAGCATTTTTTTTTTTTTAATAGAAAGTTTGAGATTTTGGGATTTTTTAATTTAGATATTTTTTTGAAAGAATTTTTTTTTTTTTTAAGAAGTTGGGATGTGCTATATGAAAAGCAATGTAAAATATTCTGATGGTGTAGCATATTCATTAGTCTGAAGAATGTTGTGTGATCTAAGTGTGTCTGTTGGTTTACACACACACACACACACACACACACACACACCTCTTTCTCTTGAGGGAGCACCTGTTTTAATGTATTTTTATTGCATTTAAAATAAGTGTTTCAAATTAGCTGTGACTTGACAGACTAGTTTGTTTGTTTGTGTGGATTTTTTCACAGTGTTATTTTCAAGGGGTGGCCCTTCAAATCAGTAGTGACTTCTTGGATTTATTTGTTTGCATAGGTGTATATGGTTTTTAAATTTTTCTTCTTTCAAGGTCAGGTGATTAAATTTTATATTAACTCCAAATGGCATGTATGTTTTTTAACTTTTTATCTATTTGTTTAAAAAAAGATAGATAAAAAGTCTATATTTATATCTTTTTCAGTTCTTTCTATGATTGTGAATTTGTCAAAGTTGTCTGTTTTTAAGGAAGTGTTGTTTATCTAATATTGGATTGTTCTAATCCACAGATTTTATTCTGTCTCTGTGGTTGTTTAATATAAAGCAAAACTGCCATTCTGAATTTCCAATATATTGTTTTTTGGCAGTGTGTGCCTTTCAGTTAATAAATTACATTTTTTACTTTTGTGATTTGATTCATGGGAAATTTTAAGTCTTTTTGGTTGTGAAATTGGTGAATTAGTTGGTTGATTTGAGGTTTTTGCAGCTTAGTTTGTTCTTGATAA
Organism: Sepioteuthis lessoniana; assembly: GCA_963585895.1. Classification (NCBI taxonomy): domain Eukaryota; kingdom Metazoa; phylum Mollusca; class Cephalopoda; order Myopsida; family Loliginidae; genus Sepioteuthis; species Sepioteuthis lessoniana. The sequence goes on from OY757936.1 coordinate 67,857,485, forward strand.
TGCATGGTTTGCAAAACTTAGTGAATTTTATTGCAAGTTCCCTATTGATTGCTTTATTGTTTAATATGTTGTTGCTACCTATCTTTCATCTCGAGTTTTTTGATAGATGATTGGTCAATATATATATTTCACATTTTTGCATTAGTTTTTAAGGTTAGAATTTTATACGAAAACCATGAGGTTAACCTGTGCAGAAGAGAAATGTTTTTTTTTAGTTGAAATATCTGTATGATGGGAAGGGCTGAAATATGTTTTTCTTTGCTATGAAATATTCTGCTTTTGTTATTCTAATCTTTTGTTCTGTTATTTTGAAAAACTGGGATCTCTCAGCAAACACCCACCCTCCGCCTCGGGTTTATCATAAATTAATAATTTTTGGGCCTTAAAGTAAATCGTCATATCTACAGCACGTACACACACACACGTTTGTGTGTGTGTGTGTGTATATATATATATATATATATATATATATATATATATATATTTTTATATTTGAAAATGAATACAATTATGATTTAAGATTTAATGCTAAAAGCTTTTTTAATTTGTAAAATCTTTACAGTGCTCTGTACATGAAAATGCCGAACAGTATTAAAATATTTTTCAAGTATAAAATAATAAAACAGGATAAAAACTCAGGTCCCCGAGTTTCATGTTGTCAATCCTCAGTATTCATCATCATCATGAAGAGCATTTGACCTATAAAAATCTCAAAATTTGTACAAACCTTGATGATGATATTGAAACCTGCCATGCAGAAGAGTAGAGGTAGTGAAATATAAGGAAAGCAAATAAATAAGGGGAAGTATTCTATTAAATAGTTACCTCCCTTGAGAAATTTTGATGATCATGAGGAATATGAATATGAGCCCAATGCTAATATTATCAAGTTACAGATGGGTCTACATAGCTAAAGCCCAGTGACAAGCATAGCATTAATATACTCACATACATACAAAAATCAGATCATTATAATATATATAGTTCAGTGGTATATCTAGAAAGGCGGAAAATATTTTCCGATCCCCCTCTCCCTTTACCTCGAGCAAAAATTTAGAATTGGTTATAAATACTAAGGAAATGCTCTTGTCTAAAATATTCTGAGAGTACAAGTTACTGAATATAAAAAGGAAGGATGTAGGAAGTAATGAGAAAGAGTCAAATCCTTAAATGCAGGAAGTTTAAAATATTTGGAGTCACATCAATTTCCAGGTCCCTGCAAGCAAACAAAAATAGTTAGGCAAGCATAAAATCAGTTATTTGCAATAATAATTAAAACTTAATTCAATATTTTTTTTGATATTCATATATTGCAGTTTTACCAACTGCATTCTTCTGTCTTGCTCTCAAGAATTCCCATGTTATATCTAGCTTGAAACGAGATTAAGTTAAGTGTTAGTGGTGGAAAATTTGGCCTCATGCCTTTCCATAAAGTACATATACCATATGTTATGATTAGAATTGGAAACTGCTTCATTGGATTCATTTTTGAGAGACAGGATACCTATTATATGGCTTTATAAAACTTTATTCTGTTGCTTCAAACTCCAGTACTGCTATTACATTCACTCATAAACTAATACCATTGAGAAAGATATGAGCTCTTTATCCTTATAGCTATGGGTTAAATAGTACCACTATTGTTCTTCTACTAGGATGGTTTTGGCATTGAATAACCCACAAAGGTTGTGATATGCCATTAAACAAAGAAACCAAACTAAGTTCTGTTGTAGTCATTTTTTAAGTATTTTATTAAATGCTAAAGTAACCGGCTCATTGGCCTAGTGGGTAGAGAGTTCGCCAATGGTCCGGGAGACCTGGGTTCAATATAAGGTATGTATCGAGGGTAAAGTGGAGCAATCCAGAGAAAGGAGTATCACCCTCCCTTACACCTAGGTGTAGTAGCTATTGAAAAGGGAGCCTTCTGGTCACCCTTGACTACGGTCGTCAACTTACTTTTTATTTAACGCTGAAACTTAATTCATTTGTAATTTTTTTTGTCATAATCATAACTTTATTATTTTTTACAAATTTTTTAGTGACTTTTTCTTATATGTCACTGTTATATGGTATTAAGTATTCTTATCTTATACTTAATGATTTATACGCAAATATATGGTTTCAGGTAGTTATGTGGTTTCAAATATTCCTGCCCAATATCAATAATTTACAAACATCTACTTGATAGAACATTAACAAGTACGAACACTTGGGTCAAAGTGGACCCGGGAGTAATGGCAATGAAAGGGCATTCCAAAACTGGAGTCCCACTACCTGATCCAATTTAGTGCAATACCCAAGACACTTTAATAGCAAGGGTGAGTTAAGTCTTACTTCTTTGCAGGGAATACTCATGGGTTTACTCCCATCTATGGGCTAGTATCACTTCTGTTCTTCTACAAGGATGGCTTTGGCATTGAATAAACCCCAAATGTTGCTATGCCATTAAACAAAGAAACCAAATAATAAATTTATCCTTACCCCCCCCCCGCATTTTAAAAGAATTGCTTCTTAGAGTGAAAGTTATTTACCTTTTAATTATATTTTTTTCTGTTTATAACTTAACGTGGATTAACAGTAAAATATTTTGATATTTATCTGTAAAAGTATATTTCAAATATGAACTATATATATATATATATATATATATATATTTTTCCCAACATTTTCTATCAAAGTCATGTTCTACAAACAATTGACCACTTACAATTCTCATTGTCGGAGTCTAAAAGTGCAAAATGTTTAATATAACTTTCTACACTGTAAAATTAAGATCGTGTGACCCCCCCCCCATGCCCTCCCCAAAACTGAAGAAACAACTAAACAAAAATGTACATTTTATATTTACATTTTTTATGAACGTACAATGAACGCGATTCCCTATTCTCTTCTTATAAAATAACTCTTTACTGGTTGTCATGCCATTAAAATCAATCAATCTGTCAAATTAATTGAAAATGTGGAAGAATTGTCTAAAAATTCATTTTTCTCTTTTGAGCTATTACCCACGTTTCGAACGTGTACACGCAACCTTCTTCTGGTGGTATTAGATTTATTCAACTGGCGACAGCTAGGTTCCACTGCCCATCTTCAGAAATCAAAAAGGATTTTTTTTCATCGTTTGAAAATTGTTATATTGAACGCTCGCTTCTCTTTTAACAAAATACGTAAGAAATAATTTAAAATGATAAAAATAGTGACACCTTTAAAAAAAAAAAAAAAAAAAAAATCTGAGTGGTGGGAGAAGTAATTTTTGAAAATCTTTAGAGTATTTTACCGATGTGTATGACCTACATTTTCATTTATGCAATACCTGCATTAGTCCCTCCCCCAGCTTTTGTTATCAATTGACGGTTAGAAATTAAAATATTTCATTAAAAAAAAATGATGACATAGTATAATGCGCGCTTGGGAAAATACATTCACTAAGAAAACTTGAAAGAAAAGAAAAAACCTACCCCAACACCATGAAAAAACGTTTTCGCGTGTCGCAGTCAGGAACTGTTTTATGCTGCAGCTAGATTAAAAAGTAAGAATAAAATAAAATAAAATATTAAAATATAGAAGTTTTCGATTACGCGCAAGTTAAATCAATCAGATAGTCTTTTTTTGGGTTTTTTTTTTTTTTGAGAAAGGTAATATCGCGCTTAAATCCCGGACATAAAAAAATGCATACACCTATTTGGCAACGAGATAAGTTTTTCCTTATTTACTTTTCTTAAATTCATGAAATATTAGTAATAATAAAACCTTAAAACTTCAACTGGTTCTCAAAAAATGACGCGCAGGGGACTCCACGATAGTTTACTACTTACATAATCGAAAACTTTCAACATGGCTTTTTTGTATACATATTTTTTCCTGTTCACCTAGCGATATCATAAAAGAATTCCTGACACACAATGACATCTACTTTTTTGTTTTGGGTCGTATTTTCCCCAAATGCAGCAAATAAATCAATAACTCTTTATAAATTTTATTGAATAGTTTTGCAAAAATCGCAGTGACTGGTTTTCGCTGTTAAACCATAGTGAATTGGTTTCCTCATCATCAATGTAAACTTAACAAAGTTTGTTTATCTTACTTCACCTAACCACCTGTTACATCAAAATAACAACAGCCATTAGTGAGTGAGAGAGAAAGAGTTGAAAGGCAGTTATAATTTATGGATGTTACGAGAGAGAGAGAGAGAGAGAGAGAGAGAGAGAGAGAGATTTTAAAACTGATGTGTCATGAGCACACTGAAAATTCAAGGGTCTGTTTTAAAATTTTCAAAGCATGTTTTAGGTATTTTACCTATTGAAATTTATACTACTTTGTTGAGATAAAACTAGAATTATTTTTAAATTTAAGAATAAAAAAATTAAATTGTTTAAATGTTTGTGTATAAAAGGTAAGCTTAGAGAGTTAGTTTTAAATTTAAAAAAAAAAACAACAAAAAAAAAAAACTATTGTCATTGCGTCAGTTTTTTGTTTAAATCATTTTTGTGCATACATCCCTTTTTGTGGTAAAAACTTTGGTTATCCGTGGCAGAGGACATAACTCCTCGTTGCATAACTGGAGAAGGTCAGTGTCAATCTTTGCGTGGTGCGTCCCCTCGGATCCTAGAGTGCTGTGGGCAAGTTTTATCCTTCTTTACCCACACATAAATGTGGGTCTCTACAGTAAACTCTATCTTATGTCACATTCTACTTTAACGTGGGAAATACGCACTAATATCCATAATTTAAAAAAGGCACGCATTTAAGTTAACTTTCAAATTGATTTTAAGTTTTATAAGGTATTGAAAAAGTTTAAAAAACTACATATACTAACTATGAATTGAATATTTTTTCTTTTTGAGTAATAATAGATTGCATAATATAATGATAAACAATATCACGTTGTAAAAATGAGTTGTTTTTTGTTATTGTTTTTGAAGTGTTTTCTCATTATGGTCAGTGAGTTTGTGTAAAGTTCATTGACAGTGCAAAATCAAAGGGTTAATGGCTACTACATGTACCGTCACTTGTACGATCACATGACCTAAAATAACCAATGAAATGTTGCCTCCCCGCTTGAGGGTGTGGACTTCAGCTGAGATTGACAGGCGGCTTTACTTTAGAGGATCCCGTTCCTTGAATGAGTAGTTGAAAAAACTCACTTGAATATGAACAACACTTAACTTTCCTTGAAAGTACGTATGTATATAGGTGTATATACATATCTTCACATACGCATACGTGTATATTGTGGATGTCTACGATATAACTCTTTACCGTCCCTTTCCACCTGCTTTTTTATGCCCTCCTCTACTGCCTGAGGTGAAGATGATGATGGTGGTGGTGGTGGTTTTGGTGGTGGTGATGGAAGTGTTCTCATCCTGACTGTGTTGTTGGATGTTTGTTGTGGACTACTGGTTCTATGGAGTAATATACTTACTACTGCTTACTATATTTTGTCACGCATACATAGACACAAACACACACACACACACACACATAGAAATACGTTCTGATATAAATACACACTACCGGCTCTTACAATGATGAGGTTCAAAAGAAAGAAAGGTAAGGCATTTTGCCTCTGAAGGGGGTGAAAAAGAGGAGGGTGGTGATGGTTCTTGACCCCCCCCAATATTTAGATTTATTTTTCATATTATTTCTTCTTAAACATTGTAATTCTTTTTTAGCGTGTTGCCTCTTCTTTTGGCAATGCCTTCATCTTTTTTCTCACTTACCTGTAACTTTTTTTCTCTCCCTGTAAAAGCGAGTGACATGCAAAATAACTGTTTTTATTACTAACAAATAGTTTAATTTTATTCATACATTTATACATCGTTTTTTGTTTTGTTTTGTTTTTTTTGTTCACAATTTTGTAAGTTAAATATTTTATAATTTATTTTTCACATAATTCAAATAATAGGTTAACTTTACACTAACTTTGAGTTCTCGAAAAAGTTTTCAGAGGGCTCTAAACTGCAAGAAAGCCAGACGTGCTCTTTCGTTATATTGCTACAATAATGTTATTTTGTTTAACTTTTCTTTTTAAATCAACAGAAACTATAATCAATGAATTAATGATATTTATATCTTTTTTAGAATTAAAAAAAAAATTCTATTCTCGTTTGAGTTTACGAATAATACAAAATGTTTCTTTGAAGTAGGAAAAAAGTTGCTGCCGGTTAGTCAAAGTTTGGTGTAGTAGTAAAGTTTTTCTATAACATTAAAACCGGGTAACCCTTTTTAGACTTTGGTTTGTTTTTGAAATTACTTTTAATATGGGATTACAAACTATAAAATTAACAACTTCAACTCAAAAATAAAACCTAACTTTTCCACATTCGTCCACATAGTTTTTGTCATTTATTATTCAAATGTCACTAAAAACATCGAGATAAACTATAAAAGTTTTAAAGTTATTTTCTAGATTTGCTTTTATATATATATATATATATATATATATATTTCGAGACGTCTTGGTATAATTGTAAACAATTGCCAAAATGGTGAGATTAGAAGAAAAAAGCACAAATTTACTGTGAGGTTACCTGTGTAAATTTTCGTCTTCCTTTATCAATTTTTGTTTTACATCCCCTTTTTATTTGGGGAAAAAGTTTCACTACAGCTAATGATGACAATAACAACAAAATGTTTTAGTAAATAAATAACTACTAATTTTAACCTACTAACTGTCCCAAGAATTTGTTTACTTACGCAGAAAACCACAACCACGTTGTATTTAGCAGCTTGAAAATAATAGAAATATGCAAATTCATTTAGTATTTCTTCTCTAGTTCTTACTTCTTTTTGTGTGTGTGTGTGTGTGTGTGTGTATATATATATATATATATATATATATATGTATAAGCAAAAGATGAGAAAAAAATCAATTAACCACATCTCAATCAGGACTATTTTCACCTAAGGAAGGGGTGGCCATATCGCCACGTTGCTGTGAGTCATTCCGTCAAGACAAAAACGGGTATTAACACTAGCTAACACCTGAACAATTTTTAAAGCAGTTTTCATCTTTTATTTAAAATCATTTATTAGTTTGTTTGTTATCGTTTTTTTATTTAGTTTTTTTTTATTTTTTTAAATATTTTATACACCGTTGATAAATTCATATTGCAGAATTGGAAAATATCAATTTTGTGTTTTAGTTAAAATAATTGTTTTTGTTTTTAAATTGTAATCATTTCAAATTTTGAAATGATTAAAAAAAAAAAAAAAAAAAAAAAAAAAAAACATAGCTTATTTATTAGAGCATAAATTAAATAAATAGAAAAACAAACTAAACTTTGAATAAATATTTATGGTTCATAGATTTTTAAATTTTTTTTAAAGTGAAGAAACCGAGTTTGTATTTTAAAATTGATCGTCTGATACAGTTAATATGTAAAATAGGAATGTAATCTTTGAATTTTGAACTCTCTCTCTCTTCATTTATTAAGAAATCTTTTTATTATATTTTCTGTCAAAATTAATGTAGGTTCATTATTTTCCTTTAAGCTGTGTATGTTTTATCTATTCATTCGTCTTGTAAATCATCAATCCTAATTATCAATTGCTTTTTTGCTATAGCATTCTATAATTTGTAATTTTGTATCATCCAAATTAATCATATATATATATATATATATATATATATATATAAAACAGTGTTGGTTGTCACTATCTCACTATGTGGGTTTTTAACCGGCCAAATACGGTATAATTTGGAGAGTGCTCAATATCTGTGATAGAGCTATCATATAATTATAAGTAAATATATATTAGATTTTTTTTTATATATTCAATAGCATGGAAGCTTGTCTGCAACCACAGGTTTCATGCCACCTTTTAAATGACTATCATCAGGCAGAGAATGAAAGATATTGGAGAAAAGATGGCATGAAACCTGTAATCGCTGACAAGTTTCCATGCTCTTAAACATATATAAAAACTAATATATATTTACTTATATAATGATTAATCTCCAATGCATGTTTCTGTTCTTTTCATTTGATATTTTTCTTCCTTTTTGGCAATAACAACATGACTATACTTTTGTTTTTAAACTGTTGATACTCTAAAACAGGATCTTTTTGTAACCATAACCTCAGGTTATCAAAGACGATTCTCTTAGATATTTTTTGGATGCAAATGAGTGAAACCCTATTTTGATCAATTGCTACTTAAAGGATTATTTCTCAAGTCAATTAAGGAACTGCCTTGTCATTAGGACTTAGAATGCACTGACTGTATTCTCTGCTGAGGGGTAAAATCATCTTCCCCATGGCGTGACCTGGGTATAACACTAAACTGCACCTGAGGGTGAGGCTCCATTTCTAGAGCTCTGGGAAATGTGGAGTACCCCTTCATTACCATTACTACCAGATACACTCTGACTAGGAGTGGTAGAATCTGTTCAGGTCATTATCTAAGTGTCAAATAAGTCTGTTTGAAAATTATTTGTGTTAGATAAGAATACTTGATACCATACTACTGTGTAAATTATTTGTATTAAGAATAGTTATTTAAAGCTAAAATTGTTTTCTAAGGATTATTATTATTATTATTACTACTACTTGAAACCATATAACTGTATGCAAACAAATGACTATTATTAAATAGAAATAATCACTTGAAACCCTGTGACTATTCGTATTAGTTAGGAATTCTTGAAATCATACAGCTGTGTACAAATTATTTGTATTAGGAATATTTGATGTTATATAATTATGTACAAAAAACTCTCAAGAAACCACACAAAAGAATGTAAAAATAAATGTGCAATAAATGTGATTCTCTAACCTCTCGGCATAAAATAACCCCAGATAGGGTTGTCAGGTTAAAATCAATCACTCAAGGAACTCTTCTGTGAAAGAAGTATCAAATTATTGTCAACTAAGTCATTGCAATTTCTTGACATTAGTTAGTGATACTGCAAGCTTTTTTCCCTGTTGTATGTTGCAGCAAAATTTAATCCATGAAAAAAATCTAGGAAATAAACTCTGTGTGTGTATATATATATATATATATATATATGTATATATATAATGACTTTGCATATGCAGGGTGTGACACAAGGTCAATTTTTTAAGCAGAATTTAACAGGTGTAAATTCAGAGTTTCCTTTCTCCTAGACTGTTTTGCCGTATCAAAATCCCAGTCTCACTTACTATTTACCCATATTGAGAAGGAGAATTGTTTGACGCATATCTTTTCAAAGTGTATTTGCTCTAGGAAATGCAAATAGTCTCCTCTGGGATGATTTGTACTTGGGTTGCCATGTCCATTTCCTATGATGATAACCATTATACCATAAGAACCTCTAAACTATTTGTTATTATTGTATTGATTTCTTAAAAGTTAATCACAAATCTTTACAGTTAAATTCCTAACCTTTTCCAGACCAAACAACCAGATAAGGCCAGTTTATAACAAAACATAATAATACCAATATAGATTTGTTTTAAATCTGATTTAGTTCAACTGTTAAAATTCAGAAATGAATTTAATCTGGAAAGTATTATTTCCTTTAAGTTGTGAATATACATGTGAGATAGGAAAATACCCTGGGACTCTCTATTCAACATGAAGCATGTGTAAAAGATTAAAAAAGAGAGGCAGGTGAGAAGTCCTCAAGCATTTAGATAAATATATGTTATTAATTGAAGTAATTAGACTTCAAGGATTGATTTGGATGACTAACTTCATATTTTCACTTTGTTTTATACTCTCAAATTTACTGTCAAATATGATTGTTTCATTTTTAAGATATTTTGTATTTATTTATTTTAACTCGTCATTTTTTTATTCAAATAAACTTTTTGCTACAACGGAAAAAGTAAACACACACACACACACACACACACAGTTGCAATGATATAGAAAGTAAGTCTTAAAAAGAAGCTTTCTTAATAGTTTGAATTTAAATGATTTACTTTGTGAAGGCCACAAAATGAATCATTTAAAAGCAAAGTAAATATAGCAAATCACTCTATTGGATATTTTAGAATAATATTTCTTGAAGTTATAAACATATATGAAAGAGATACAAGTTTTCATTAGCACACGACAATTTTCAAACTTGTTTTCTTCTGATATTATCATGAATTTTATTATTAGAATAAGGCTTTGTTAATTTTCAATTAGCATTGCTTTCATGTTCAGTTTCTTTTTATCTCAACTTCTCAGACCACCTTTCAATGACTGTAAGTAAACAGCACAGATTGAAAATATTTAAATAAATAAAAAAGTCTGATGATAAATAATAATTTTGACTTGTATTTTTTCTCTTTTTAATTTTAGTTGCTTTTTTTTAATCATAATTTGTTCTGGTCATTATTTCCATGACAGTGCAGAGACAATAATAAAATTGTATCTTAGTAAGATATAAACTTATATCCCTTTTTATCTTTGGTAACCCTGGTTATCCATACCAACTGCTTTATCAACTAAGCTATGAAAGCAATAGCAGATGCCTAAATCATAAACTCATCTCATAAAAAAGCAACTAAAATCAAAGAGATGAAAAGAAAATATTTGTTAATAATAACAACTAAAAATGCTTTCTTTTTTTAAGAAAAGCCTTTGGAGAGACTTAAATTCAGTTTCTTTTTCCTAGGAAACTTGTCCAAGTCCAGCAGCTGCCTTACCAATTAGGTACTAAAGACCTTGTGGCTCAGATCTATCCATATAGCTTTTATTCTTTATTTTTCCCTAAATACTCAAATTGTCACCATCTTGTCACCCTTGATGTTTGTTTGAAATTAAGATGGAAATATTAGACAAAAACTAATTCTAATTGATAATACTTAATCTATTAATAAAATCCAAGAAATTACTAGTATTCATAAAAAGACTAATGTATGTAAACAAACATTAAAAATACCAACAAATCAGGCATTTGCATGAGAGAATGCAAACTGTATAATTAAACCTGAACTTCTGCAGTCATTAAACCATAGAAGCCTAGTTGGTAAATGCAAAATTGAGAATCATCAGTTCTTTATTTCTAAAAATACTCTTTTATTAGTGCCATAGAAGTTGCAGTGAAAAGCAACTGAAATTAAGATATGTTAGTCAAAAATTAGGAGTGATTGTTTAGGAACATTTGTTTTGTAATCTTTTGTAAATTTTAAAGATTTGGTATGAAATGTTGTTGAAAACTGATTATAAACAATTGAATTTTATCTTGGTGAATTGAACATACTTTCTTGATGATTCATATTTTACACCAGTTGAATTACACAAGAGATATATAACTTAAGAGAATAATGACTTGTTGGGAATTATTTTAACCATTAAGATCCTTATGGGATACATAAGTCTAAATAAAACACATGTTAACAATATTAGTCTTTAATTATTATAAATAATCTCAATGGGTATTTTTTACATAATAATTCTGTTGGGACATTTTTGTTCCACCTCTTAAAAACATATGGGATCTAAAGATTATTGCTTAATGAACTTGTTAATATTTAAAAAAGAAAATATATACAGAAAAATGATTGTTGAAATGTTGGATTAAGAGGCTTAAATTTGTTTAAGGATAGTAATTGATTTGATATCTAACTTACTTTGATGCAAAAAATTAGCTACAACCTATACATAAATATTTAATAGAATTCAAACGTAATTTTAAGGATGAGAAGCAATCCCTAGCTTAAAAAAGAATTAATTCTATAAATGAAGAATTGACCTATAACTTCTAAATAGTATATACAGTATTTTGCATATTTTAACATTTGGTTCAAACTTGAATTGTCTAATTTTATAAAGGAATATCTTTGTGATTTTAATATTAGAAAAAGTCTATAACTACATAAATGTAAACATAACTGTTTTGTTCTTTAAGGATCTTATTGTATATCAATATTTCACTTACTGAAGTGTGCAAATTTATCTACTTTTATGATCACAAAGAACCTCAGTCAGTTTTTTTGTATCCAGTTAAACTAACATTTCAACATTCATGACAAGTCATACTGAATCTACTGGTTCCTATAAGATCACTGAAGTTAAGCAATGATGAGCCTTCTCAGTACTTAAATAGGTGACCACTTAAAAACAGCAGGTACTGTAAGCAACCAAAGATTAAGCAAAACTTACTAAATAGCATTCCAACTTATATGAGGTTTTAATTATTATATTTTAATAGGGTTTTAATCATTAGACTTTTATAAGATTTTAATTATTAAACTTGATACATTTATGGGGGAAATTTAGTCTTTACTAAATTTTATTATATAAGGTGTGATGGGTCAACTGTCATTTAAATCATGCAAAAGTGAAAATAACACTAACATCTCACTTTATCGAATATATTTACTAAAATTACATGAAAATATTTTGAAATTTTCTAGATTAAATTTATTCAAAGAAATCTCCTCCTTTAGAAACTCCTGCAAGCCTTTTCCAACGATCTCTTTGTTTGATTGGTAAACTGCCATGAACCTTGGTGTTGCTCAAAGTTTTATTCTCTCACTTATTTGCACTCCACATATAATAATCAAGGGGATTGCAATATGAGGAGTTTGGTAGCCTTGATGCCAGGGGTGATGTAATAGAAATTCTCAAACAAATCAAGGCTGGATTCTTCTGTTTGTGTGGCATGATGCAGAGTCCTGTTGTCAGACATAAGGTCTTCCAGCATCTACCTTTTCAATTTAGGGCAATACTAACTACTCCAGGCACTTGATGTAGGCCTCCATGTTGAGTGTGAGGCTCTGTGGGAAGATGAATGGAAGCATAATGTCATCATTGCTAGTTACAACCCAAACTGAGTATTTAGTCTCCATCAAGACAAATCTGTCCTCAGATTGACACCCAAACATTCTGAAATCTTTATATTAGAGCTTCCGGTATGAATACCATGTAGTACAGCATTCCATTTCCAAATTTCTGGAGGAGTGAATTTCATCATGGTACTATTTTCCTTAACTTTAGACAAAACCTAAAATGATAAAGTGCATGCACAAAATTGATAATTTAAAATAGCAACAGTTTACCCATTGCACCTTGTATATTCTACTATCCCATATGTAGACACTAATCTGAGTACATCAGTGTATAACAATCCCTCCTTGAAATGGGGCTGTAGAATACGCTGACTATTTCTCTGCAGAGGAGTAAGACTCCCCCAACAAGTGTCCTGGATATGACACTAAACAATCTGATGATGAAGCTCCAGTAATATGGAGCTTAGGGGGATGCGGAGTAGCCCTTTATTGTCATCGCTCCCAGGTTCACTCTAGCCTGGAGTAGTAGCACCTGATAGGGTCCTATCTATGAATTAAACAGAACTAAACTGTGCACTTATGGTAAACTGAATTGTTTGAAATAGGTTTATATATATAAAAATGGATTTGGCATTAAATAACCTACGATGGTTGATATGCCATAAAACAAAACAAAACCAAATCATTCTTATTTGTTGCTCCAATAAAATTTATCATATACAAAGTGAGGCAGAATTAATAGTGAAGTCAATAATATTGCAAAGTACAAAACATTGACCATTTTCTGTATTTTTCTTTGTATATGATTTCTACTTAGATGAGGGTAATATCTCTGTGCTTTACTTATGGACCAGAATATAGCATCTCTACCTATGGAAATATTATATGATGATTGGTAAATGAAATAAATTTTTTAAAATGATAATAATAATTTTATGTATATTTGTTTCTGGTTTTTCTTATTTATGTATTCTTTTTTTTTTTTTTTTTTTTTTTTTTTGATAAGTCCTAAATTTTTATGTTCTTTAAAATAACTTTTTATTTATATATTTTATATCTTATAGTTTTTAAAATAATTGCTATACAGATACTAAACTTTGATCTTTGGTAGAAGTGCCAAGAAGGGACACTTTGATTCAAGGTGAAATGTAAAGATTTATTTAACCTAAATGTATGTACATTTATGGCAACTAAATGACACTCTCCTGAATCCATTTTTATTTGCCATAAAAGATATGTACAATTTGAGTTTAAGCATATAACCCAGGGGCCAAATGTATAGATACTTCACTGATTCTAGCCATAAGTACTCATTCATATATAAAATCTTGCCATTTTTTGTGGGTACTATGCTAGTGTTGAATAAGTATGAGTGGGTGTATCTAAATGTGTGTGTAAATTACATAATAAATATCTTTGGAGTGTGACCTAGATATTATATATAAAATAGTTTCCTCCTTTTTAGACTTGGGTTTTTTTTCTTTACTAGTCAATATATATATGTAACATTTTGATGAGCTCTCACTGTTTTTATTTTTCTATTTTTTAAGATGTTATCTTTTGTTTTTTATTTTTTTAAACTACAAGAAAATTGAAGAGGAAACACCTTTACTGTTAATATTCTGAGTAGGTTAGAAAAACTTTTGTTTTTCTTAAATAATTGTTAATTTATTTCATTATCATCTAATATTATTATGAAGTCATGACTCTAGAAATATTTGAATACGAGAGAGTGAGAGAGTTTGGTTATAGTCTGATGATCTATTTTCTTAACCTTCATATTTTTGTTATTTAATTAATATGCTTTTGTGCAAGTAGATACTCATTTTTTTTTAATATGCAATAATATTGTTGTTGACACTGTATTAATTTGCTATGATGTAAAAAGGAAGAAAATACACATTAAGTCACTGAGTCTAAAGTAGTTTGACTGTTTTGGTGGTTTACCAACACTAATTGAAGGTATGTGTACTAGTGTTACATATACTTACTTAACTTAGTTATGTGTGGCACAAGGCTAGATTAGGATATATCTGGATAAAAGAATTATTACAGCAGTTTTCTGTATAGAGAGAGAGAGCTGGCTTATCAAAATTCTGAATTATATCTGAACTTCAAACACTAATCATGAGCACTTCTGGGAATTATGCAACAATCTTGTCCACCAAGGAATACACATAAACACATCTTTGTGTGTGTGTGTGTGTATATATATATATATATATATATATATATATATATATATATATATATATGCATACAAGATTATAATTCATTGCTTAAACAGTTGCCACTATTAAAATTAATATACTGCTCTAGAGAAAAAAAATTAGAGTAATATCATCATATTCCAATGATTAGATAAAATAAGATAATTCACAACTCGTAATTTTACGAAAATGATCCTCAGGTGAGCCTATGTCTACACATCTGCATTCTGTCATGTGTATGTATGATATATATATATATATATAACACTCACACACAACTATTTGGCCAGCTCAGTTGGCTTGGACTGTAGAATACAACTGCATCTCTGCAAATGTATAAGACTCCCAATAAGTGTCCTAGATATAACATTGAACTATCTGATGGAGAAGCTCCAGTGATGCTAGAGCTTTTGGGAATGCAGATGACCTCTTTATTGCCATTGCTTCCAGGTTCACTCTGGCCCGGAGTGATAGCATCTGATTGGGTCCTATCTATGGATCAAATAGAACTGTTTGATATTTAAACTGAGTGCAAACAAATGACTTATGCTAAATTGAATTATTTGAAATAGAAATGACCTTCTGCATGAATGTAGACCCCCCACCCCGAAAAATTATCATTCAGTTGTAAAATGTATTGGTAATTGTCTTATTCTTTACCTTAAAGGTTTATTTTATAAATTGCTTGAATAAAAATCCTGTTATGATATGCCATTTTTACTGGGCTACATACATAATGAGAATTTTTGTTGTGTGTGTGTGTGGATACTGTTTTGCTATTTACATATTACTAGCTTAAAGTACATAAAGCAAATGTGAACTTAGAGGTATATCATTGAAAGATCAGAAAATTGTTAGCAGATGATACTTACAAGCTAGTGAGTTTGGTCATTAGTGAGTACTTCACTGTTGTGGCTGTGTATTAGATTCGGCTAAGAAAGCATTTGTTATTGAGTAATTTGTTATTGAGTATTGGAAAACATAGAGTACCAACTCTTGTTATTGAGGTTGATTCTCACTATTAACCTTATACTAGATTAGATTACCTTCTTGTTATCAAGCAGATATCTACATGCAAAATGTATATACCTACACTGCTTGCTGACAAACCTACTTGTATATTTCCTTCTAGTGTTTGAGCCTTGCTCAAAACCAGCTTTTCAGATGCTGATTTTGGGCTCATTGTGATGATATAATTGTTTGTAAGTTATTCTTGAAAATCAATTACTCTTGAGCTCTGAGTTTGATCTGCACTTGGTGCCATATACATTTAGTCTTGTGCCACGTCTAGGTTATTGCTTTGGGTGCCTTGTGTGATGTAGTTGTAAGTGAACTAGACTGGCAAAGCAATTTTAGTGAATTTAATTCTCACTGTGTGCTCCATGTTTAATAAAAGATTTTAGATGCAGATTTTGCAGAATGTTCTGACATTGAGGATTGGTATGATACACTTCATTCTCTTATTGTAAGTCCGTGCCATAGTAATCTAAAGTTAAATGTCAAGTCATATTTAGATTATGTAAAGCAGTTGGGTTCTTACCCTACTTAGTGGTTGAAATTAGTGATATAAAAATTGGTGATAAATTAAAAATGCTTTTACAAAATGTAGTGTGCTTGAAAAAAGTAAACACTTATTAAATTTTGATGACTCAGCTGGAACTAGCTTGCAAATGAGCTGGATGGTGGTATGTATTTGGATGTAGAATTTCTCTTAGTATTTTGAAAAATCATTTGTACATCTGGCATCCAGATATTGCAATATCCAGCAAAACTGGATATTTGAGATTTTTCATATCTTATGCTGGATATCAGGATGGAGATGAACACTAGTACATCACTCATTGAAATGATGGTATATTTCTTGCCATAGCCTATGGTTGGTGTTAGAGTACAGATAAAAGAATCTAGAATTTTGAATGCTAATTTTCAAAGCATGAAAACAACTCTACATTGAAAGATTGGCATATTACACTTTTCATTCTATCGGCTTCTTTTCTTGGATAAGGTTAATAAATGTTAAGCATGCACCCTTTCTTCTAAAATAAGGATTATCAATAGCATACTACTGTTTTTTGTTGTTAATAAATTCTTGGAAAGGGTTTATCTCCTATATGATGCTTTTTAGATTGGTTCTCTTGAGGGATCTCTGTAAATAATTTAAAAAAAGAATCATTATTTATTTATCAACTATTAAACAAATAAAGTAAAAGAAAAAATGCCTAGAAGAGCAATATTTTACCTTTTTTTAACTTTAAAAATAAGGCATCCGCATGAAGAAAATATACAAATTGTTATAAAAAATGAAAATAATAAATCTTCATGGAATTCTTTAAAACAAAAATTTTCAGTAATTAACGCAACAAAAATGAGGTTTCTTTTAAAAGATATTTTTCCTCAAAATTCTGAGGACTTTTTTTAAAAATAGTTTTGTAGTCATGATGTTCCCCAAAAATTATTCTGTTAATTTGACTTCCTTAATTTTATTGATTAGACAATTTTGGAGGAATTTAAAACAAAATAAATGCTTTAGCCAGTGCATATTTTTGTACATCCCTAGCAAATGTCTATACAAACACAATAATTAATTTAATGAGATAGTGCAAAACTTTTCCAGTGTTCAAATCCCTCTCTTTAAACCAAAGACTGAGTACACAACTGAAAACATTTCCTTTTTTTTCTTCCAGAAACTTTTGCATACATCTACTAGATGCATCAGCCAGTGTATGTTTTAAAGAATTCCAAATTTTAACACAATAAAAACGATGTTTCTTTTCTCTCTCACTCTCTCAGACACTCAATTTTTTTTTCTGTCATGTAAACGAAGTACTACTTAGATTTTTAGGAATCTGAACAGGTTGATTAGTTTGTTAATTTGTCAAGTAGGTCTGAATTTTTTACGTCCTATTATACATTTCACAGATTTACAAAATTGCTCTCCTCGGAAATAAAGATTTTCAATTCTTCATTTTTTATCTTATTATCTTTTAAAATTTGAATAAGCAATTTGTGTCTTGCATTTCCTTTACTTTAGAGTAGCACTTTTTGTTTGAGTCTGTGTAACGTATTCATAAAAGAAATAATTTAAAAAATCTATTTAAAATCTTGACACTGAAAAGTTAATTTTAGAGAAACACTTTATTATTAAGTCTTTGGGTAGCAGTAGGTGTTACTTTGTAAACTTGAGTGCCAAAAACTATAGCTGTTGAGAAGGCTTTTTTGTGCTTAAATTAAGTTGATATTATACAATGACATTTTAGAACATATTTCAGGAAATAATCATTGATTAGAAAATCCATCTATGATTGTTAGAAAAAAAATTTTAAACAGGATATTTGAGCAAAGATATCTTTGGAGACCATCAGTATCTGAAAAACAATTAGAGAACTCAAAAACAATGGGTTGTTCCACAAGATATCTTTTTGAAGCTTACTTACCTTAGTTCACAGCCCAGTTGGCTGGGGTTGTAGAATACACCAACTGCATCTCTGCAAAGGAATAAGACCTCCCACCCAATGAGTGTTCTGGATATGACATTAAACCATCAGATGGCAAAATTCTAGCCTTGGAGATTTGGAGAATGTGGAATACTCCTTTGCCTTTATATATTTAATATATATGTATAAAGAGAATTTTGCATTAAATAACCTACAATGGTTGATATGCCATAACACTTAATCAAACCAAATCTTAGTTCACATGATATGATAAAAATACCTTTTTGTAACTAAAAATTAGAGGTTGTTTATTACTCCAGTTAATTTTGGGTTTTTTGATAATTTTTTGACAAATTTATTTTCAAAATTTCCTTCTCTCTATATTTTAGACTGCTGCCTAACAAAGTTCTATTCAATGAATATCTATTCATAGGAAGAGTTAATAAAAACTTGTCAAAGTTTTACAAGATTAATCAGGCTTTTCATTTGTCAAGTCACCCAACATTTTCCATTGCTAATCATTTCTCATATTTGATTAATTCACCAAGAAGCTAAGAATTTTATTCTTCCTTTTTATTAAGGAAATCATTTTAATTTTGAGGTAGACCCTATCTTATGTGCGTGCACACACATATTACACACATGCACACATATATATAAAGTCAGTTGAAGACACTTGGATACTAGAAAATAATTTTCATTCAATAAATGGATATGCTTTGTCACTAGTTCATTTTTTGTCATTCCTCTTAAAGCATATTAATACTTGAAAACTTTTCTTCTGATAATGATCTAAGGTTGAAACTAGTTAAGAACAATCAAAAAGTGAATAACACAAAGAAATATTCTTAGTTGTCTTATCACTTTTGTTCATCTACACACACACACACACACACACACACACACTTGTTGACAGGACATAATATTATAAAACTCTAAATATGTTTACTCAAGATAAAACATACAGGTAATAGATAATTACAATAAATGATAAAATGTATAGATTAATACTTTCAAATTTTTTGAAGTAAGAGTGTATCAATAGTTCTTGTATCTTTTCCATACACTGTACCCTGATCAAAATTGTCCTTAAGGCTGTTGCAATCTTATTCTCTTTTTTATTGCAGCATTGTTTGTATATACACACACATACAATACTGCAATAAAAAAAGATTAATTGTATTGATATTTTGATGTTCATTTTAAGTTAGTGTAAATATATTTCAAAAGCTGATTTGTGATTTGATATTGTGGGAAAACTATCTGTAACTACTTTTCAAAAATACTCTAATTTTTGATAATGTGTGTGTGTGTATCAATATCTATTTATTTATATAAATATATAAAATCAGAGGAAAGGTTAAAAGTAATTTTTGAAAAATATTATTCTAAGTAAACAATACCTGATGAATTCATCAGCTATGGTGGATTTTGTCAATATTTTAAGATAGTTTACTGCATATTTTGTTTACAAATTATGATTTATAAAAAAAAGTTATCAACTCTTTTGCTACACTCTTAGGGAAATCATTGTATATTACTAAGGTGCTCTTGTACAAATGCTTGCTTTACAATCTTTCAATTGAAAAGATTAAAAATTACATCAATCTTCAGTAATTCATTTTGACTGTTTATTTATAGATCTAAGTTGGTGAGTTTCTATTTAATAAATGTTCCTCCATTCAGATGACCTACTTTCCTGGGATTAAAATGTGATATCTGTTTTGTTGTCTTCTGAAAGGAATGCAAATAAACAAATAAGCCAAACCTGGCTCCAAGAATTCCAACTATTTGGCAGCACCTCCTTCAGCATACCAAAGTTGGGAAGTAGTCCCACACCTACTTGACAATGGTTGTTGGGAATGAGGAGTTTTTGCTCATCTGTATCTACCTGCAACATTAAGATAATTCAGGAGTCAAAAATATTTAATTCCTGCTAAAATGCTATCTTGACAGTGAGTGGAGGTGAAAATGTCCTTGCTTAGAAATTTATACTGATTGTCATTCTCAGTTTCAAATATTCATTGTACAACTTCACTTGAAAAACTGTATTTATTTATCCAGCGCCGCAGGCATTGGCCTTTCATGTCAATGCACACAAAACTGAATATATGTGCTATAATCAAACAGGTGACATTTCCACACTAGATGGAACCTCTCTGAAACTGGTAGACAAATTCACCTACCTAGGTGTCTCATCAACCGAAAAAGACATCGACACGCAGCTAACGAAGGCATGGACAGCTATCAATAGGCTATCGAACATATGGAAATCAGACCTGACCAATAAAATGAAACGCAGTTTCTTCCAGGCAGTAGTCGTGTCGATACTGCTGTATGGATGCACTACTTGGACTCTAACAAAACAGCTGGAGAAGAAGCTAAACGGCAATTACACAAGAATGTTGCAAGCAATATTATTGGGATTTTCCCAACTTTATATGGTAACAATATTGCGATGTCAGCAAGAAGAAAGAAATGCAACACAGTTTAAAATGTTATAAAAACTTATATTTACATAGGAAGAGAGGAAAGAAAATATTGTCCTTGCAAACAGTTGGTTTGCAGGAAACTTTTCCGTAAAAGCCATCCTTTTAACAGTTTATATTTCCTGTGTCCTTTTGGTTGGGTTGAAGAAAATAGAGCCTTGTTTCTTGTGCTTCAATTGCTGGAAAAATCCTCATAAGCATGTATTGGCATCTTGAAGACTGAGAGAATGGGCGGGCACATCTTGATTCTGAGAAATCACACAAGCAAAAGATGAAGGGCGTTCGTAGGAAACGCCCTCATAAGGGTTTGGAGAAAATCTAAAAAAAGGTAGCCTGTGATTGGCTGTTTTTCATCCAATCACTGGGCACCTAGTTAGCGACTCCGTAACTAATTTTAATAATATTGAACAAGTCCTGACGGCAACACCCCACAAGGCACCAACTATACGGCCACCTGCTTCCCATCACAAAACTATCCAAGTTAGACGAACCAGACATGCAGGACACTGCTGGAGAAGCAGGGACGAGCTCATAAGTGATGTACTCCTATGGACCCCACATATGGCCGAGCAAAAGCAGGACGACCAGCTCGAACATACATACAGCAACTATGTGAGGATACAGGATGTAACCCTGAAGACCTGCCTGAGGCGATGAATGATAAGGAGAAGTGGCGAGAGAGGGTCAGGGATATTTGTGCCTGTGGCACAACATGATGATGATGATGATAGCTGGTTTCAATTTAGAATTTGCCATAAGGCTAAATAACCCAGTCTGCCTTACAATTCTATTTATAACTAAAGAAAATAGAGATGAATTCATATCTTTATTAAAAAGTATTAGCTCAAAATGAAATGCCGACAGCCTTGTCCAGAATTTGAGCTTGGCTCCATTACACCACATAAACATTGCATATCTTTTATAATCCATCATTTTCTCGTATGAAAAAAATGGAAAAAAGAATTTTTTCAATAGACTCTCTGCTTTGTGAAGTAATGATAATTTAAGAAGTCAAATTTACAATCACTGTCCTATCATAATTGATACATATAGTATATGAAATGTATATACAAATGTAACAAATATTGTGGGATAGAAGTTGTAAAATTTTGATTTCATAAAGCAAAATTTGAATCTTTATTTTCATTGTGATGATTCTGAATAATTCATTTTGCCATTTCTAACAATAGTTAAAAGAATTGTTTGGTGAATTTTTTTTTAATGTGAATTTCTTATGAAAAACATGAAAATAAGTTAAACAAGTCATTTATTTCACTTTAAAAACTATTTGTCTTTTAATTATGAGCAAATGATTCACAGATTGGAAATCAGTTAAAAACAACATTCTATATTTACTTATATATAAGATATAACATATAATTGTTCATGCTAAAAAATAATAAAAAATTACATTGATATCTTAAAATGAGGGAAGAATTGTGTTGAGGACTCTTCTGGTGATGTAGAAAGAGGATCTTATGTTAAATTTAATTAAATTCCATAATTATTCAATGGCGAATTGAAAGTGATTTGTTTATTTGGTGTGTGGGGGGAGCAGAGGATTTTTTTTTATTTGAGAAACAGTCAGATATATATATATATATATACACACACACTGAAGAGTTGTGATACAATGAAACTCTCTGTGGATGACATTATATATATATATATATATATATATATATATATATAGCAAGAAATATTATATCAAAAAATTTCTTATATTATAACTGACTCTGTTATTAAGTAAACCTTTTAAGATATATATTATTTTCATTTATTATAAGAGAATAAAGCAAAGTACCAGTTATCTTTGATTCAATTTTAGTTTGATATTAACTTTTGATAGTATTGAACATAACTGATAAAATACAGAGCAATATACTTTTTTTATATTTTATTCATAAAGTGTAATTGTAAAATTACTTAAGCATTTTTATACAAATATCATTATGCAAGTAAATATTAGCTAATAATTTAATATTGTTTATATGGATATGTAAATCTTTTCTTTTATATTTTTATCCAAGAAATCTTTATCATTAAATAATTAATGTAATTGGATGAGTGTTCTCACCTTGAATGTTATATTCATGACATTTCAATTTTTGTACATTCAGAGAACTCAAAAAGCCTTCATCAAAATTTGAACTTGAACTGCTAATTCAATATTTTGCACTGATAACCACTATATCACGTAAACTTGGCAATCAATTTAATGGTTGTAATGCACTTTGGATTATAGAATGAAAAAAGCTTGCAAATTAAAAAAAAAAAATTATTGGAGTTTCACAATTACAATACTAAAAGACATTCTGAAAAGCCATTAAAATTTTGAAGGGAAAAAGAATTTGGATCTTGTATGATGGGTGGCATATATATTGCACAAGTGTGTCCATAAGAGAATTTTTCATTCATTGATACTTCTAAAGACAACTGTATTACTAAAGTTATTGAAATAATAAAGTATTCTTGGGTCTATCTAACAAGAGGAAGTTTCAGGAGCCAGATCCAAAATTTTCAAGAAATGTGGACTAACGTTGCATCTCACCCTCACATGTTAAGTGTATTTGGGTGGTACGAGTTGCTCTCTGCACCAAAAGGATTAAAAGAAAACAAACTTCAAGTGTCTGTTGATAACCTGTGATTTTCACACCCAGCCTTTTATTCAGTCCACTGCAGTATTTAGTTTTCATTCCACTGTCCATGATTGGAGGATATCTTATATCAGTTAATTCTTCTTAGTTCCTTTTTGTGATGAGGACACTCGTTAGAGTATGTCACTGCATATGAGGATATTTCAACTCGGAAATGTAGACAGTTTACTGTCTTCAGTTTTTTTACATTTAAAATTTTCTTAGGCTATGACTAAAATTTCTAAAATTACCCAATTCTAATATATCTTTAAATACTTTAAAATGATTTTGGAACTTTTTAATTCTCTTTTATTGTGAAACCCAGTTTTTCCCCCCATCTCTTTCAGCTAAAACCCCTTCCTCTTTATAAACACTCCACAGCAGTAATTTGAGAAGTCCTGAGTGGTTTCCATAGTAACATTTCTTGCAGTCATGACTATTCTATTTTTACAGTTTTAACAACATGACATTCATTTAATACAATCCCTAAACAATTAGTTATTCATGCAAAACCTACTCATTTTCTTTTTTTTTTTTAAGAAGTCAGAAATTGTTATAAGAATCTCCCTTTAATTCAATTGTTATCTCATTTGACTAAAATTTATAATAATAAACAAATCTACAGTAGCCCAGTCATCTGGGGCTGTAGAATATACCAACTGCATCTCTGCAGAAGGGTAAGATCCTTTCTCCAATAAATGTCTTGTGCCTAATGGTGAGGCTCCAGTCCTGGAGCTTTGGGGAATGTACCCCTTCAATAACACTTTGACTTAGAGTTGTAATACCTGTTGGGGTCCTATCTGTGGGTCAAATATGGATATTTAGTAATTTTCTATATTTGAAAATATTTAACTGTATGGAAACAAATGACTGATTTTAAATTGAATTACAGGTATTACATATCAATACTTGAAACCACTTCACTGTGTGTAAAAAAAAAAATATTAATATTAGATAGAATTATTAATGTTAAATTCCATTGGTCTTATGAGTAGTGATTGCCAATGATCCAGGAGACCAGGGTTCAATCTCAGGTCGAGTCATACCAAAGACTCAAAAAATGGTACCTGATGCTGCTTTGCTTAGCACTCAGCACTATAAAGTAAGGATCAAGGGTAAAGTGGAGCAATCCAGAGAATGAGGTGGTGCCCTCCCCTACACCTCGGTGTAGTAGCTATTGAAAAGGGAGCCTTTGGGTCACTCTCAACTAAGTTCGCCAACTTTACTTACTTTACTATTACTTGAAACCATTTAACTCATCTCTCATTCAAAAATAAGATTGTGTTTATAAACAGAATTTAGCATTAAATAACCATCAAGGGTTGATATGCAATTAAACCAAATAACCTAAACAAATGATTGTTAACATTAATTGTTAACCTTACATAACAATACTTGAAACCATTTAACTGTGTGAAAACAAATGATTAATATTAAATAAAACTATTTTTGTTAGATAGGAATACTAGAACAGTGTAACTGTGTGCATACAAATGAGCTCTGACATATTTAAAAATGTTAACAACTACTCATTTATGAATCATCTTTATTTAATATTTATATATAAAAACAGGATTTAGCATTAAATAATCTATATGGGTTGATATGCCATTAAGCCCAACCAACCAAATTTACATATACTCAGAATAAAAAATTTCAATAACATTTGAAACAAAGCATAGTCTAAAATGATTGTTGAAATTTTACATATATAATTAAGTATAGGATAGAAAATTATTGAAAAATTAACAGATGACTGGAATATGACTTATGGGAAGTGTCATGTCCTTTCTGGACCTTGATTGACCATGTATCTTCACATCTTTCTTTACCAATAAACTATGAATTACTCTGTTCCTTGAAGAGCTAATGTCATGGTTTTTCCATTATCTTCTATACAATTTGAATTCAAAATAGTCCTTCTCTTAGACTGGTTGTCTACCACTTTTCTTTATTGTTAATAAAGTTGTTTTGATATATAGTGATCCCTTTGAGCTTTTACTTTGGCCTACACTATGGATAAGGCCTTTATCTGGCCTATAAGATCTGATATATGCTTCAATCTAGCCCACCAAGTCAAAGAAAGTTTGACATCCATGGTATAAAACATATTGCTTGATTGTCAAAAGCTGATGTCATGAATAGACGAGAGGTATTTGTTTTAATTCATTAATAATCATTATGCTTTTTCCTAGATACATGGTAATATATACATTTTTTTATCCCACCTTATTATTAATGAAATAAAAAATAATTTTTTTTTTCTTTCCTCTGAACCATAAAAATCCTATTCGCAGTAAATCATAATCCAGATTTCAAAATCTTAAAATATTAAGTAAACTTTAGGGCACATCATCCTCTGAACAGGATAACTAATTTTTTTTTTTTTTTTTTTTTATTATTATTATTATTATTACAACAACAACAACAACAACATTATTATTATAACAACAACATTATTATTATTATTATTCCTTGCGAGTTTCTCCCACCAGCATTAACTGATGGTTTTTCACTGAAATCTGAGTCTCAGCAAGTCTCCTTAAGTCTCTAGGACTCTTCTCAGTATTCTTCTCAGTAACAACTAGTAACAACGTCACCTTCATTTTCCATAGGTTTTTGAGTTCTCTGGCAAGGTCTAAGTACTTGTCTCTCGTTTTGTTTTCTTTGATTTTTACTCTGTGGTAAAATCCTCTATTCAACTGATTTCTTTTTTCATTATCCCTAGGTCTGGCTATCTTGCTGGGATTAGGTGATCTGTTTGTATCTTGAAATTCCAGAGAATTTTTTGTGTCTCATCCTCCCAGGCAGATTCTGGTGCGTCCATGTACCATTTGGCAGTAGGGTCAAATTTCAATTCCTTGCACAATTCCCAATGGACCACCTCCCCCATCCCATTTGTGTATCTATTATTATTATTATTTTACTCCTTGAGAGTTTGATATGATTAGTCCTTATGGCATTGTTTCATGCTGCTATTAGAACAGAATCAGTTTCCTTTTCTTCGCCATGTCCATGTTTTCTTGTGTGAGATGTCGCTAGTTAGTCGTTTAAACGTCCATAGAGTTATTTTTCTTCTTACTTTTGTTATCTGGTTATTGTTGTTCCACTGGTCCTCATGTCATTAGTATTGTTTTTGGTGGTTGTAATCAGTCTTCCTCTGTACTTTTCTATGTGGTCTTCGGGTCATTGTATCGATGTGTCAACACTGTCTTCAATGCTGGCAAGTCTTCTTCCTCCTTCTCTTTTTGACACATATAGTCTGTCAACATCATCTTTTTTGTTTTTGGCAAAAAGTTTGATGTTATCCCTGTACATCAAGTGGTTGATCTATTCCTGCGATGTACTGAGTTTGTATCTGGCTGTGCATTTCCTAAGGATGTGATTGAGTAACATCATGGCTATCACAAATTGTAATGGTGATAGTGCATCTCCCTGGAATATGCCTCTTTGGATTTTTACCTCTGCTAAGCTTTGTCCTCCTCCTGTCAATTCTACTCTCCAAGTTTGCAGGGTCTTCTCGATAAACTGTATGACTTGGTCGGGTATTTTATACATTTTGAGAGTGTAATATACAGGTTTGGGGACCATATCATAAGCTTTTTTTTTTTTTTTTTTTTTTTTGTAGTCAATCCAGGCTATAGCTAGATTTTTCTCTTGTTTTACTTTCGTTGAGTATGTGTTGATTTATATATATAGTAGTTCCTCTGTGTTTCTGGTTCTCTTGCGGCATTCTTTCTGTTTGTTGGGGAAGATTCCATGCCTTATTAATGAGTAGTAGATCTTCTCCCTAATTTGTGCTATTAGTATTTGCTACATCATCGGTAGGCATATTATAGGTCTGTAGTTGGTTGGGGCAGTTCCTTTGAGGGTTTTCTTTTGGAATTAGTGGTTTTTACTTAGGTTATCTATTCGGGTATCTCAGTTGTCTGTATGCATTTATTCATTTCAGTAGCAAGTCTGTTGTGTATGGAGGTGAATTTTTTAAACCAAAATCCATGTATGCCATGAAATCCAGGGTTTTTTCAGTTTGCTATCTTTTTAAGTGTTGCCTTGAGCCCATTGGGGTGTATGTTTACCTGACCATCTTCAAGCACTCACAACTCTGTTTCCTTGTTGTATATCCATTTGGCTTTTTTGTTATGATCTTTCCGTTTCCATGTTTGCTCCTCAGTCTTCTTATTTCTCTCTCATCCAGTTGTTGATATGGCTTCACCTATTCTCCCCCAATTGTTGGTAGTATTTTTATTTATTTATTTTTTTTGTTGTTGTTTTGGAACGTCCTGTTTTGTCTATATTGTTTGACCTTGTCTCGATATCTTTTTAGTCTTCCTTTTTTGGCTTGTATTTTTTGGTTGATCTCCTCACCCTTTTTTTGAGTTCTCATTGCTATGCTTTTTCAGTTTTGTTTAAAAATTTCTTAATGTTCTGTTTTAGTGTTCTTGCTTGTTGTCATAGTCTTTTTATCTGTGATTCAAGTCTCAGTTCCCACTCGGTTTTGACTTTCTGTCTGTGGTCTTCAAGGGGACCCCGATTTTTTTTTTTTTTTTTTTTTCTTTTTTTTTTTTCTTTCTTTCCACAGACTAATATTGGTCCTGTGTATATCAAATCATAAAACTCCGTGATGTCATTTATCGGGATATTTGTCATTAAGTCATTCACTCTCTTAGTTTCGGACTTGACTGTCCTCTGGTCTTGATTCCTGAGAGAAGGCAATGTGGTTTTCTTTTCAGACATAATTCTTCTAATGGTATCTATATTAGTTTTTTCCTCTTGGGTAAGTGTTTGTATTTGTGTGTTTCTGGTGCATGGGTCATTGTCATGTAGTGTTTGGTTATGAGTCTCTGGCTTTCCTGTATTCATTTTCTCGGTGGTGGTGGTAATTATTATTATTACTCCTACTACTACTACTTTCTGCATTGTAGTTACTTTTAAAAACATGTTTTTAAGCCTGGAACTAGGGTAGTTGTTTCTTAGATACTGAGGAACAGAACACATTGGAATAAATTCTTTATTTGAAGCTCCAAATTAAACTCAAATTCACATCCCTTTTTGCCACAGGGAAGTCTGGTTCTATGTACCAGCTGCTTTACTATCTCTGTTATGGGAGCAGAGTATCAGAGAAGTCCATTGATTTATCTGACCTTTCACCCAGCCAGATTTGACTCTAGGTCACTTAAATTTAAAAAAAATTTTTTTTTACGTGTGTGTGTGGGGGGTTCACACATATCAAGACTCATGTGGCTGTCACAAAAAAAGCTTGATATCCTCAGTATTCCCTTTTAGGGGGTACCAAAGACACCAAGTGATATACTTAGCTCTACTATGCAGCCTCCTTGAAACCAGTTGATCAACTCAATAACACCCTCCTGGTGTTTGCATCTAGTGGCCTCTTCAGAAAACCACAGGAGGAGCAGACCTTGTAATTAATGCTGTTATTAAAATTAAGGGCATCATAGAAAACCAAATATAAAGCCACTCAGTAATCTCATCTGTGAATTAAGAAAACCAAGCATAATGCTAATAAAAATGATCAATAATAATGATTGTCAAAACTTCATTTGAGTTCTCACCTTTCTTAAGTGTATTAGTCCAAAAGTGAACATATTAATACTACTGGAGTTTGAACTAACTTACTACAATGTAACAATTTAGCACTTTAGCCACTATACCACATGAACTTCCTCTAAACTATTCTATCAGCTTTACTAATGATATATACACTTAACAGAATATTTTAGAATTGAATAATGATAATAAATTGAGCCTCAGGCCAGACTAAAAATGGCTGTGCTGGGTTCAGTCTTTAAGCCATATATTTGCTACTACTTCTATATACATTTATAGTAAAATGAGCCAACAAAATTTAACAAGTGTCAAAAGTTATTTTAACCCCTACTTTGTCAATAATTTTTCATATAATCAAATAGTAAAAGAATTTTTAAAAAAAGAGCAATCATGGCTCATTAGGTTTAATCATCAGTTGTGAAAGCCAAATTAAGTTGTTTGATCTTTGATTGATCCAGATATTTGGCTGGAGTTTGTTTTCATCACAATCCGCTTTACTTCCTACAAAAGAATAAAAATATGCCTACAAAAAGAGGAGGCAGAAATAGTATCATTTCTATTGTCATTTCAAAATCCTTTTTAGCTTATATGTAGATCATAAGTCTTAAACACTTGATCAATGAGCTACTTATCTGTGGCAGTTTGCAGAATCCTTTTTATCACTAATTTATATATCACTAAAATTCTTGTTTTTTATATATATATATATATATATATATATATATATATATATATATATATCCGTAACTCAGCAAAAATGGTTCATCATAGTGAAGTTTTTATTAGAGCAATGATCTTAGAGAATAAAGGATTTTCCAGTTCAGTTTGCAACTAAATGATAATTTTGTATGATCTTCAATTTTGTTGAACCTTATTTTTTAATCATCCATATTCTCAATATAATGGCAATAACTATAAAAATGATAATCAGAATTTTTGAGTTCTTTTCCAAATAGAAGCTTCAATATCATGAACCACTGTTAGGATAGGAACCCAACAGATTTGTGGGTCATTTTGTATATCAATAAAATTCTCATTATGTTTCAGTGTTATATGTGAAGTTATAATTGGATCCCAGTGGGTTTATTAACTATCTAATATATTACTAAAACCTGGGCATCTAATTAAAAATGAATTTTTCTATTTTTATCCACACTGGATTTTTTTATACAAGTTCACCTACTCTCAGATATCTGCTTTCACATGTATAACATTACCGGTCTCAAATAAAGGTTGTAATGCTATTGTGTTAAAAATAGAAATTTGTACTATTACTACCCCACATAGATACTTGCACCACCATGGTTCTAACGGGTCTATACGTGTAGCACTATGACTTAAGTTTCAGTTGGACCCCCATTGTAACTGTCGAAAACACCAAAACACCATCTTGGTTTATTAATACAAAAGTTTATTCACTACTACACTTCTTATTCATCATCAAGAAGTGAGAAACAGCTTATGTAAAATGAGTCGACCACTTTAGCTAAACAGAGAAATAAAATGTGAGAAGAGAGGGAGCTAACAGAGACCTTGAATTATCTTTCTCTTTTTCTGTTGTAGTTCTTACACGTTTCCTTACTGGTTCCTTCTTCACAGCTTTGTGGTGTTAGTGAGACCTCTTGGCAAAACTCCCCCAAAATTGGGGGTGGGGCATCATTTTCAGCCATTTTCACATCAACGTAGCTAGTGTTTAACTGTCATCTTCACATCATCTTGTACCCAACTAACCCTTTTCCTCTTTTCTATCCTATGTTCACTCACCTAACAGCTTTTCTGTTTGAGCTTCATGTCAATCAGAACTCGTTGCCAATTTGATGCCGATCCATTTCTATTTTTAACCCGGCCATCCCTAATTATATTACCCATGCATATTTTGATAAATGGTTTCTCTAATGGTCTTTTAGATTTATTGCAGTTTAGTGCTATGAATTATGTAAATTATGGACCCATCTCCCACCTCACTTTTTCTGTCACTGTGCCCCTTCTTTAGAACGTAATGATTCTTTTATACCCTTGAGTTTGAGTACTCTGATGTAGTTTTTATAAACATATATTTAATTAACTAAATACTTGTGGCATAATGGTTAGGGAGCTAGGCTGGCAGACCCTTGTTATTGAGTTTGATTTTTCCTGGGTGCTCCAGATTTCTAGCCTCGTGTTAATGACTACATACACATTCTCAGAGGCATCTTAGTCAGAATACGCCTACTACATCTCTGCAAAGAGGTAAGACCTTCTCTCTCAACAAGTGTCCTTGATATGACACTAAACTATCTGATGGTGAGACTTCAGTTTTGGTTTTAGAGTACTCTTTCATTGCCATTACTCCCAGATCAACTCTGAACCAGAGTGGTATTACCTGATAGGGTTAAATAGAACAATTGTTTAACCATTTAACTGTATGCAAACAAATGACTGATGTTAAATTGTTAGTGTTATATCGTAATACTTGGAACTATTTGACTCTATGCAAATAAATGAATGCATTATGCTGAATAGAATTATTAGTGTTAAAGAGCAGTACATGAAACTGCTTCACTGTGTGCAAGCAAAGGATTAATATTCAATAGAATTATTACTGTTACAAAGAAATTCTTAAAACCATTTAACTGTGTGCAAGCAAATTATCTCTGGCTCATTCAAAAACGTTATCTACAAACTATGCATTTACAAATCATATATATATATATATATATATATATATATATATATATAAACATGATTTGGCATTAAATAAGCCACAAGGGTTAATATTTCATAAAACCCTACCAACCCATACTCAGAGGTTTTATTTGATATTCTGGTAGCTCTTTTAGTCTGAATCAAAATATGAGAGTACTTGAAATTCCAGTCAGTGCTAGATTAATTTTTATTGCAGGCAATGTTGTTCATATCTCAATTTTGTGGGATATTTATCAAATTTTATTTGTATTTAATGGTTTCTAAATATGTATAAGTGTTAGCGTGGTTGTAGAGTATAATTTCTGGGTTGCATTGAATACTAGAAGGTTAAACTGTTAAAATGTTAAATACCAATACTTGAAAACATTTAACTGTGTGCAAACAAATGATTGATAATAAATAGAATTATTTATATTAGAAATAAGTGAAACCATTTAACTGTGGGCAAAAAATGAGCTCATATTCACTTAAAAATGTTATCTACAAAATGTGTTTAGAAATCATATAGTTAATATATGCATAAAAAGGATTTGGCATTAAATAATCTACAGTGGTTGATATGCCATAAAACCAAACCAAACCAAACCAAATCACATATACATTAATGGGAATTTGATTAAAAACCATAAACAAGAAATTATAAAAAGATTTTAAAAACTTTTTGTTAATGTTCAAGAGAATTCATGATTGTTTCCAAATAATGGTTGTCCAAATGTTTGTGATCTATTTCTTTCAACCATAATTCTTAGCATTATCCAGATAAAAGGAAAAAAAAACAGATGTTGATTTGATTTAAAAATTTTAGATACAGCATTATAGCATCTGTATTTGGGTATTATAATGTAAAACTCTTCACTTATCTAAATGTATTTATTATTCCTTGTCTATGATCTTTAATCAAACTTGTATTAATGAAGTACTGCTGCCTAAATACATTAATATACATATATTCAAACATATATATGAAGAAAAAAAAAAGAACCTTTTTGTTTGTGAATGAGGTTAGGCTATAATTAACAACAAATTTAGCTAATGTTAAGTGTTGCATTTAATGATATAAAATTTCATTTCCTGGTTGCAAAACTCATCCTGCATCAGAAATGAGAAAAGAATTTAATAAGTAAAAGGGAGGAGGGGCTAAATAAAAAACAATGCAACTTGAAAATAGGAATTTATGTAGAAAAATATAAAAGTAACTGGTTTCAGTTTTGGTTTCCTTTTTTCTAATGGTATATCAACCTTTGTGGGTTATTTAATACCAAAACCATCCTTGTTGAAGAATAATAATAGTACTGTTTAATCCATAGCTTGGAGGTTAAGGAGGTTCATGCCTTTCCCAAGAATATTAATCCAAAAATGAACATAATAGCGCAACTGTAGTTCAAACTCACCTACTACAATCTCATTGTCCAACACTTTGGCCATTATGCCACCGAGACTTCTAAAATTTAATTCTGATACAACAATATGTATATGGGCAAAGACAAGAAATATTAGATACATTTAGGCTAGTAAAGAATTTCAGTGATTTCTATTATTGTAAATTGTATAACATACAGTGTGCTTTGCTTTGGAGTAATTGGTCAGCAGCTTATTAGGTGCCAGATACTTGTTGCCTTGGACCGTACTAAGTTCAGCTTAGTAAATACTTTGGTTTATTACCAGAATGTTTAATAGTAAGCAATTCTATCAGACCATTACTACTGTGTTGTGAATTTTTTGATAGGTGTTTTTTACTTGTTGCTTTGTTCTATACTTAGCTAAGCTTAGTAAATACTTTGTCTTGTAGAATAATGGTTAACTAATTAGTCTTGTTGACTATTACTCATATATATAGTAAATTTTATTCTCAATTGATACCTGTTATTTGTAGCCTTATACCAGACTAAGCTAAGCTGAGTGTGTATTAATCCAACCTGCCTGCCAGAAGGAGAATGTGACAAAAACTTTTAAGCAGAATAAAGCTGGTTTAAATTCACAGTTTTCCTTATATTAAACTGGTTGCCTAACCAAAGCTAAAGAACCCAATTTACCCTACTATTTACTTATAGCTGGGATGAGAAGAGATGGAATCATGCTTTTCCCAAGGGCATTAACATGAAGTGAAACACAGCCTTGTCTAGAATTTGAACTTGGGTTGCTGATTTTATTTCCTATGCCAATAACAATTACACTAAGCATACCTCCTAAGCTTAGCTGAGTATATATAATCAGTACCTCACTTGACTAAAAGTATATTAAGTAGATCATTATTATGATGTCATGAGTTCAAACCTTTTCAGGAATAGCACATTAAGTTTTAATGAGTTTTCATGGGGTTTTTTTTTTTGGGGGGGGGTAATTGAAAAAAATAAAAATTATTGCAACTCTACAATCATTAAGCAAGCATTCTGGATCAGAAGTAAAGTAGTAACTACCAGTGTTATTTGAACTCAGATTCTCTATTCCTCAAAGCCTGTCTCTCATGAATAGTTTTACCTCTTAGAATACAAAAATGGATAATGTAGCTTTATGATTAAATATAAATGATGTTTTCTATGTCTGCTTGTTTTGATATTGAAGACTTGAAATTTAACTGCTAGCCTCACACATTTTTCTCTCATTCACTTTCTTAGGTACTAAAAACAAACTTGTTCTAAACCTTCCAGATTAAAATCCTACTTTTTTTGTTGTCATTGCAGTATTGTCAAATGTAGTAAAAATCTCTTTCAGGATTGGTCGGTTGGTTGTATAGAATATCAAGCCTTGTTGGGTGATTTTATGTCAAATTCATTTGAAAAATTATGGTCTCCAATTACATTTCAAAAATGTATCTTGACAATCATTTTTAAGTAGTTTTAATATCAATGATGTTTCCTTTTTTTTTTTTTTTTTTTTAAGAGTCAATGTATTAATGTAGTTCATAATCATTTTAAACATTGACTCATCCAGATCTATTCGACCCATAGATGAGACCCTAACAGATACTATCACTCCCAGTCAGTGAACCTGGGAGTAATGGCAGCAAACTCGCCAGAGCTCTAGAACTGGAGCCTCGCTACTGGATGTAGTTTAGTGTCATACCAAGGACACTCTTTCAAGGTTATTTTTGGGGGACCAAAAGTATTTAAAAAAAAAAAATTTCCCATATAATTTAATGCTGATTTCTTTACATTAAATCAGTTTAGGTAATGAAAGGTTTCATAAAATACACTTTTGAATTGTAGTAGAATCTGGAACTTATTAGTAAATATTTTCATTTTAAACAAATTTTTCTTCCTCTATATTCCAGCCCAGTTACTTAAATGCAATTATTAAATTAGAAAAATTTGTTGGAAAAGATAAAGTTTAGGAGACCTTATTTTTTGCATATTTAGTGAGTACCAAGCTCACTCTAGATTGTGAAACTAGCATACTAATGACTATACAATTATAAGTGCTTGCCATTACTAGATTGTCAGTCTTTATTTTTTGAACCTGATAAAAATACTACTTTTGTCTCATAATAGTTGTTATGCTTGCTTATGAATTTCATTTACTAAATGTAATACTTATGAGACAGAGTTAGTACATTTTAATAAATGATTTAAACCCATTATGTTTTATTTATTTATATAAAAGGGTCACCACTTTTATAGAGAAAAGAATGCAAGTCTGAATTGTAAACTAGTTCTAAACACTCATTTTGGAGAGTTTGTTTCAGTAATGATGGAATCTATGTGACACAACTATAGTTTGACCTGTACAGGTTTTTTTTTTAATGTACTTACTTCAATGATTCTCTCAGTCTACTTAATTACTTACCTTGCTCTCAGCCTGTTTCAACTACAGAGAACAAACTGTTCATAAAAAGTTACTACTACACTTAATTTGCATATTATTATACTTTGCCTCTTATAGTTTTCAACTCAAATACAAAGAACACTTATTTTAAAGAACTTTTTTTTCTTATGTTATCTTGTATTTTTAAATATCATGAGTAATGATTTGGTTTGAAATTGAAACATAATGAGAAAGACTAGAAGCAATCCTTGGCTTTAAAATGAATTCCATAATGTTTTTGAGAATATAAATCAAAGCATATTTACATGAATATGTATGGTAATTTATTCTCATTGCTATTTAAGTTTGTTCTTAGATACAAGAGGTAAATAGCATTTTTTTTAAACTCTAGAACCTAGAGTACTTATTCTAAAGAAAGAAAAAAAAACATTTTGCTTATAGTATCTTTGTATTTACAAATACCATATAAACTCATGTATGGGTTAGATTTTGAAGACCTAATTTTTAAGCCACAAAATTTTGTAAGGTTGAAATTTAAACCTAATGGAAAGGACTTGTAGTAACCCTTGGTTACAAAAATGAATTCCAGAAATCAAATATCTTGGGACCATTAATCTATATGCTCTGGTCGTTAGCTCTTCAAATACTCACCTGGATATGTATTACTTTGAAACAACTTTGAGTTTTAAGTTATGTTTAAATTATACTTTCTATTATAATAGTTTTTACATTAAGTGTATATATGGAAGAGCACTTAGAATAATGGCTATCACCATAAGAAATGGAATTAGCAGCCCAAGTTAAAGTACTAGACGAGGCTGTTTGCATTTCACATTTGCACTGATGCTTTTAGGAATGGTGTGAATCCATCAGTACCTACCAGGCTATGAGTAAATAGTAGGGCAGATTAGATCTTCAGCTTTGGTTAGGCAACCATTCTAGGAGAAGGAAAACCCTAAATTCAAACCAGCTGTACACTGCTTTAAAATTGACGGGGTTGGGAAGACTGTGATCTTTAATCTTAATTAGGCAACCAGCATAGGAGAAGGAAAACTCTGAATTCAACCCAACTGTACTTTACAAAAAAATTGACCTTGTGTTGCATCCTACTCATGGAGGGGTTGGTTAAATACATTTAGGGTATAAAATTTATATGCAAATATAAGAACTGTTATGGAACAGAGGTAGTAAAATTAATTAACAGTAAATAAGAAAATCTACATTGGCAACATGTCTGTTAAAAGAGCCATGATAGACAAAAACCTTTGACAGTAGAGATTTATACTGTACAAGGCATAGAAAGTTAGATTATTCAAGAGAAAACTATTCTCGATAAATATGTTACAATCTAAAAAAGAAAAGAAAATAATTTCTCTTGTTTGTTCAGTTGGTCAATAAATAAAAGCTAAATGGCTTGGTAAGCACAGATATGGAATATTTTCTCTCTAGAGTTTCGTTTCCCCAATGATTGCTCTTTATCACACTCTGATTCAGATTTTTGTATTATGCTGTTAAGTACATTTAGATATTGCATCAAACAATATGTGCTAGTTGATTGATTTCTATGTAACTAGAAATACCTAGAGCAACCATTCAGGGATGGTGTGGGTATAGGTCTCAAAAATTAGACTTGTGTCTGGACCATTGATTCTCAAACCAATTGAATGGGCCCTAACTCGTTTTTGTTCACTCATTTTAATTATCCTGATTATTAAAAGTGGGTCTTTTGATTATCAGATTACATTTTGTAAATTTCGATATTTGCATATTGATTTCAGTTTCAATATTTCTAAGACTATTCTAAATAAAAACACTTCGGTGAAAGGGGTCACCCTTGAAGAGCTCTTTGTATTAATAGACAATTGCATAATCTAAAAATATAAGAAAATAAATATGTATTGTGTTAGTTTGTAAATAGTTTATAAATTTTGTATTTTACAACTTTTATGTCAAATTCATAGAATTTAATAAGCTTTGCTTAGTCAGATACTCAGGTCTCAGATGGCTTACAATATTTGCTGTTCTTAAGTGAATACTTTTCTAAGTACTGAACAGGGTTATCACTGCTTAATTTCAGTTATTTGTCAGGAACCAGTGCTTTAAGCATGACTAGACCATATATCATCAAAGCCTTTTCTTGATTTTTTTTTTCCAGGAAAGCTTTATGTATATATGATTGTATTGAAGAATACCAAGCATAATTATTGCATGGTGAAGAAGCTCAAATAAAGGAAGGTGATAGGGTTCTATTAAGTTATGTACACATTCATTTTTAAAAAATATTTCATTAATACATCAGTCATATAATAGTTGTTAGTTTCAAACAAAACCAAACAACTAACTAGAATGACTAATACTTGAAACTATTTGTGCAAACAAATGAGCTTTGATGCTTGTTTAAAAATGGTACCAATAAACTATTTGCTTTTGAGTATCCTATCATAGTGTCATGGTTATTGAGCTAATCTTGCTAATAGTAAGCTTGATCATCACTGCTTTCCCTATACTTGAGGCAATGTGCCATGTTTTTTGGGGGTTTTTTTTAGGCACCTCACGTGGTATAATGGTTAACAAGTTGGATTAGCAGTCCATTTTTAGTGAGTTTGATTCTCACTGTGGATACCTCATACTTCTGGTTCTGTGTCACAACTAAGCTAAGCTTAGTAAATAGCTACAAACTATTTGCTTACAAATCATTGATGTAAAAACAGGATATAGCATTAAATAATCCACAAAGGTTGATATTTCATGAAACACAACCAGTTGATAGGTTCAGTATATGGATTTATATACGAATATAACAATTATAATGGAATAGATAGTATTATTTTGTTCATATATATATATATATATATATATATATATATATATATATATATAACAAATTAAGTAGATATGGTAATTTTCAAGTTGTAAGTTTTGAGATTTTTTTTTTTTTTAATTTATGGATGAGTGATAGTGCATAAGTTCTGTTTATTATTATTATTTTACTCCTTGCAAGTCCTTCACTGGCGTTTGTGTGACAGCAAGTTTCTTAGTCTCCAGGACTCTTCTGAGTATTCTAGCAGATCTCAACAATGCTGTTGTGTGAAGGGTCTCAATTCTTTCTCTGACTTCCAAATCTTCCACTCATATCTTACTCTTTTTTCCAAGCCTTTAGGAACCATTCCAGGCACACCTACCACACTTGGTATCATTACCACCTTTATATTCCACAGCTTTTTTTGATGATGATGATGACTACTACTACTACTACTACTACTGTTTTGTTGTTTTTTGGGGGGGGTTTTGTTGTTTTTTTATCAGTAGTAATTGGTAATTTTCACTGAAATCCAAATCTCCTCTCCTCCTCTGGATCCACTTGAGTATTTTAGCTGATCTCAGCAGTGCTGTTGTCTGGACAGTCTCAATTCTTATTCAGATTTCCAGCTCCTCCAGTCTTTTTAAGATTATTTGCAGAGTTAGAACTATGATTGGTATCACTATTACCTTCATATCCCATAACTTTTCCAGCTGGCAAGATTTACATATTTATCTTTGTTTTTCACTTTCACTATGAATATTAAACTACTTCTGATGGTGAGGCATACAGATAATTGAAAATAAATTAACCCTTGACCTATTTAGTTCTGAAATTAATGACTTTGAGAAAATGTTTAGGTTCGGTTCGGTTTCTTTGTTTAATGGCATATCAACTCTTTTTAGGTTATTTAATGCCAAAGCCATTCTCCTAGAAGAACAGTAGTGATACTATTTAACCCATAGCTAGGAGGATAAGGGGGTTCATACCTTTCCCAAGGGTATTTGCCCGAAAGTGAACGTAATAGCGCGACTGGAGTACGAACTAGAAAATGTTTAAATATTGATATTAACATTTGATGTTTCTGATTATGAACCTGATTTTTCCACCGTTAGAAAAAATTGTTTCAGTGAAGTTAGTATTATTCTTTTATTCTTTTTTTTTTATTATTATTTATTTCTTCCATACTCATGCAATACAAATGAGCCATATTTTTATAAACATTTGATACAAACGAAATAAGTTTTATAACAAAAGGATTTTGAGCCAGAAAACAGGAACCTAAGAAGGATTGTAAATTTTTCATGATGTTTGATAATGTCTGTCATTAAGACTTATTATCCATCTTAGAGAGTCAATCCTAAGAAAATACTATAAGCTTTTAATTCCTATTGGACAAAAGATGTGGAAATATTCACCAAGATTGTCACCATCAAAGAAGGATTATGCCAATCTGGCTGCTTTGGAAAAAGCTTACTGTAAAACTTAATGCAAATCAATGTTATTTCTATTGAAACATATTCTAAGATATACAATATGTAATTTCTATATATATATATATATATATATATAGCTGCTTGATAGGATATACTTTGGTATGAGACTGGTGTGTTCAAAAAAGTTTGGGGCACATGAAAATGCTGTCTTTTTACTTAGAAATTGTTTCTTTTATTTAATCACACATTATCTTAAAATTGTAGTCTTATTTTTTTTTCTTGCAAACTATTAGGTTTATTAGTTGATACTCATGAAAAAATCATTCCATGATTTTTTTTTGTTAGAAAATAAATAAAGTAACATATTTGCATCTGTTTACATACATT
The DNA here is from genome assembly GCA_963585895.1 of Sepioteuthis lessoniana. NCBI lineage: Eukaryota > Metazoa > Mollusca > Cephalopoda > Myopsida > Loliginidae > Sepioteuthis > Sepioteuthis lessoniana. The sequence goes on from OY757936.1 coordinate 67,897,605, forward strand.
TACTATTGTTATCTAATTACCACTTTTTTGTTATGATAATATGACTAATGCTCACTTTGAGTGATATTAAAGAGACCTTGTGTTTTTGTAATAATGGATTTTCCCATTACTCGGTTTTGTCGGCCGCCGCTAGCGTAATGCAAAGCTCTTCGAAAGAATTGAGCACTCTGGTAGCCGATAGGGTATAAGAAATGTAAACAAATGTCTGCTGTTGTTAAATGAATACCTTAATTCCCTTAGCCAACGTGGTCCGCTTGGTGGCCAAGAGGTCTGAAACTTAGTCTAACGTAAAGTTGGACGGGTTTCGATCCCAGCTTCGAGCGTCCTGCGTGTCTAGCCACACTGAAGAGTTCTGATAGAACAAAACAGTCTGTCTGTGGATGACAATATATATATATATATATATATATATATATATATATATATATAAGCAATGTGTGTGTGTGTGTAATTAGGCAGCAGTCATTCATTTAAGCATGTTTGATTAAATAGTAAAGACACATTTTGTCAATATAATTTAATTAAGATACTTTCAAGTTTCCTGATAAGTGTCTTCGTTTCAGGTTGGAATTGGTGAATGAATTTACCAAAACTGTCCCAAGCACTTTCAGACCTTTCATAGGATTGATAGCGTTCTGTTTTTAAATTCATCAGTTTCTCAGTTTTATCCAATTCTGCATTTATGTAAATTTGTTAAATTATAAAAAACCTAAAAACTTTCAAAACTCTTTAAAAACACTCTTTATACATGCAAGCAACCCTTGATGATGGCCTATGAAAGGTCTGAAAGCACTTAAGACAATTTTGGTTTATTCATCCACGAGTTCCAACCTGAAACCGAGACATTTATCAGGAAACTTGAAAGAATCTTAATTAGATTATATAGACAAAATGTGTCTTTACTATTTAATCAAACACACATATGAGAGTGGGCTGAAAAGTTAATATGACAGTTGCTGTTGACTTTTTGACCAATGGGATCGAAGCACTACAATACCGATCGAAGAAATGTGTGACCGCAAGGGGAATTGTTGAAAAATAAACCTTTGGTCACATTCTTTGAGAGGATATTGGTCAGTCTATGAATTTTTCAGCCCACTTTTGTATGTGAATTTTTCAGTCTAAATCCATTAATATCTTTGGTAATAGATAATCATACTTTTAAGATATGATCTAACTAGTAATAAATTTCTTTGACCAAATATTATTTTGCATTAGATATTGAAATAGAAAAGTAATTACTCTTTTGGTGATTGAGATTTTTAAAATACTTTTTAGGGGTTTCTCAATGGGCAATTATTTTTTGGGTGCTGCTGAAGGAAATTTATTTTTGAATTTGGTATTTGTTAACTAGACACAACTTTTAGACAATCATTTGTATTTTCTTATGTTTTAGATAGAGCATTCTCTGATAGTTTCTAAATACAAGACATCTATGTTTGACCCTCTTTCTTTTCTTACATCTTGTGTTGACAATTCACTGCTGCCTGAACATTTTGAGTATCAATGGAAAAAAAATTTCAAAGAATCAGCTATGTGGTGCATTTGAACCATCAGTGCAATAAATAATTTTAGTTTTTTGCCTGATAATAGCCAAACCTAGAATGACTGACTTAATGTTGTACAAGTTAAAAGCATGATAAAGATAACCTGGAGCCAAATATTTTTAGACCTTATTCTGATACCGTTGTCATTGAGGAATGAGAAAAGTTTTAATAAGCTACAATTTGATTTCTTAGATTACTTCTTTTTTTTTTAAGATAATGTGGATTCAAACCTTGATTAAATTTTATATGGTTGTAAAATAAAAAGACAAAACCTTATTTCCAACAATAACCACGATTTGATAAATGGCTTGAATTTCAAGTGACATCTAAAATGATATGAAAAATATAATGACCTGAAAATAGTTTTAAAGAAATTTTTCAAACTTTCTATTAAAAAAATCATGATAAATAATTCTAATCTAAAGAAAGTTTTAAAAAATTTATTGACCTATGAAAACTGACAAAAACAAATAAAGTGAGAATAATCTTCTTAAGAAACTTGTGGGTAGTAGTGGTACTTGATGTAATATACAACAATGATTGGATACCAAGTTTTTAAAAAGGACATAAAATGCAGAGACAGAGAAATAATAATTGCTTATTATTTGGGATGATGATGTTCAAAAACACACACACACACAGTTTTTAAAAAATTCATAACATTTGAGGTGTACTGTGTTTCAGAAAAATTGATATAATTTCATGATCTAATTTGACCCATTCTCATTTAAATGATCTCAAATTTTGACAGCACATGTAGAAGCAACTCAAAATTCTACCTTTTTATGTTTAAATGCCTTTTCTTCTTCAGTGAATGGTATTTGTATACCTTTGAGTTGGTTTAACACATACTGTTAAAATTTAAGACCATTTGAACAAGAATTGGTCATCAGATTATGGAATGATATCAAAATTCCTGAAACACCTTGTATATATATTTGTCCAGGTTTGAGGTTGGAAGAAGTGCTACAATAATCAAAAATGAAAATGCTACCTCAAGATGGATTGAGATTTCCTCATATAAAGTGTATGTTTCTATTATGATTAAGTTTAAAAAGTTAATATAATAGAAACAAAATAAATATAGTTTATACTTTTGAGAAGATCTATGAGGGCAATTGAGTTTGCTCTTTCTACTGCTGATCATGTTTTGGCTAATTCACTTTATTGCCTTTTTTCGAGTGTATTAAAAGAAAGAGCTCTTTCCTCAGAACAACATGACTAACAGAAAATAGTAGCTAATATATGAAGTAATTCATTTCAGCAACTCAAGCCACACACATATACATGATTCTATTCATCACCACCCATGTGTAACACAGGTGATTCTAATTTATACATGGGAGTATTTCTCAATTCCTTTTCCTCTGATCAAAGAAAACCACATTGCACTCTGAAATCTATGCAGAGTTGTCTTATGCAACTTACCAGTCTACTAATATATATTGCTTTCAGGTTTTTCATTCTCCTGTTGTGTTCTCTATCAATTATCTGGACCTCCTTATCTCAGAAAAGGTAATGTGTATGTTACTTTTTTTGCTGGAGTGGCTTGAACTGGTTGGTATATTAACCCTTTTTGCAGGCAGATAATTTTTTTTATCCTTGTACTGTGGGCAAATTATTTTCAGAAAATTTGCAAAATAGAAGGTATGTACAAACAAGTTAATCATATATAAGAAATGGAAGAAAACATGATTTGATCAGCAATTGTATGCTAAAGTATAATCGTATGAAAACAATAAAGCACTCACTTTCAGTCAATAGGAAAAGCACTCATTTTTAATTGTTTTGCAAATCAACCTTTACACAAACCTACTCTACAGTGGAGTCTCTTAAGGATGTTTCTATTAACACTGAATTGTTCAACAAGTAGTCAATAGGAAAATGTCTTACATTGAACTACTTATAAAAAGTTAAAATTTCACTCTGCCAGCAAAAAGGTTAACTATCATTTTCTGTTTGCCAACTTATTCTTGAAATGGAGGGGGGGGGCTTTCTTTTCTTACAAATTATACCCTTTAAGAATGCTGTTTAGTGAATTGTCTAAAATGTTAAAGTAACAACATCAGCAACAAGAGAGTTCAATTGGCTAAACAAATCTTGGAATAAGAATTGTTTTATTTATTCTGTCCTATAATAGTCATATTTATATAAAGCACACTTACCATAATGGTTATCATTAAAGGAAATGGAATCAGCAACCCAAGTTTAAATCCTGGATGAGATAGTTGGTATTTTCTTCTCACTATTGTTCTTGGGAAAGGCATGAATCCATCTGTTCTTCCCTCCCTCCCCAGTTATGAGTAAATAGTTGGACAGCCTTAACTCTTTAGTTTTAATTAGGTAACTAGTCTAGGAGAAAGAAACCACTAAATTATACCCAACTTTACTTCAGTTCAAACAGCCGAGTTGATTTTGGGCTGTAGAATACACCAATTTCATCTCTGCAGAATGGTAAAACCCCTACCCACCCCAATGAATGTCCTAGTTATGACTAAAAAATCTGATGGTGAGGCTCCAGTAATGCTAGAGCTTTAGGAATGCTGAGTACCCCTTCATTGCCATTGCTCTCAGGTCACTCTGGCCCAGAGTGGTAGCACATGATAGGGTCTTATCTGTGGGTCAAATAAAACTGTTTGATATTTAAACTAAGTGCAAACAAATGACTTATGCTAAATCTAATTATTTAAAATAGAGCTGTTTGATCATTTAACTGTGTGTAAACAAATGACTGAGTGTTTACCAATGGTCCAGGATACTGGGGTTCAATCGCAAGTCAAGTCATACTCAAAAAATGGTACTTGATGCCACTTTGCTTAGCACTCAGCACTATAAGGTAGAGATCAAGGGTAAAATGCAGCAATCCAGGGAATGGAGTCGTGCCCTCACCTACATCTGTGTGTAGTAGCTATTGAAAAGAGAGCCTTCAGGTCACTCTCAACTAAAGTTGCCAACTTTACTTACTTACATAGCAATACTTGGAACCATTCGACTTTGTTGACTTATACTAAATTGAATCGTTAGAAATAGAACTGTTTGATCATTTAACTGTGTGTATCTACAAAATGTTTACAAATCATATATTCAATATATATGTAAAAAAAGGATTTGGCATTGAATAACCAACAATGGTTGATATGCCATAAAAATAATCCAATACACTTATTAAAAAATTGACCTTGTGTCATATCCTGCTTGTGGTGGAGGGGTTGAGTAAATACATACATTTGTATATAAATTTTATACACTAAATGTAGCAACTATTATGGAACAAATGAGTATTGTTTTTAAAAATTTTTGAAGTTTTTTTTTCTCTGTGTGTGTATGTGTGTGTGTGTGTATATATATATACACACACACACACACACACACACACACAATTTCTAGGTCAGTTGGTACTACTAAAATGTATGTTAATGTTTATTTTAGAGTGTTTATATTGTCTATAAGTCTGAATGCAGTTGGATCCTCCTATTGACTGTAGGTGTGGCTCTATTACAAAATTTCTTATCTTGTCTCTGGAAGTATCACAGATGTGGAGAAATCTCTAAGAATGGGTGAGTCATGATTACTTATTAGTAAAGGTATCACAATCTTAAGAAGAAAAACTGATTGTAAATTAGTTTAAGTATCATCATTGTTAACATCCAAATAACATTGTCAGGATATTTAGGCTTGAAGTTTACTCGTGTATTAAATGGCTTGATAATATTAATTGGTGAAGGTATTTATAAGCTTCAGGCACCAGAGATTTTACAAGTAAATACCTGTAATAATAGATTTTTTTTCTATGGGTTCTCATCAGAACTTTTTTTGGTCAGATTTTGGTTCATTTCTCCATTTTCATAGAAACAAAATTTTCTTGGCGCTTTCAGTTGCTAAAACTTGTCATGTTCCGGAAGTTTTTAAATTTTTTTAGTAATATATTTGGAGAGTGGTTGGATGTAATTTATACTGTAACTGCTAAATATGAACCATTACTTTTTTATGAAATTAAGACTTGAAAGTATTCAGTTAATGTTATTACTATTGGGCTGGGGTCGGGTATGATTTAAACTTGAAATAAATCAGTATTTTTAATTTTTCATTTGTTTTTTATTTGAAGAAACTGTTGGCAGAAAAACTTATTCTCAAAAATTGAATTGCCCAGTCAGTTGGGGCTGTAGAATACATTAACTCCACCTCTGCAGTTAGGTAAGTACCCCCATCCAACGTGTGTCCTGGATATGACCCGAAACATTCTGATGGTGAGGTTTCAGTAATGCTGGAGCTTTGGGGAATGCAGAGTACTCCTTTATTGCCATCTGCTCTGGCCTGGAGTGGTAGCACCTGGTAGGGTCCTATCCATGGGTTCAAATAGAACTAAACTGCATACTTATGCTAAACTGAATTACTTGAAATAGAACTGTTTTGACATTTAACTGTGTGTGGACAAAAACTATACTGATATGAAACTGAATTGTTTGAATTAGAACTGTTTGACCAAACTCAATAGCTTGAAATAGAAATGTTTTTGACAATTAAACTATTTACTATATAGAAAGTCTGATATGCCATAAACCTAAACAACCAACCAACCATCAAAAACTGAAAATATCATGAAAAACCTATAATTTTACAGCTTCTCTTTTTATATGATAGACAAAAAAGCATTCTCTGATAGTACTAAAGTAGTTACATTGTAAATTGATCCTCAACTTCAAGGCCTAAAAAAAATTAACATTTTTTTATAACTACCAAATTTCTTGAGGATATAATGATCTTATTGATTCAAAACAACAAAAATTACACTTTTTTTTTTCTATTAACTGACCTAAATCTAATCTTTACCCCCCATCTCCTTAATAGGTTTTTTGAAGTGATATTAGATTAACTATTTTATATCATTGAGAATAAAGTATTTAAGGATACAAAAAGCTTTGAAAACAACGTAATTTTTATTTAGTTATGGTTGACCAGTACTTTTATAATAATATATTTATACATTTCAATGGCAAAAAGATAAATACATTTACATCTTTTCACAACATATATATATATACATACACACACACACACACACAAGTTGTATTGCTTATAAATAAGTACATCCCTAACAAATTTTGATAAGTTTATTTTCTTCTAAATCAAACTTTGATTATTTCTAGAGGAACATTATTCAATTAGAATGAATATTATTAGATATTACATCAAACTCTACAGCATTGAAACTGTAACTAAAAATAAAATTGCTTAAAAATATATAAAAGGTATACTTATTTTTAGATTGTTATGTATTCGTATTTTTTAGTGGAAGAGTTTCAATATTTAGATCTTATAAACCAACTCTGATGATACAGTTGAACTAGTTCCAGCATATTCATACTGGCAGTCCATGAGCTACATCTATTTATCCCTTTCCCAGCCAAATTCAATATGAAATCAAATTTAATCTGAATCCTCTCCTGAGTATAGGTAAGTTCCTTCAGCATCCCTCATTTTAAAATGCCTCAGGCACTGATCCTTTTCTCTTTTAATGTAATGGAAACGATGCTGTCTGTAGTAGGACAACTTATTGAAGCTAAGCCAGTTAATTTATTTCCAACCATGGATAACTGTGAGTCTTACCTATGACTATACTGTGGATAAAGGTTATCATCATAGAAAATGGGCCCAATGAACTGAGCTCAAATCATGGATGAGGTTGTTAGCATTTCACTTTGCACTTATGCCCTTTGTAAAAAGCATGCATCTGTCTATTCTCACCCCAGGTATGCGTAAATATTACAGTAGATTAGGCTCTTTAGCTTTAGTAGTGCAACCAGCCTAAAAGAAGGAAAAGTCTGAATTCCAACCATCTGTACTCCATTTAAAAATTGACTTTGTGTTTTATCCTATCTATTGCATAGGTTTTGGGTAAATGCATACATGCCATAACCAATATTGGTTATTATATGATTGGTCTTTTTTTAATAAACTGATCTGTCATTTGTTATAAATAGACATAACATTGGTTAAAAGAACCAGTTTTTAGTCTGAATAATTGGAAATAAGCTTGTATACATCATAAGGAATTATTTTTACCTTACTACTTTTTTTTGTCTTAGAGTAAAGTTTTTACTTAGCTGTACTAATTGTGCCTTTTCCATAAATTGATAAACTAATTTGATTTGTCTTAAGTGTCTACATTCTACTAGAAAAGTAAAGTTTGTAGGTCATAATCTTGAATATAATCTGTTTTTCAGGGGAATGTGTTCATCTTTTGTTAGTTGTACACAAATCTTGTATCAGAAGCAAAAACAGTGTCAAAGTAATTTTAACCACTGAATACAACTTTCTTTTCCTTAGATTCTTGTATCAGTCAATGGACTCTTTCATTCATCAAATTTCACTTTATCTTTTCAGTGGCTTATTTATTCAACCAACATTTTTTTTTATTAAAGATTTTAATCATATGCAGTCCACTTTTAAAAATCTGTAAAGTCATTTAATTATGATATAAATTCAATTTAATTTGGTAATGAAGTCAATATGCAAGTCTTGCTGAGTTGGAACTATATTGCTACCAATTTCTCCACTATTGAAGCATTTGATTTTCTTTTTATCTTTTATACTACTTTGCTTACAATGTTTGAGTGTGTCTAGAAATATTTCTCAACAGAAAGTTCCAGAGACCTGATATTTTGCAACAGTATTGACTTGACCTCAGGCTCCAACATAGATTATGCAACTTTGACCTGAGGTCATTTGAGTTCATATCAGATTATGAAATATCCTATTTCTAGCTTCAAGTGAGATTGCAATATTGGTACATTAAAAAAAAAACAACTTTTTTTTTTCTTATTTTTTTACTATATAAATGGTGGGTGAAATGAGGTCAGACCCATATTTTGCACATAGCTGTTTATGAGTTAATAGAGAACAAGAATATATATATATATATATATATATATATATATATATATATATATATATATATGTATGTATTTGCTGAAGGTGAAAGAATAAGGAATATTGACTCTGAGAAACTCATCATGTTTTTGTTTGTTTTTTGTTTTTTTATTCTTTTGTTGTGTATTTAGGCCATGTTTTTATATCCATAGAATCTGGATTAGAAGTTAGAATTAATCTGTTCAAACATCTTTTTAATTTTTTTTAGTGAGGGGAAAAGTGTCTTTGCAAGTCATTTCCCAATTGAAAGATAGGTCAAGTATTTGATTTTAAGTTATTTGGCAAGTGCTAAAATCAGACCATTTGTATCTACATTGCGATAAGTATTAACTGGAGATTCTTTGAGTCAAGAGCAAAGTGTTTTTAAATTTAATCTACTAACTTTAAATGTTACACTGTCCCATTCAACTTTAGCACAGCTATCCTAAAAGACTTTGAAGATAACTTCATAAAGTCATCTAATTATGGTACAAATTCAAGTTAGTTATGGCAGTGGAATCAACACTAAAGTATTGTTGAGTTTTAAGCTTAGAAACATGTTACTACTATTTCATCTACTATGGAAGAAGCTTGAAGGGCAATTAAATTGATGCATTATTAAAAACTAGTAACCTAAATAAGGAATGATTATTTAAATCAAATTGTTTATTTATATTATTTATATTGCTATATTTATAACCTAAGTTGTTTCTATTGAATTTTCCTGCTTTAAAAACAGAAGATACAATTTGCTTAACTATATAACAGGTACTAACATGTAATGCATAACAAAAAGTATAACAAATGTTAATAAAATTTATGGACAATTAATGTCAATATTTTCACAAATTATGCCAACTTAAACTTTTGAACTATACACTAATTTTAAGGACTATTGGTGAGATTTCAATTATGCTGACTTCATCCCTTGCAGAGGGGTAATACCCTTCCCAAAAGGGATGTCTTATTTATGATATTAAACTCCATCTGATGGCGTGGTTCCAGTTCTGGGGATGTGAAGAGCGTGGATTACTTCTTCATTGTCATTACTCCCAGGTCCACTCTGATCCAGAGTAGTAGGAATTGTAAGGGTCCTATCCATGGTAAGGAGTTCCCATGATGTAGTGGCTAATGTGCTAAATTGGGATATCGTAGTAAGCAAGTTCAAACTCTAGTCGCGCTTATGCGTTCACTTTCAGAATTAATGCATTTGGAAAAAGCATGTACCCTCTCATTCACTGCTACTATTCTTCTTCAATGATGGCTTTGGCATGAAATAACCTACTTAGGGTGATATGCCATTAAACAAAGACACCAAACCAAACCTATGGGTTAAATAGATCTTTTTAAAAATTATATGTATTTGATAAAACTGCGCAAACAAAAACGAAACTGTTAAGTAACTACACCAAAAAATGTAAATATGGACTGCAAAATAAACCTAAACAGGTTGACTTACCATTAAAATGAATCCATCATATCATGGGATGAAATGTTTTAACATTTGAATATAAAAACAGTAAATTAAAATAATTATCTAATTTTTGAATATCCTTTATGTATACAAAAAGATAAAATTTACATATGCATGTATGTTTGTGGGTATGTAAAAAAAACAAGTAAAAATAGCTGTTTTTCCAATTAATATGAAAATACTTTGCACAAAATTTGTTAGATTGAAAAATCTATTTAAATATACACTGACCAAGGATTAAATTGCAGCCTCTTGAATATCTGTTTCAATTTATGCAAGATTAAACATACAATTAATATAGCTGGAGTATAGTAAATTATCACATACATGTACACACTTCAAAATAAGGTGTGCATCACCAGTATTCAGCGACATGTATATAATAATAATAATATACTCGGGTCATAATCAGCATCATCTTCGGGGTATTGGAATTTTATTTTCTGTACTGTATGAATTCTGATAATCTCTTATAGAACATCTTGATATACAGAATCTGTGCCAAGTGGAGCAGTCTAACCTAGCAGACAGAAACCAATGCATTAAGGATGTACAGACAGAGAAATAAACTTGAGAGACAAAAAGAAAGCCATTATTTTCATAGTAACCAATTGGCCTGTGATATTTTGTTGACAGGAATTACCATCAAATGTGCTGACAGTTGCTGGGGTAATCACCTGCTATTTTTGGACCCTGAAATATGATCAGCAGGAAGGGAATTGTATATTGTTCAGACTATCTGAAACATCTGATGCTTGCTTGGGATGTGGAATTCTATACAACTGTTCTTCTACTGATAGTTAGGTACTATATTCTTCTTTCTAGAAGAGTTTTTACTATTCTCTTTCATCCACAACATTGTTTTACACATGTACTTTGATTATAAATTGGCACTTACATCAAAGTAAATAACATCAGAGAAAGAGAACATAATTGTATAAAAAGCATGAGACTGTGCTGCACACTGTGACAGTGCACTGTCTCCAACAGGTTTAAATGTTCTCTCTTTTTCATTGTATGGGTTTTGGTATTTATTTTTGTTGTTACCTCAATCATTTTTTATACCTTCTGTTAGCCAAGTTTATTTCTTTACTGGTATTTCTAAGCTTGCCTTCTGTTGTAAAAGTAGGGAAAAAAATGTTGCAAGATATTGCATTTGGTAATTTTCTCTAGTTTTAACCTCATGAATCTAGTAGCTAAACAAGCAAGAACCTATTTCATTATCTGTTATAATGATCTGATTTGTGTATGCTACTGTAAAATAGCAAAATTGGCACACTTGTAGCTAGACTTTTGCTTATGCAATGTCATCAAAATGTTCTTGGACAAGAAAAAAAAATTTCCAATCCAATTTGCAACTAAAAGTTCACTCTGCATTCATGATTATGCTGAATATTATAATTTCTCAAGGGAGATAACTGTTTGATATTGATTACAGAATACTTATTTATTTGAAATTAATTATAATGTAAATTCTATAAATAAGATGTGACTCTACATCAATCTTAATGATAACTTATGGTCAAGTCATATTGAAAACCCTCATTCCTGTCAAATCATCAAAGTTAAGCAGTGGTAAACCTGTTCAGTACTTAAATGGGTGACTACCTAGTAATAGCAAATATTGTAAGCAACCTAATACTTGGTTGCCAGATTAGGCAAAGCTTAGAAAGTTATATCAAGCTTACTGTTTGCCAAAGATCAAAATGTGATATCTCTCCTTAATATTTACAAAGCAGTTTTTAATGTAAACTTTAAGAATTCCTTTATAGAATAGTAGAACGATTTCATTGAATTGATATATTAAAACCCTGTGTGTCCATTTCTCCTGACTCCAAGTTAAAAATGTAAAATGTTGTAATCAGATCACATTTTATTGGTAATATCCATATGGAAATGGGAATTCCCCCAGATAAAATTCAGGCTACCCTGTATATGTACTGTTAGTTTGCTCATGTTATGAGAGTTAAAGAGACTCATTATCTCAAAGAAGTGGGGAGCATAGCAAGGAAACGAGATTAGTTAGTGTAATTTAAACATTATAAAATAGAATTCTCTTATCTTCACTAGTGTCAGTTATCTACTTACAAACCTGAGATCACAAGTGAAAACGATGATGAGCTCAAATTAATGCTGCTAAATATATACCAGAAATGGAATATTATATATGCGAGGGTCATTCAATAAATAATGTGAATTTTGCCCAAGGAGTTGGCAATTGGAAGTACTGTTTACAGTTGCTTTTTTTTTTTGCTTTTTTCTTTTTTTTTATTTCAAGGAAATCAATTGTGATGGGTTTGTTCATATCCTAGAAGACTGTCAGCATGACCTTCTTTACTGACCGCTGCTCCTATAACTTTTTCTTTACCAGAGAGTTGGTGTGTTTCTACTGTTTAACCCATTTGTAACCATTTTTTTTTTTTGTACTAAAACATGTCTCTCTGTACACATTATATATTCTTCGGTAAATTTCACATCGTTTGCATTTCTCAGCCACTAAAAATTTGAGGGGTGAGTCTGTGTGGCATTATAAGCTGACATCGTAGTAAATAAGTTGTAACTCCAGTCGACCTAATACATTCACTTTCAGATTAATGAAGTATGAACCCCCTTGTCCTCCAGCTAAGAGTTAAATAGTACCACTACTGTCTATTAAATAAGCTGCAAATGAATAAACAAAGAAACTGAAACCAAAAATTTGATGACAGACTTCTGTTCAAGCCTGGAGCACTCTGTTTGATTTGCTGCCATTTTGATTAGCCTCAAAACAAATATCTTTGAGAAATCAAAATAAATTTTGCTATAAACCAATTCCAAACAATGTAGAGTTTACATTTATGGGAAAGTTTCTTAGATTTAAAAGATTTTTTTTTATATGACCCTCATATGAATATATGTGTGTCTTTGTAATCTTTGGACAAGAGATATTTATAATACACTAATGTACACTGACTAGTTTCCTCATCTTGTTTGTTATAGTCCATACCTTTTAGCTGTTGTACTCTCTGACTTAAGATATTTGTTGTTGTCTGTAACCTTCAGGCACTTTTGAACCAAAACCTTTATTCAGTCCACAGTTCAACATTCTCAAATGGTTACCAACTACATAGATTGAATATGAAAAGTAACAATTTCAAATCAAAAATTCAACTCATAACTGTCAGATTACTGACTTATTTATCCATTATCATATGCGTTAGTTGTTAATATAAGAATTTTATATAGTGCTAATTGGAAAAGAAAAAAAAGGCTCTAAATACTATAAGCTGTCCTTAAAAAAGTAAAACAGGAAACATTAAATATTTTTCACCTTAGGAGTCAGGATCTTAAAACACATGTAACATTTGGCAACAATCTTAACCATAAATTTGCCCAGTTGGCTGGGGCTGTAGAATATACCGACTGCACCTCTCCCAGGTCCACTTTGGCCCAGTGTAGTAACACCTGATAGGATCCTATGGGTCAAATAGAACTAAACTGTGTACTTATGGTAAATGGAATTGCTTGAACTAGAACTGTTTTTGTATGCTAAACTGAATTGTTTTGACATTTAACTGTGTGTAAGCAAAAACTATACTTATACTAAACTGAATTGGTTGAATTAAAACTGTATGACTAAAATGAACAGCTTGAAATAGAAATGTTTTTGATAATTAAACTGTGTACTTATGCTAAACTGAATTGTTTGAAATAGAACTGTTTGGCATTGAATAATAACCTACAATGGTTGATATGCCATGAATGGGAGTGTCTTCATGGTGTAATGGTTAAAGTGATGGACTGCGGAATCATAGTAAGCGAGTTCGTACTCCAGTCATGCTATTATGTTCACTTTCAGGCAAATACCCTTAGGAAAGGTATGAACCCACTTATCCTCCCAGCTATGGGTTGAATAGTACCACTACTGTTCTTCTAGAAAGATGACTTTGGCATTAAATAACCTACAAAGGTTGATATGCCGTTAAACAAAGAAACCGAAACCCAATTAACTATAAATGATATTGCAATTGTGTGACCTGCAATAAACTGTTTGTCAATGGTTATATTTGGCTTTGCAGTTTTAAGCTGACACCATTAGTATAAAATGAAAATCTAATGTTCAACATCATAATTTTCTGGATTTCAAATATAACACCATAATTTGTGATTGAAAATACTCAAACCACAACTTAAGGTTTTGGGCAGTTTTTATCCGACCTTGAACCATATATGTAGACTCACTAAGAGGAGAATCTTAAAAACTGAATTAACAATTTTTGTTGCCAAGCAATATTGCAATTTATTTCAAGTATAAAGTAAGATGTAAAATGGTATAAAAACTCATGACTCAGAGTTTCATGCTTTTGATCCTCCGGTGGGCTAGTTTTCAACATGTCTGACTTTTTCAACTGAACAAATATATACTTTTAAAAAACTCTTTTTACCCTCTTTGAGTTGTGTGACTATTATGTGGTTGACATTAAGTCACATGGCTCAATCCAGTACCAAATTTCGAAGTAAACATTTACTTTCATGGTTAAAGTTTGAAATTTTGTTTTATATCTTATTTTATACTTCATATATATATATATATAAAATCAGTCTATTGGTATTATGATTAGTGTTTAACAATTGCCCAGTAGTCCAAGGTTCAATCCAAAGTCAAGTCATACCAAAGACTCAAAAAATAGTACTTGATGGTTCCTGGCTTAACACTCAGTATTATTAGCTACAGATCACGGGTAAATAGAGCAATCCAGGGAGGAGTTACACCCTCCTCTATGTCTCGGTGTAGAAGTTTTGGGTCCCCTTCAAATTATATGGGGGTGGTGGGGGTTACAAAGGTTGTTTTTATCTTGACTAAAACTATCATAACTTGCAAGTTAAGAAACCAAATAATCAAAATTGAAATCCTCAAATTTAGAACAAAGATAGGACTAGACCTAATTTTGCTTAGTAAAGTAATATGCTAAAAGTCCCTCATTTGACATTCTGGAATATATTTGCTTCAGGCAAATATCCTGGATAATCATCGTTCCTTGTGTATTTTCAGGAAATTAGATTGTGCTTTGTTTGCATTTCATTATCCAACTAGAATTGTGTTTAAAATCTGTTAAGTAGTCAAGTCACATACTGTTTATATTATCTATGTCATTTATAAAAGGGAATGTCTGGAATGCAATTTGGTTACTTCAGACTATAAATAAGTTGTATTGTTTTCTCTACAAGTTTTAATTTTATTCTCATCTTTATTTTTAATTACATTTTGATTAGGCTTTTTCTTTCATCTTTATTGTTGATTTTTATCATATTTTTATCTATAGTGTGAATTGAAAATTAAGTAGCAGTCCATGAGATTTTAATTTTTATCCTTGAAGCTTGTCTAACATGGACATTGTTTATATTGATTCTTGATGCTTACTATAACAACTTGAGTATTGTCATAAAAAGCAAAGACAAATGAAAAATTGGTAAAAAAAAAGGATGTGCAGGTGATGAGACTGTTGATGACACAGAAAATAGAATCAGTAGACTGGAGTTCAAATTTTGGCTGGGACAGTTTGGATTCACTTCACGCTAATTTAGTAAAATTAAGAAAGGCATAACTCCACTTCTTCTGCCTCAACTCCCCAGCTGTAGGACAATAGCATGGCAGTTGAAACATTTAAGACTTGGAAAGACAATCCATCGTAATAGATCACAGATCAGTACACTTATTGGTACAAATTCTCACCCCAAATATGTTCAACAGCTTTTACTGGGTTACATGGTACCAGCAAGAAAAGATCCCTGACCTGTCTTATGTATATTTGTTTTTCAATGTGTTTTTAGAGTACAGTAGACTATTTCCAATTTTCAGAGAATAGGCTAATTAGAATATTATTAAAGCAAAATGTATATAACTTGATACAGTATAAAGTTACATGAGTATTGAACTTCTAATTCTAGCTATGGCCTCTGAGACAAACTTGTTAACTACTGCTCTACTATGAAAAATCCAAAATGGAAAGGACCCCCCCCTCAATCTAAATTAATCCATAATGCATATTTGGGTTAAATTCAATCTGTTGGACCCAGAATTAATTCATCATAAAACAGTAGATTTTCGTTGTATCTCTTCATGTCATATTGCTTAATATTTATTTATTCATAGTTGTTTAGCATTAAAAACAATGATGTAGATTTCAAATAAAAGTAATTTGTTTTAAATCAAATTGAATTGATTTTAAAAGAGAATTACAAAAACAAAAAACAGTGTTTCGATTTTATTAAATTACACCAGTAAATAAATAGAAGTAAATTACCTTGTTATTGTTTTGATCAAATTAGATTGTTGAATTGATTTATTTTACTTTGTTAATTCTGATTGTGTTGTTTTTTTTTTAAATCTGTTTGTGTGTATGTGTGTTTCAAATACCTATGAGTTTGAAGTGATACAACATGTGACTTTAGATGGAGTATTGTGAAAATTTGACCTTTTGTGATTAATCAATCCTGGATCTGATGGATTTGATTCACCAGATGGTATAGTTGATTATATATAAAGTGAATTTTGTAGTATTAGTAGTACAACATCAACATAAGGGAAGTATGCCTAATGTTATGATTATCATTGTAGGAAATGGAATTGATGGCCTGTTTTCTAATCCTGAATGAGGCTATTTACAATTCACTTCGTACCAATTCCCTTTGGAAAGGCATGAATTCATTTTTTCTTCTTCCAACTTTGGGTAAATAGTAGGGCAGACTAGGTTCTTTAGCTTTAGTTAGGGAACTGATCTAGAAGAAAATTCTGAATTCAAACAAGCTTTACTCTATTTAAAAATTGACCTTGTGTTGCATCCTGCCTATGGTTGAGAGGTTGGATAAATATGTATTACAATCATCATCATCATCATTCCTCTCCATTTCTTTGGAACTGTTACATCGAAGGAAGGAGAGAAAAAAACAGCTGGTGGAAACAAAAGCCAGAAAAAAAGTGTAAACAATTTCTTCATATAACTATTTGACCTTGTTAGTCAGAATGTACCTTACATTAGATGATAAAATTAATTCCCTCTATGAAAACCTACGGATAAAGATAGATATTACTAATGGTTTAGTAGGTTTTACTAAAATCTTATTCTAGTTGTTTTGATTTTTAGCCCATTATTTTTAATTTAACTTTGCATTTTTTGCTTACTTCTTGAATATTCCCTTTATCTTGCACCCCTCCCCAAATCCTAAAGTAAAATTTTAATGTTACAAATTTTAAAGGAGATGCACTTTACGTAATGAATATCATTAAAGGATATGGAATTGGTGGCCTGAGTTCAAATCCTGGATGAGGTTTTTTATGTTTCACTTCATACTAGTACCCTTGGAAAAAGCATGAACCCATCTGTTCTCTCCAGTTATAGTTAAATTGTAAAACAGACTGGGTTCTTTATCCTTGGTTAAGCAATCAACCCAGGAGAAGGAAAACTCTGAATTCAAACCAATACTACTCTATGTAAAAGTTGACCTTGTGTGTTATTCTGCCTATAGTGGAGGGGTTAGGTAAATACATACAAATTTTGAAAGTTTGTGATAAAGAAAAGATGCTCTCTAATAAAACTATGTGGCTAAGCAAACAACTATGATGTCACTTTTATTCTGATCTTTGTTCAATAAATTTTAGAAAAAATAGATTTTAAAAAAATTACAGGCATTTTGGTTCCATTTTATAGTTAATTTTGAGCATCCACAAGGCTTCATAGGATCTTTAAACTAATTGAGAATACAGTTGCTCCAATAACAATCTGAAAATATATTGGTGCTTTAAAGAGTTCAAGTTTCTAATTTTCTTCTGAAAAAATATATTATTTACCTGATTATTTTTCCTTCCCAGCATATAAAAATTTTATCCTTTTCATTTGTGTGTGTAAATTTGCTGTTTCTTCTAGATGAAGGGATGGGCTGCTTCTAAGAAAAGTTCCATTCATTTACTTTAGTGTTGACTTTGGAATGCAGTAAGAAAAATGGGGTGACCTATTTTTATGTTTTCTTTTTTTTTTTTAATAGAAATAAGGAAGGACAAACAAATTGATGAAAACAATTGGCATGTAGACCAAATATGTTCTGTTTTGTTAGAATTTCTCAACAAGTAACAATTTCCTTTTCTCTCATCAATAACCCCCACTAAGAGCTGAGGGGATTGTTGATTGATATCAAAAACAATCTGTTTGCTTTTTGTGAACAACTGTCGGTATTTTTCCTACTAAACTGAATATTTTTCACCTTCCTTTTCCCTGATTGCATTTTACTCAACAATTGTATGTCACTCAGTCTGCAATCTATCTTAGTTATGACTATTTACCAATGCTTGCTAATTGGATGAAAAGGAGCAGATAATTGAAATATTCTTACTTCAATATGTCATATTACTAAGTCAGTAAAAAGTTTTTTTTCCTAATATTATTTACTGTATAATTATTACTTGACAGCTACAACCGATTCTCTCTTTTAAAAGTTTTTGAGGCATATTATTTTTTACATATAATTTGATTCTATAGAATCATGAATTTGTAGTGACTTGCTTGAAGTCTAACTTCTGTGATCATAAAGCTCAAATTAATATTAAAATTAATACCAAATCAATAAAGAAAGAGAACTATTTTAATAATTAGCATTGAGTAATCTTTCTTGAGAAATTATGATGATTGGGGTTAGTTTGGAGATAGACCTCAGAATATTATGATGATTGGGGTTAGTTTGGAGATAGACCTCAGAATATTATGATGATTGGGGTTAGTTTGGAGATAGACCTCAGAATATTATGATGATTGGGGTTAGTTTGGAGATAGACCTCAGAATATTATGATGATTGGGGTTAGTTTGGAGATAGACCTCAGAATATTATGATGATTGGGGTTAGTTTGGAGATAGACCTCAGAATATTATGATGATTGGGGTTAGTTTGGAGATAGACCTCAGAATATTATGATGATTGGGGTTAGTTTGGAGATAGACCTCAGAATATTATGATGATTGGGGTTAGTTTGGAGATAGACCTCAGAATATTATGATGATTGGGGTTAGTTTGGAGATAGACCTCAGAATATTATGATGATTAGGGTTAGTTTGGAGATAGACCTCAGAATATTATGATGATTGGGGTTAGTTTGGAGATAGACCTCAGAATATTATGATGATTAGGGTTAGTTTGGAGATAGACCTCAGAATATTATGATGCTGCAAATTGGTTTGGCTAGTGCTTTATTCTCTTAGTTAAAGCCTTTTTAAGTCTATTGCTCTTACAAAAATCATACTATGTGTAATTTTTATTGAATCAAAGTAATATACAAAAATTATTTTTCTATTTAATTCGTTTTCATGTCTTCAATTCTGTTTTTAAAATTTTTTTCTGAAAATCAAACCACCTTCTTTCATTTGATGTTGTAAACACAGTGGACTTGTTCAATACTGCTCTCAACAAATTACACAAGAATGTTGAGAGCAGTATTGAACAAGTCCTGGCGACAACACCCCACGAAACACCAACTATACGGACACTTGCCCCCCATCACGAAAACAATACAAGTTAGACGAACCAGACACGCGGGACACTGCTGGAGAAGCAAGGACGAGCTCATAAGTGATGTACTCCTATGGACCCCCACATATGGCTGTGCAAAAGCAGGACAACCGGCTCGAACTTACATACAGCAACTATGTGACGACACGGGATGTAATCCTGAAGACCTGCCGGAGGCGATGAATGATAGGGAGAGGTGGCGAGAGAGGGTCAGGGATATCCGTGCTGGCGGCACGACATGATGATGATGATTTCTCTATAGAAATAAGTTTTTTTTTTCTTTGTTTTGTTGTTTCTCTCTCTCTCTCTCTAGATTGTATACTTGATAAGTGCTAAAGCATTGGGTTAACAATAGAGTACACAAAGGGGTTCAATTTTCAGAATAATATTTGGAATGTTATTGACTTTTCTAAGACATTTAAAGTTGTTAATTCTAATTACTTTTTCATCAATAACATAACGTCAAAAATTTATAATTTCATTAATTTTCTTTTCCTCATTTTCTTTTTCTTAGTTCATGAGATTTATTTATTTTCTTTTGTGCAAATAGAAGATAGTCCTTATTAAAGAGGTGTGTATTCCTGAATATTTCCTGAGAATTCAAACATTATCTTTCTTGCTTTCAGATGTTTACATTTGATGAAAAAGCATTTTTCTTGTTTCATTTTTTTTTTCTCCCTTAAACTTGATGCTCTGAAACATAATGCATACAAGTAAACAATGAAGATTTGGTAATTTGAATATTGATCTTATTTTTTTCCTTGTATTAATTCTAACAATAGCATTATATTTGTCTGAATCTCTGTCCTTTAAAAAAATTTTTTTTTTTTAGTTATATAAATTTTTCTCAGCATTCTTTTTAATCATTACATCGTTATTGTATTATTTTTGTTATAATTATTTCTTTGTATGTTTCTGTGTCTTTAAATTTTTTCTATACCTTTGACGCAAACTGCCTATATACATTTTGCACCTTAACAAATAAACCTTAGTAATTCAAGATGGCCATATGCCATGTCTAAACTTGCATAACTATTTACATTGTTTATGGATAGGGAACTTGAGCTAACAATAGTCATTCCACCATTTACGAAATGTGCTCAAACGACACAATAATACAGTAATAGAACTTGTTTCACTTGACTGGACTCCTACTTTCAAGTCCTTTTATATGACTTTCTCTGTTTACTGTATTATTGTCCTTGAGTATTCTTTGGAAGGTTATTTAAAAACTTTTTGGTAAGTGTGACTTTGATATATATATATATATATATATATATATAATAGAGAGAGCTTTTTGTTCTTTTAAGTGTCAAATAAAGGCTACTTTTGGTGTGAATTAAACAGTTGTTTCCCATGAACATATTTGGATCTAATTGATGCAATGAAAAAAAAATATTTCCAGTTAAATTGTAACACCTGTCTTTTACAAAGTATTATGCACAATATTTCTGACTTTTTATTAACTTGAATGCTAACTGTGTCACTCAACTGTTGACCTTTTATATAAACTAGCTCTCAGCTGAACAAATGTGACAGGAGATATCATTACTGCAGAATTGATAGTAGTTCTTGTTCTACTAATCCAATAATATATATATTTATATACACACAGTCAGTTAGAAAGTTTAGCTTAGTTCAGCACAAAGCCAGAAGTATGCCACACAGTGAGAATCAAATTCATAAACAATTACCTACTAGTCTAGTTTGGTAACCACTACATGGTATACTCTGCACAAAAATAGAGATTGATTAAAATCATTTGTTTCTAAGGTGTTTAATTTAGGCAATTAGAAACTAGCAGCTTCCTTGATACACTCTTTGTTTAGACCAGTGGTCTCCAAATTTTCCAATACAAAGATATCGTATATTTTATATATTTTAATTGACCAAAGAAAAAAAATTATACTTATATAATGTGGTATGATTCAAGACAAAATTGCAATATCACAATTGGTATATAAATAAGTAAAAATAACTAGATGTTTAAAAGAGAAAAGAAATTATTAATTATAGATTACAATAAAAACTATTTATAATATAAAAAAGAGTGGTTACTAACCAAACATAGAATTAATGAATTTAGTTTTGAATCAATCATATTCTACTCTTATCAATTTTGATATTTAAACATCTTTTCATTTTTTTAAACTTCATTGTATCCAACATATTAATGTTTGCTGTTATGGACAAGATAACTCATCTTTGCAAGTCTCCACTTGAGTACCATAGATAAGATAAGTTATTTTATGATAGTGTTCTATTCTTTTGATAGGAGTGTTTCATTAGACAAAGAAAATTTACATATTTACTTTACTGGTATGACAACTAGTGTATGTTTTGAACAACTTTGTGTCTTATGTGTAGATTTTAAGATACCCATTTAAATTAGAATATTTTAACACATTTATTTATATATTATACTTATGAGATATTTGATTTTAGAGTTAATTTGTATGAAAATAAAACGTGCCATGAAAACTTTCTATTTTTAGCAATTTTAATAAGAAAAACCCAACACAGGAATTACCATGTTAAAAATCTATTTAACAACAATGTAAAGCTGACTATTTGGTAACTTCTTGAATCTATTTGGTATTACAATTAAGATTATTTTTCATACAATATAGGAAAGAGTTGATAATACAACACAAGTTTCTCTGAGTAACTATATTTATTCAAAGTGTTGCTGAAGGTTCTTTACATTCTGCTAGGACCTATTTCTAAGTGGCCATAAAAGGCTTGGCTTTTGGCCCTTGAAACCGGTCATCAAGTGTGATTGACAGTTGGAAATTGACTTCTTCCTGTGCTTTTATTAAGGATTTCTTTATACACATATTATTATTATTCATGCTTTTGTGCATTTGCAAATCTTGATTGCTTTTTGTTAATTTTGTTGATGTTTTGAATGAATAAATATATCTCTCAGTCCTAAATGAAAGCATATGAAAAGTTTCCTTGTAATATATATATATATATATATATATATATATATATATATATATATAAATATAATGAGAGTGTTGGTTGTTAGAAAATCACTTTGTGGTTATGTGTCGAACCATTATCATTATTATTTTATTTATATATATATTACAAGGAAAACTAGTTTAAACTTGGATAAAATGTTATATATTTCTCTCTCTCTCTCTCTCATATTTATATAGTGTGTGCATGAGCCCACTTTTCATGCAAAAGCTTTTCTTATTTACTGTTCTCTCTCTCAAATATATATATATATATATATATATATATATATATATATATATATATATACTTTTTAAAGCCTTCTATTTTTCTATATGCTATAAAAAGTTACTGTATTTGTTTGCAAATAAGGCATCCATGCTCTCCCCCCCCCTCAAAAAAAAAAAAAAGGAAAAAATCTTCATGTTTTTATAGACTGCTAGTACTTGCATCATGTGTAACTTCATATGATAATATTAAATCTAAATAGGATGTGGGGGGTCCTATGTGCTATCAAGTACAGTACTTAAAACAGTTTTAAGGCCACTTCCCAAAAAGAAAATAATATAAAGATTAAGTTTTTTTGTTTTTTTTAGTATATAGTGTGTCTTTTATTATATAATAGAGATCATACTGATTTAAGATTCAAAGAAACACTTTTTTATAATGCATTCTGAAAACCAGCTGGAATATATTCTCTACAAGACTTTGATATTTATTTTTCTTTTATTTAAAAATCATTTATACTTATTTCTATTGACTTTGTTGACTATGGTTCCAAATGCAAAGAAGGTACCTTAAATGTACTTATTTAATGAGCTTAACTTCCTTTGGTACAAGTTTAGATGTGTAGGGCACTCACTGAGAATTAAACTCACTAGCAATATCTTAGATTTAGATGTCATTCTTGACAATGAGTAACCTATGCTCTCTAAATAGAATCTGTGTAATATCTTAGCATTGATAGGTTGTAAACTCTTTCATTTCTGGCAATTTCTGTAGTTAAGGTGACATCTCATTGTAACAATGGAAAGAAAATTATCTTAATGGCCAACAACCCTCCCACTTTCAGAAACATTCATGCATTCATTTCTTTGCAAATCAACTTTCTACAGCTATAGACATCATTGGAACCTATGAACTACCCAAAAGAGATGAAAATTAATCTCTTTGTATGTTTTATTTTATATTTCCTGGTTTGTTTACTACAAAAGTTGAGTTAAGATTTCTTTTAAAGCCTCTCTCTTTTTTTTATCCATTTATTCATTTTTAGAAATTTTTTTCTCTTTGAGTACTCTTTGTTAATCATATAATGTCACATGAGTAATCCAGGTTGGTGATATTTTCCTTATGGCCCACCTTCACATTTAATCACTATCCTTTTCAACTAACAAAGTAAACAAATCAATAGTGAACTCTGCTTACAGTTTCTTCTCCCGATTGATACACAGTAAAGATGTTTCCTTTGTTACCGTATTGTTTTATCAACAAGAAATGTCTTGTCTTCATATTATCTTTCTAGCCTTATTCTATTTCTCATTATCTACCTATTTTTATTCTTGGTGGAAATTTAAAGGTTACAGGAATTGAATTACAAAAATTGATTTTGCTAGTAATTGTACTATAATAACTATTGGTGGATAAACTACACACCACCCTTCTTCTGAGTTTGCAGTATCATTATTTACTTAGTTATAAAATCATTGATTTCTTGATATATATAATGATATCTTTCCTTCTGAGAAGTGTGTATGTATGTATGTAGAGATAGATAGACCTACATCTGTTCATGTCATGGTTAATTTTTTTTCTCTTTATAAAGAATATTATGCGGTGATCATATTTGGATCTGAGGTAGCAATACATACATACATATGTGGGTTTGTGCGTATGTATTCAAAAATGCTGTGTGCTGTTTTGAACAAATCCTGAAACCAGTACCCCATAAAACAGAAGCTGTATGGCCGCTTACTTAGCCCCACCCATCGCACAAACCATCCAAGTAAGACAACGCTAACATGATGGGACTGCTGGGGAAGCAGAGATGAACTCATAAGTGACGTGTTCCTGTGAACTCCTACACATGAACATATGAGTGTTGGCTAACTTGCTAAAACTTTAGTTCGTCAGCTCTGTGCAGACACTGGATACCGTCTGGAGGACTTGCCAAGAGCAATGACCAATAGAGATGGATGGCAAAAAGTCAAGGGAATCCTAGCTATTAGCACAACTTGATGTGTATGTTCAAAAAGTATCAAGACTGAAATGAACAATGAATGAAACATTGTTTTTCAAAATACTCCCTCGAAGTATTCAGCATATTTAATCAGTTTTTGTCTTAGTTGAAGTTAAAATTTTATGGTATTGTCATGCTGTCATATTTCTTTTAATATCCTTCATGTGTTCAAATCTTAGCATTGAAATAAAGTTTCAATTTAAGAAACTTGAATAAAGCTTCATGGAGTAAATTTGGAGAATGTTGCACTGGTACAATCCTGTGTATTGCCAAAAACATTTCATTCAAACGTATTGAAATTGACTTCATTATTTTACCCCAAAATTAGCATCTACTCATCAAGATGAAGTCTAGACATCACTTTATTATTTAACTTACCCAGCTGTGCACATCATCATTTAAATTCTAATTAAAAGCAAAAACAAACTTCAATATTGATATGATCACATTAAGTGTGTGTTTGTGTGTGAAAATATATAGTTTACTTTTCTTAGCTAAAAAAAATCTGATGATCAGATGAAGTGATGTTTTGATCTGACATAATACAAAGCTGCAGCTGACTGTAATTTTTTAAAATTATGACTAGCAAATTATAAATGTCAATTCTCATTTGATGATAAAAGCCAGTTAAATTGAATTAGTTTTTTTATTATCATATTTTCATGACTTATTTCTTTTTGTTAATAAGAAAAAAATGAGTCATGATAATATAATAAAAGACTAATTCATCCAATAAGAGAGAGAGTCGAATAATCATAATGAAATAGAAAGTGAAATGTTTTAGTTATGGAATCTCTAATGGTCAAAGTCTAAATGTGTCTTTTGTTTTCTTGGGTGTATTTACAAATAACGAGGTAACCTATTCAATGCGTGTTATAGAAGCCCAGAATGATATAGATGCTTCCATTTAGCAAAAATTCTTTAATATTTTATAGTTATCTCTCTCTAACAAGAATTTGGACAATTAAAGAATGATGTTCAGTATGGATACTGACTCCACAAAATTATTCAGTTGCAAAGAGCATTTTAAGTATATTGCTCTATTTAAAATCTTGTAATGGGAACATATAAGGTCATTCAGTTAACGAGAGAAATTTTCTTGTAAAAAAAGCAAGTTTTTTTGTGTTTTTTTCTCCGGCATTTTTTCTATAAATGTAAACATGATATTATTTGGAATTGGTTAATCCCAAAATTATTTTAATCTTGCAAAAATATCATTTGTGTAATGAATAAAAATATAGAATTAATATCGCAACCTTTCTTGATATTATGCAAAAAAAAATCAAAAACCCCAAATCAATTTCCTTATCTATTGTACTGTTATTCATATTTTTTCTCCCAAACTGATTATTGTTGCCCAGTCAGCTGAGGCTGTAGAATACACCGACTGCATTTTTGCCAATGAGTATCCTGGATATAACGTTAGATTATCAGATGGTGAGACTTCAGCCTTGGAGATTTGGGGAATGTGGAGTACCACTTCATTGCCATTGCCCCCAGGTTTCTTCTGGCCTGGAGTGATAGCACCTGATAGGGTCCTATCGATAGGTCAGATAGAACAAATTATGTGTGCAAATAAATGACTGATGTTAAATTGTGACTGTTATATAGCAATACTTACAACCATTTAACTGTGTGCAAAAAAAGGAGCTCAGGCTCATTTAAGAATGTTATCTATAAAATATATTTACAAATCATATCTATATATATTTAGTTCATTTGAATAAACAGGATTTGGTATTAAATAACCTACGATGGTTGATATGCCACAAAACCAAACTGAATATTGTTCCTGTTTTAGAGTTGTAACTACTTCATTTACATAAATATTGTTTTAGAGTGTGAGGAGTCCAGGTTAATGAGATTCATTTTAGATATCAACTTAAAAATATAATATAAGAAAATCTCCTTGAAGTCTGTGTACTCGTTTTATTGATTATTGTCAAATTTATGTGTACATATTTAATGGAAAGGGCAATGCAAGGAATAATTCAGAAATTAAAGTGATAAACATGGGTCAAGAAGTTGACCAAAGATGTACATATTTAATGGAAAGGGCAATGCAAGGAATAATTCAGAAATTAAAGAGATAAACATGGGTCAAGAAGTTGACCAAAGATAAGAAATAGAGAAATTATTAAACAACAAAAATGCTACTGGAAAAGACATGTAGTTATAAAGGAATAATATTGACCCTTTCATTGCTGCATTTTCCAAATTTTGGCATATTTTCATGCAAACAAAAATGACTTAAAAAAAATGTTACTTTTTATGATTTTTAAAATATTACACTATAATCAGCATGAATGTTATAAATTAGATATTAAAGCTGAATTTAGCAATTCCTCAATGACTTGAAAATACAGACCAGCAAATGGAATGTAGTATAAAATTTGACTATTTGTACATTGCATGACTCTAGGAATTTGACTATAGTTTTATACAGTAGTAAAAGCTGTGTTCAGAGTTAGATTTAGAAGCAATATTGAGGTTACTCAAGTCTTAAATTTTATCAAGATTTGTTTCTCAAGTCTGATTGGTTGATTTGAGTTTCTGCATCGACTAAGCTTATAGCCATTGTGCTATAATTTACTCAGCTTAGTTGTGACTCAAACCTAGAAGTGTGATGCACCCAGTGAGAATCAGACTCACTATTAATGGTCTCTCAGCTTAGCTTGATAACCATTGCATCACAAGAGACCCACAACCTATTCCAGTTTAATCCACAAGTTGGTATCTCATGTAAAATGATATATTTTGTAATATTTTTTCCATATTTCAAAGAGACGAGATTTATATTTAGAAAATCAGTGAAGTTGATTGGGAATTGGTTTACTTTGAAGGAAAATATAATCACCTTTTGATGCTTTTCTATTGACCTTGAGTTGAAATAGATGAAATTTGACATGAGTATTACTTCTTTTTCAAATGAAAAGAGAAATAAAAAAATTGGCTCAAGTATTTTTATTTTATTTGCTTGAACTGATTCAGTATAGCAATAGACTGTATTTTATAGTGCAAACTGTCTCTATTAGTGCATTAGTAGATCAGCTTATTTTTCACTGAAATACAAATGGATATTCAGGTTCTGATTTTCTTTCTATCTGTAATTGCATATGACATTATATGTTCTATGAATCCAATGAGTTCCTTTTATAAGTTATACATGAGGCTGTTGATGCTTCTATTTAAGGAGTAAAGGATTCTTAATGACATTTCAGTTATTTTTCTAATATTATGAATTTGGCTGATTAAAAAAGGGCATTCATTGTGAATGCAAGCTCCCTCTATTACAATTTTGTTGGAAATTGCATAGAGAATTTTAAATGTATTGCTTTAATTAAAATCTCACTATGATGCATTGATTGTTTTTGTTGGTTTACAGTTTTACACACACACACACACACACACACACACACACACTGAGAATTTTAGTAATATAAATAACACATCACTCAATAACTCCTGGGCCTGACATATAGATGGTGCCACGAATAAAACATCCATCTTATTTTTATAAAGTACTAACCTTCAAATAGCATGTGTCAAAATTTGAGCCCAATCAGATTATTAGTTTACAAATTACAGTTATTTAAGTAAAGCTACTGTTACAAATTTTCAAAAGAATAGAAAAATCTGAATTTCATGTGTTGATAAAGCATCACTTTCTGATGGGAAAAATACTGTTCAAGCAAAGCAATGGCTTGATAAGTGTTATTTGGACAGAAGGCAGTGTATTCACCATTTTGCATGAACATTTGTCAATGAGAAAGCTGTGTTGAAAGTGGGTGCAGTGTTTGCTCACAGTCGATCAAAAAACAAATTGGCTGTCAGCTGAGTGAACAGCAGCAGGTGAAAGCCATCCAAAACGACCAAAGATACAAACATCAGCAGGCAAGGTTTTGGCCTCCGTATTTTGGGATGCACAAGCTATTTTGTTCATTGATTACCTTGAAAAAGGAAGAGCCATCAATAGCGAATATTATATAGCATTATTGGTGCGTTTGAAAGAAGAAATTGCCAAAAAACGACCACAAATGAAGAAGAAAAGGAGCTCTTTAACCAAAGCAATGCACCGTGTCATATGACAAAACTATATGAATTGCACTTTGAATTACTTCTGCACCCACCCTATTCTCCATATCTGGCCCCCAGTGACTACTGGCTGTTTGTAGACCTCATGAGAATACTCCAGGAAAAGAGATTTGGCTCCAATGAAGAAGGCATATTTTGTGGCCTAAGACAAGTTGTTCTACAAAAAAGACATCAAATTGTTAGAGAAGCATTGTAATCAGTGTATCACCCTTGAAGGAGACTGTTGATGAATTAAGTTGAATTTTGCCTAAAAGTTGTTGTTTTATTGGTTAGACTTGGGACTTATAGAGTGAGGTGTTATAAACATATTACAAAGAATAAATTGTTATTAGTAAGCTTTGCTTAACCGGATATACAGGCTTTTGGTTAGATTATTTGCTTTTACTAAGTACTAAGCAGGTTCATCATTACTTAATTTTGGTGAACTGGTGTTTTTAGCATAACTTGACTGTAAGTCTTCAAATAATACATTATGTAATCAATGAGTTTTTTCATCACTTGTAACTGATAGCTGCCACTAGAGATTAAGTGACATCAGATATTAAATGAAAAGTAGGTGTGTGTATGTATGTATGTTTTTTTTTTTTTAATAAAGATATGTTTCTTGGAGTTTGAATGTAATTTGTTCTCTTTCCTTTTTTCTTTTTGTGTGTGTGAATTTTATGAGCTCAGGTCCTGGGCTAATTGCTAATTTAGGTGATATGTTCAAATTTCAAAGTTATAGTGCTTTTTTTTTTTTTTTTTTTTTTTTTTAAGGCAGATTCCAATTTGTATAGTCCAAACCATTATTTGCACAGTTCCCAGTAAATGACCTTCTTTATCTTGATTCGCCTACATTTGTACTCCTGAGACAACTTTCTTCATTAACCATCTTTTTTTATTTAATTAAAAATAAACACCTCTAATGTCATCTCTTGACAAACAATGAACCAATTGTTTTTTAGATTATTGAGGCCAGAGATAAAACTATGATCAAAATAACTAACAGAACAGATTGAAAGGTGGTTTAAATTCATGTAATTCCTTTGTAAAAGTGTCATAAAAATATTTTTTTCTAGAATTTAAACTCATTTGGCTGTAATGTGTTTCAACAAATCTTTTGATACTTGATAAATTAATAATTTCTATCTTTATTTTTTAAATTTTTGAATAGTATTTTTATCACCAAAATGTTGATATTGGTGGAATATGGTTAATGAAAAGGACAATTGTACTGTCTCTGTATATCTTAATTACTGAAATCCTTGTCTTTATTGTATCGAAATATCCTGATTTCTGTTCTTTTTGTGGGTTGAATACATAGCGATATTTATAAGGATCACCTTGATTTGAATATTATTAATTAGAGTATCATATTCAAGGAATTGAAAGGAAAAGAATTCTACATTGCTTTGTAAAAATAACACTTCCTCTTCATTTCTTTCTTTTTCTTTTCCTCCTCCTTTCTATTCTTTTTCCTCTCTTACTTCCTATTCCTCCTCCTCCTCCTCAATATAAGTTTTTCTTTAAGTTGCAAAAAAAAAAAAAAATGAACTTTAATAGATAATTTGGTTCAACCAACATTCTGCAAAAAACACTTTTTTTTTTTTTTTTTTTTTTTTCCCCCCACACACTTTTCTCCATATTCAGAAATGTAAGTTTATTTTTTTCCTTTACATGACAGTATCCTATGAATTGATTAGCAAAACTCATTAGTTTAAAAAAAATGTAAATATTTAGTTTATATTTACATAACATTGTAAGCTTTAATACTGTGAATATCTAACAAAGCAACCACATGATAAATATTTGTTCTTTCAATCTTTCATAAGTAAATAGCTTTACATCATTTGGTAAGACTACATGAATAGTACATATGAGCATATATATATATAAAATGTAGATAGTCAGTGTTGCTTGCTGATTGTCAGTTTCTCTCCAAGTCTTTGTCTGATGATTACATAGACAAGAAACTAAGACATCAAGTACCTTTGGCCTGTGTCTACATTATTAAAATTTGGATCTACGTGTGCTCTATCACTCATTTTGAACACTCTTTCTTCATAAGTATAGCAAGCATTATAACCATAAAAAAAAGTTGGAGTTATCTATGTATAGATTAACACTTTTACTGAGGATGAATATGTTACTCTCAGGCACTTTTGCTTTCATTAGAGTGTAGTATCTGTACACCTTGGGCATCCCATTTTCCTTGACAAAACTCAATATTTTTCACAGGACTACATTAACTTCATAAGATAATATAATGAATATAATAAAGTCTTTTTTTTTGTAATGTAAATTTATGATTATTTAACTTTTTGTTGTAAATTTTTAATTGTCAAAAAAGATTATAAAATACTTTTTTTTTTTTTCTTTTTTAAAGGAAAATGAAAAAGTTAAGGGAATTTTTCATGTCTGTATTTTAGTCTTGCTGTGTCTGTGATGCAAATCTTATTCATTTACTTAAGCTAAAACATAATATTTACTAAAATAACTTTGATTCTCATGAGAATTGATAGTATTATCACATTCTATGTCTCCAAAGATAATTTGATAGTTTAGGAAAAATATTTTATTATATTTGTATAGTGTTGGCAGATGTTATCTAATATTATTTGTTTTATTTTTATTTGCTCATACTTTTTTAAATTAAACTATATCCCATAATGTCCTTTTTACTTTAAAAAAATCCAATTGGCACCTTCATTCAAGTTGTGTTCAAAATGTATATTGGCTAGAATTGTATTTACCAACAGCCCAGTCAGCTGAGGCAATAGAATACACCAACTGCATTTCTGAAGAGGAGTAAGATTCCCCACCAATGAGTATCCTGGATATGACACTAAATGATCTGATGGTGAGGTTCTAGTAATGCTGAATCTTCGGGGAATGCAGAGTACCCTTTCATTGCTATCGCTTCAAGGTCCACTCTGGCCTGGAGTGGTAACAACTGATAGTCCTATCTATGGGTTAAATAGAACTGTTTGGCATTTAAACTCTGTGCAGACAAATGGCTTATGCTAAATTGAATTGTTTAAAATAGAACTGTTTGATTATTTAACTGTGTAAACAAATGACTGTTAATTGAATTGTTTGTGATACATAACAATACTTGGAACCATTTAATTGTATGCAAACAAATGAATAATATTGAATAGAATAATTTGTGTTAAATAACAATACTTGAAATAGCAATACATTTAACCACTTCACTGTCTGCAAACAAATGATTAATATTGAATAGATTTATTAATGTGAGAGAGCAATAATTGAAACCCTTTAACTGTAGAAACAATGCCAATACTAGGATGCAAACAAATTAGTTCTAACTCATTAAAAAATCAAATTACTGACAAACTAATCTCTTATATATCATGTATATCTATCTAAATGTGTGCAAACAAATCACTGATGTTAAATTATGACTGTTACATAGCAATACTTGAAAACATTTAACTGTGTGCAAACAAATGATTAATAGTAAATAGAATTATTCATATTTGATAGTAAAACTTGAAAAAGAATGAGCTCATGCTCATTTAAAAATGTTATCAACAAAATGTGTTTACAAATCATATATATTTAATATTTATGTATAAGCAGGATTTGGGATTAAATAACCTACAGTGGTTGATATGTCATAAAACCAAATCAAACCAATGGGTGTATTTACCAAGATAGAAGTGAATAACAAATGAAATGTTAATTTTCTTCAAAATAGTTTCCATGGCATCTAACACACTTATTCCAATGAGTTTTCCATTGGTCAGAACAATTAAAACTCCTCTTTTAATGATATAAAGTTGCAGTTATTTTTCTTTTAATGCCCTTCATAAAATCCTTCTAAAAATTATAAACATTAACATAATCAATGCCATATAGAAATTATCTCTCCACATGATTCCTAAACGACTTAAGGAAACAATCCCAAACAACGTTGACATATTTTCAATGAAATAAAAAGTCTTAAGAAATGACTACACACAAAAATGTAAATATAAAATACAATGTATGTGATTTCCTAACCTCTTAGTATAAAAAAACCTCAGATGAGTTGACATGCCATTAAAATCAATTATTTAATGTCCTTCTTATAAAAAGTCACATGGAAATGTCTGTTAAATATGGTTGGTGTTTCACTTGCAAAATCTTGTGTTTCAACAAAAACATTTTGTTGAAAAAAAGTATTGAAACTGGCTTCATAAGTTTTTTGTTTATTTATCTATTTATTTTTTCTCTCATTTGATACTTGTCTAGATATCATCACTTGATTATATAAGTTGTTCAGCTGGGCACACATCTTGACAGCAATCTAGATGACTAGACATCATTCCTTTATTATATAATTTATTCAGCTGGGCACATATCTTCATTTAAATTTTAAAGTTAAAAAAATTTAAAGCTTGTCTCAATATCACACCAAAATAACTGGTTTGAATTTAGTTTTCTTTCTCCTAGACTTTTTGCCATGTCAAGATTATCGAACCTAGTCTGCCTTAGTATTTACTCATAGCTGGAGGGAGAATATTTGGAGTCATACTTTTCCTCCAAGGATATTAGCATAATATGAAATACAATCCACCCCATTCAGGATTTGAACTCAAGTCACCAAGTCCATTTCCTATGATAATAATGATTGCGCCACAAACATATCCAAATCATACATTATTTTCGGAAGGCTCTCATGTTGATTATTAAAGAAACATTTTTAAAAAACTTCCTTTAAAATAATTCCAGAAAGTACTGGATTGAAATATGATATATATAAATCATATAGTATTGTTCAGTGGATCTTAAGATATTTATCTTGAGATAAAGTTTACATATCAATAAGCTGGATGGTAAAGGAATGTAAATAAATGAAAATAGGAGAGACATGATTCTTAATATTTATTGGCTAACACAGTAAGAAGGGAATGAAACAGGTTGTTCAGTAAACAAAGCAAATTCATTCAATATGTGATGAAAAAAAGCTATATGTGCTGAAAATAAGGGAAAATGTTTACAATTTTCTTCTTTTTTATCAAGTGTTTATTTCAAATATTTCCTTTTAATATATTTTCAAAATTTCATTGCTTTACATATTTTATTTTAAACAAAAGCAATGTTTTGTTTAAATGCTTTACAAATAAATGTTATTAGATTTTACAAAGGCTGAATTTCGTCTTTTGATGTCAACTCTATAAACAAATTCCTGGCATTTATGATTAAAACAATAAGTAACTTATAACTTTTTGTAATCTATATTATAAAAATTCTCGCATTAGAAGATTAGCATAAGCCAGCAAAAATGGCACATTATAGTGAGATTGAATGATAATTTTGTAGGTTCTGTATTTGTGCTGAATACCAATTTTTTTAATCATATCATCTTAATATAACAAAGTTAACAATGAAATGCTAATTAAAATTCTTCACTCTTTTCTGAATGGAAGCATCAATATCATTATGATCACCGTTATAAATCTGAACCCAGCAGTTTCATAAGTAATGTTGTCTATATTATTAATTTTGAAGATTTAATTTGTCTGAATTTAACAGATGACCAAATGTTTTGATATAAAGCCACCAAATTTGGTATGTGTACTTATTAAACTCTAGGGAGGTGTTAGTTGGCGACCATAGTCGAGGGTAACCCGAAGGCTCCCTTTTCGATAGCTACTACACCAATGTGTAGGGGAGGGCGCTACTCCTTTCCTGGATCGCTCTACTTTAACCTTGAACCGTACCTTATAATGCTGAGTGCTAAGCAAGGAGGCATCAAGTACCATTTTTGAGTCTTTGGTATGACTCGACCTGGGATTGAACCCAGGTCTCCCGGGCCATTGGCGAACACTCTAACCCCTAGGCCAATGTACGAGACGAGAGAGAGAGTCTCTGACATAAACAATAATCTCTAGGAGGCCATGTTGCTTTAAGATGTAACTGATACAGAATTTAAACTTTCAAAAAATGTCAACAAGCAATGTTTTTTCACAAAAATTTTAGTTCCTACTCAGACTATATATCTAGCAGTTTCAAATAATTCTACAGAAACAACACTTACTAGCTTACTATCAATACTAAAGAATTCTTTTAATGTCATAATCATTTACAAATCATATACTGACCTTTTTACTCAGTTACCTCAACAACAACAACACTACTACTAATACTACTAACACAGCAACAACAGACATGAGAAAAAAAATAGTAATTTTCAATTCATGCCTTTATGCATTCAAAAAATTTGAAATTATAAAAGTTGCCAAATGTCTTTGATCTTACAAAGGCAAAATTTCAGCTTCATATTTCTGTACTTTGAAATATCTTTATTATTTTATGAGCAAAATCAAGTATTCAAAATTCTTAGGTGTATTGTTATTCATTTTTTACTTTTTCTTTCATCTTATTTTTGCTTTCTCTCCTTCTCTCTTTTTCCCTCTCTAAAATCAATTCTGCTACAGCTAAAAATGTTTGATTGTATTATATATTATTGAGTTAGTTTATATGAGTAACTGGACATGTTCCTACCAAGATAAAAATCCTCTAAATATTGACATCAAGCAGTATTGCTAAGGAAGGCAATAAGTCAAGAATTTGCTTGATAAGCTTGTTTCACTTATACAAGGATCATTAAATAATTTTCCAGACTTTTTTCGTATGAGCACTTTTATTGATAGTTCACACATGAAACTCTTGTACCCTTTGAAGTAATCTCCTCTGGCTGCAATACACTTGTTGTCCCATTCCAACAACTTCTGGAAGGCCTCATGAAAGTCCTCTTGTGTGAGCGTCTCAATGACCTTCGTCACAGCCTCTTTCATCTACTCAGTTCTCTCATAACGACAGGCTCTGAGCTTAGGGAATAACCAAAAGTCACAGGGAGCAAGCTCTGGACTCTAGGGAAGCTGAGGAACTGTCTTGATGCCCATCTTGGTCAAATAGTCTGTGACAAGGATGGACTTGTGGACTGGTGCATTATCTTGATGGAAATGCCACTGATCCGATTTGAAGAGTGCTTGCCTCTTCCAAAGGAATCTCTTCCTGAACTCCCTTAAAACCTCAAAATTGTAACCCTAACCCTAACCCTTTGGCCAGTCAACTCTAGTGTATTGACTTCCTCACTCCTCCAACACCTCTCATCATCCCTCACAGACTCCCTGGCTTCCTTGAATCTCTTATGCCACTCAAAACCTGATGCTCGATTCATGCAAGATGGTCAAAAAGCAGTCTGAACCATTCCATATGTTTCTGTGGCATTTTTTCCAAGTTTTAAACAGAATTTTATTGCATATCATTCTTCTAAAGTGTCCTCATATCCAGATTGCATTTTTGAAATTAAACCAGCTGTGAGAATCAGGCTTTAGTAGGGTGTGTTCCAATTTCTGCTGTAGCTGTTCATTTGAATCTGAAATCATAAAAATTGGTCAGTCATCTCATAAAATGTATAGCAATAACATAGTGAATTTTCAAGAGTCTACAACAATTTTGAATTCCTGTACAAAAAAGTCAGGAAACTTATTGAATGCATCACGTAATCTTAAGTTCAAAATTCTTAGTTGAAGAGTTTTTGATTAATTTCAAACTAGTTTATTATTGCTCTTATTTTTGTTGCATGTTTTACATATATTAGCAATAGATGTAATAGTTTTAGGATAGTTATATGAATTGAATTTCAGCCGTTCTTTAAACATTCTGAATTGAGTGAAGACAAAAGAAAATTTTAGCAAGAAAGAGCTATAAAACCAACCTGAAGGTGAAATTGAAAGACTATATCATTGACTGTAAATTTTGAAGTCACAAACCTTAGACCATAATCCAATATATAAAAAAGAAGTTGAAAATTTTGAGGAAGCATGCCATCAATATCTAACTGATTGGTGCATGAGAACTGCCAACTCAACTAGACTCAGATAGCCAAACTGTCATAATGTATTGCCACATATTGGTCTTAGTCATCTCTTGACTTACTAGAAGTATTGAAAACATAACCATCAATACTTATTTCAAGTCATTAGAAATTGTTAAATGAACAATTTTTATTACTAGTTTTTGATTAGTTTAAATTTTCTCTTATTTTTGTTGCTTGTTTACATGTAGTAGTAATTGATGGAATTGTCTTTAATTATCCGGTGCCTTATTGGTAGAATTTAGAATATACTAATTGTATCATCTGCAGAGTTTTAAGATCATCCCCACCAAAATGGGTATCTTGGGTATGACATTGGGAGCATGGAGTCACCCCTTCATTGCCAGATTGATATTAACCTTAACTTGTAGTACCCTTTTAGGGTTCCATCTATGGGTCAATCAATCAAGTTATCAAAATCTATTGATTAAGTATTGGCTTTATAAATTTTAGATGTTTTTCTTTCACCTTATTTTTGTTGCCATTTTATCTCAAAGCTCAAGTCATTTTTATGTGATGATTAAGTAATAGCAATTAGAAATTCAAAAAGAAACCAACTTTTTATAACTTAATCAGTAAGATACTGTCTATGTCAGGCTGTTTAGGATAAGGAAGGAATGTTCAAATCTTATTGTAGGCCATCTATTTATTTCTGATTCATACTGCTTACTTCATTGTCATACAATATGAAAAACAACCTGAATAATGTTAGCAAAAAAAAAAAAAAAAGAAAAGACAAACAAAATTAATAATAGATTAATGAATAAGTTATTAACTAATTTCTATAAAAATTCATATCTATTTATTAGTAACTTAGGCTGTTAAAATCTTCTTATATACATTTCATGAACTACATAATACTAAAAAGAAAAAGTCACTGTTTCAGTGGCAATTGATATGTGAGATATTGAACTAGATTCTTTAAATATTTATGGTTGAGGTTTCCTCTCTTGCTTACACAGCTATGTTTTTTTTAATGTAGGAAAGTGACCATTCCTAAAAATAACTTGTTGATCATTTTATTAATGTAATTGTATCTACCAACTATATAATCTTAATATATGAGCTTGATATTTTGAACTGAGTACTATTTTACAATATACTATAAACCTAATATTCCAGGCTTAAAGAGATTATACCTGATAATAATGATTAAAATAATAGTGACTATTCACATCTAAGCAAAATGTAAATGTTTTGTATTTTATTTTATTTTTTTTATTTGTGAATCTTTGAGCTCAGGTACAGAGTATTTGAGAATGAAGAGTTCAAAGAGTTATGCCACTTAGCTCTTTCATTCAGCCATTATAGAAAACTGATGTACAATTTTCCTTCTTTTAAATAAATTTGATATAACCACAATCTTGGACATGTTACTAATGTAACAATATGTATTACTCAACTCTTCTACCATGAGCAGGATATGACAAAAAGTCAATTTTTAAGAAGAGTATAACTCTTCTCTTGATGTAGATTAAGCTGGCTCCAGATGTGCATTCATGCATGGGATCTCTTGGGCTGGGGGTAGGGAGTGGTGTCCAAAGGGAGCCCCTAGCTATGTTCATGTTTGAATTCAGAATTTTTTTACTCCAAGACCGATTGCCAAACCAAAGTTGAAGAGCCTGGTCTACCCTAATATTTAGCTATGACAAGAAAGAGTAGGTGGATTCATGCCTTTCCTAAGGGCATTAGCATGAAAGTGAAACAAACATCCTCATCCAGGACTCGTATCACCGTGTCCCTTTCCTACAACAATAACCGTTAGGCGATGTGCCTCCATTAAGTTTAATTTTCTTTCTAGACCAGTTGTCACACCAAGATTAAAGAGGCCCATCTGCTCTTCTATTTATCCATAGGATGTGGAAGAATTGTTGAATTCATATTTTTCCTAAGATTATTAGCACTATGCAAAGTGCCTCATCCTACATTTGTGCTTCGATTACTGGGTTCATTTCCCACATCAATAACCAAGGGTGCCTCAACAATATTTTTATATATTTATCTTATGATATTTATGAACTACTTATGTTAAAATGGTATGAAATAAGTATATAACACTATTACTTAGAATATAAGAGCATTCAATCATTACTTCCTGTTTGATCATTATTCTGTCTGGTCAGTATAAAAATGTTGACCATTTGGAAAGTGGGAAATTTAAAAAAAAAAAAAAAAATTTAGCTTTTATTCATATAGGTAAACTAAAAGATGTTTCAAGATCAAAGAACTTTAATCTTCAATTGAGCAGTTATGAATTTTGCAATACTTCTGTAAAGTACATTTCTATATTTAAGCACAATTATAATAAATTAATTTAGCTTGCAACTTTATGATGTCACTATTTTGCTTCTGACAAATCCTCCCAAATTGTAACCCACTTGAACCACTTGTATAATCTTAATATTGTATGCGTAAGCTCTGGCTCTTAAAGTTGTGAACCATTCAGGCATTTCCTATTTAAGTGGGCATTTTCCACCATTGTAGAATCATACATTCAGTGACTTGTACTTGGTATATTCATGTAATATTTTGTAAAAAGTCGCCATTTACCTTAAGTCTATTGTTATTTCTTTTCATATACTCTGTTTCATGTTTTAAAAAACACAGTTCAAAGTATTTTTTTCTCATTTTGGATTTGCCATTGAGGATTGTAAGTTTTTCAATTTTTCTATTTATTTCTTAGATAATTCTAATATTTTTAAAATTGATATATCATACAATTAACAGATAAGTGAAATGATATTGAATATAAATTTGCCCCTACCAAACTGACTGAATTTGAATCTCATCATGTACTAGCTGTTTGTTTATTCATTTTATTTATTTTTTAAAACTTATTTCAATTTTATCGATATTATTTTTGATTTTTAATTTTGAAAGAATTTTATCTACTCAGTCGTCTACTTAAGATTGGGGAAGTTGGCCCATTAAAATTCCACTGTTTAGTTTTACATTGATAAAACACAAAGACTTTGTGTATTTTTGTAATACAGGAAGAAAAAATACTATAATTATCTTCAACTGTAAGAAAAGAACAGAAATCTAAAAATAGTCATATTTAAAAAAAAAAGTACAATTAAATTT
Source organism: Sepioteuthis lessoniana (assembly GCA_963585895.1). NCBI lineage: Eukaryota > Metazoa > Mollusca > Cephalopoda > Myopsida > Loliginidae > Sepioteuthis > Sepioteuthis lessoniana. Next base: position 67,937,325 of record OY757936.1, read on the forward strand.
CTGAGCTGTAAAAGCATTAATATTCATTCTATGCATAAGGATAGCTTATTCTGTCCTATGATAGTTATTACATTTGTGTATAATTTTTATATACTAAATGTAACAAATATTATGGGACAGAAGTAGTCATTTTATATATATTTGATAAAAATAAACAACAAAGAAGAGAAAGGTGTGTGGAGGAGAGTAACAGGGAAAAAAAACATTATGTTTATCAGCAACTTAAAAAAAAAAAGTATTTCACTTGGGATTGTGGACACAGTCTATGTTTTCTGCCTTTGTTTTTCTGTGCTTATTTTTTATTTTTATTTTGAAATGCTCTCACTATAATAATAATAAAAAAAAGCAACATAAAATTGTTCGGATTCTATTTGGGGCATGTATATTCAGAACTTGTTAAAAAGCCATTTTATTGCCATTTGATGGTCATAAGTCTTTCTTTTTATTTTTGTACTCCTAAGATTACTTATCAGTGAGTAGTATTATTATATAATATTATGTTTGGAAGAAATGTAGTGACCTTATGAATGCAGGAGAAATGTAGGTATGTACAAACATGTATTTTATTTATATATATGTGTAACTAAATAATGTGGGTAATTTAAACCGTGCTCACAATCAAATATACAGACTTTTGTTTCTATCATTTATGAGATTATATGCCCTAGGAGAGAAGATGGAAACTAGGTGTTTGGTTCAATACATTTTTTTTCTGTACATGACCAATTTTAAAACTTTTGTAAAGCATCTTGTATACATGGCTTATTATCACTTTATTTGAATACTAAATAACCTGATAACCTATTGTAAAGGGTAATCCATAATGATAATCATGTTTCTATTTTAAAGATGAAAGGTTCTAATTAGCATTTCATAGTTATCTCTGTTATATTGGCAATTTAGATTATTTAAAAAAAGTATATTCAGCACAAAAGCAGATTCTTATAAAATTGTCATATATAAGTATGTACACACATAAATATAATGGGATGTAAATGAAATAATCTAGAATGTTTATAGCATTTATTATCATTTTTGAAGTTTTATAAAACTGTTCTGCTTTACACACCATTTCACTTTGTTATTTTGGTTGATTCAGCCCAATTGACTGGAGCTGTAGAATACACTAACTGCATCTCTGCAGAGAAATAAGACCCTTCCTCCCAACAAGTGTCCTGTATATGACATTAAACAATCTGATGGTGAGGCTACAATAATGCTGTAGCTTTAGGGAATACGGAGTACCTCTTCATTGCCACCACTCTCAGGTTCACTCTGGCCTAAAGTGGTAGGACCTGACAGTGTCCTATCCTAAGGGTTAAATAGAACTGTTTTACATTTAAACTGAGTGCAAACAAATGTCATGTTAAATTGAATTGTTAAAAATAGAACTGTTTGATGATTTAACTGTGTGTACCTACAAAATGTGTTTATAAATCAGATGTGTGTATATATATATATATATATATATATATATATATATATATATATATATATATATATATATATATATATAAAACAGGATTTGGCATTAAATAACCAACAATGGTTGATATATCTCTTTGATACTATTTATCTTTCTAGGATTTATAATTTTTGATCTTGGATATCTTTGAAGGTATATTTAAAGAAACATGCCTTTTTGACACTACATGGTTATTACATTAGGGTCAAGAATCATAAAACTAAAAATGTGCTAGAAATTAGTTCTTCTAGACCCAATATTAGAACAAACAAATTTCTTGCTCTCTGTTGTCAAACAAATCTGCATAATATATAATAGATAATATGTATTTACTCAGCTTGTCTGCCATAAGTAGGATGCGACACAATTTCAATTTTTAAATGAAGTACAGCTAGTTTGAATTCTCCTCGATTGATTGCTTCATCAAACCTAAAGAATCTAGTCTGCCCTGTTATTTACCCTTAATTGGGGGAGAGAACAGTTGGATTCATGCCTTCCTTCATGGCATTAGAGCTTAGTGAAATGCAAACAGCCTTGTCCAGGATTTGAGCTCTGGTTGCTGATTCCATTACTTATAATGATAACCATTATGCTAATAGCTCCTCCATAAATAAATGAATGTGTTATGAGAAAAATCTATATGTTTACATATCTCTTGTTAGCCCAAGTAAACAGAATTTATATATATATATATATATATATAATCATGGAGAGAAGGAACAGATGGTATATTCACTCGCTCAAAGCCTGAAGAGCTAATGCTCTGATCCGAAACAGGAGTGTTCATTTATATATTTTGGTGGGTACTATGCTGATATGATTGATAACCTACCACAGCAGCAGCAGCTACATTTCTGTTTATTTCCTCATTTATAAATCTCACTTTTCTCAGAGTTTTATTTAAATAATTTTTTTCATAAATTACATGCAAACTAAAACGCTGTTCTAGAAATCTAAATATTTGACATCAAGAAGAACATTCAGCAATAAATTAACTTTTTAAAGTCTCTTGTACAAAAAAACAGGGCAGAAGCAGTGAACACTATTTTATAAAATAGGAAGATCATAGTGTCCTTTTATATTTAACTTACTTAAATTAATCATGGTAACATGTTTCAATCAAGTATTACTTTCTTTGTAAGCAAATGTATGCTTTGTCTCTGGGTGTTTTTATTTTAATCATCCATTTAAAAAAAAAATTTTTTTAATATTTTATCTTTCTACATATGTAGGGCTTTTCATATGCACAAAACTCTAATAGTATATATGGCTAAATAAATCTTTATTTTTGTATATCAGGCAGCAGTGAGATGAAGGTAGAAATGTAATTGATTACATTTGTATAAGTATACAAATGTTTAGATATTCAAGCATATGTATAGGGATGAATAATAAAGTTTGTAGCCTATGTGTAAGTATTAGTTGAATTTTCATTTGAAATTTCCTTTGTATACTGTTTGATTTATGTAATTAATATTTGCTACTGAATTCTGTATTCCAATTATCAGTAATTTGAAAAATACTTATGTAATTTTTTTTATCATATAGCTACAAATTTATATATGGATATGTGTGTGGTTGTGTGTGTGTGTGTTTGTGTGTATATATATATATATATATATATATATATATTGACATAATGGTTAGTATTCATCAAGGTCCGGGAGACCAGAGTTTAAAAAATAGTACTTGATGCTTCCTTGTTTAACACTCAGCATTATGTTATGGATCAAGGGTTAGTGGAGCAGTTCAGGGAAAGGAGTAGCACCCTCCTCTACACCTTGGTGTAGTAGCTATTGAAAAGGTTTTCAAGTTCCCTTCAACTATATATATATATATATATATTCTTATCAAGATTTTTTTTAAGTTAAGTGCTCAAATATTGGGCAGTTGAACAGAATTAAATCTAAAATAAATTGTTACTTCACCTCTTCATATCACCTTCATTAACAAAAGTTTTATTTATTTGAAAAATACAATCTTCAGATCAAACAAGTAAATAAAATGGTTGATTGCTTTGTATGATTAAGATTTCTGTTAAAGATTTTAAAATATTTGCATGAAATAGTTTAAATAAATGATTGTGAGTTAAAATTATTTTATCCTGGTTACTCTCCGAGAGTTTAGGTCATCAAAGCCAAGAAGAAATTCATTACCTAGATATTTTTAAAAAACTTGATTTATTATAAGTGATATTGAAATTGTGAATATGTTAGCCTGTTAATTGAGGCAAGAGCAACTCAGTTACTATTTCTAAATGTAATGGTAAATTTAACACTTTAATTGCTGATTAAATATTTATCATTTGCATTAAGTTATTCTTTCAGTTACAAATATATATATATATATCATTCACTGTTAAACTATTGTTATGAAACTTGCTGAGGTACATATGGATATGTTTTTCTTTTTTTGGCAGGGAACACACAAAATTCTTTAATGAAATGTTTCTAATACATATCCATACAAGATTCTATAGATACAGAAATATGAACCAAAGTACACAACAAAGAGTTTTAAACAAAGAAAAATTCTGATTAGTTTATTTGTGCATATTTCATGTGTTGAGTTCTTTTTATCTACTTACTTGTGAATATCTGACATATAGCTGACCTTGCAAGAAACATGGATCTTGTCATTTCCATTTTATAAGTTCAAAAATATTTTTGTGTTTTATATCAAAGCTTTTATCTCAGTCCATTTGACTCAAAATGACATATTTTGCCAAACTCACATAATTTATATTCGAGCCCAAGATCAAATCAATATCCTTTCACAAAATCAGGTCTCTGGAACTTTCCATTTGGCTATCATCTTCAAAAAAAATTCTCAAGGTCTGACAGTAGTATAGATGACTAAACTTATAACACTGCAGAAATGGCACATTGTAGTGAGATTTATTGTAGTACTATTCATCATTGGTGATTAAAATTGCAACAGTAATAAGTGTACAGTCTGCATTTGTACTCACTCTGAATATTTTACGTTTTACAGGGGAAATAACTATTAAATATTAGTTATAGAGTATTTTCTATTTATGTATTTATAAATGATTTTATAAATATAATGTGATTTGATATTGAGTCCAATTCCTTTAATACCTTGTTTTTGTTTTTTTTTTTTCCTAACATAGAAAACATTTGAAATTTGTTGCTTTTGAACTCATCATAAAATGGAGAAGTGCAAAATACATACCAGCAAACAGAATTTAGTATAAAATTCAACTATAATTGCACACTAAACTTGAGAATTCCAATATAGTTCCACATAACATAACTTTAGGAATTTGACTATAGTTGCATATGGCAGTGAAAGGATTAATAGCCAACAAAGCATATTTAAACTTTTTTTTTTCACGCACAGAATTTTTTGCCTTTCCATGGAGAGAAAAATATATATGCTAGAATTGCTCAAGTCTTACAAGATAAAATATCTTTATAGAAATAAAGGTCAACAGATGTTTTAATGTCTGTCAGACCTTATTTTTATCAAGCTTTTTTATCAAAAGAATTTCAACGACTAAGATATGAAGAAATTCTGCTTTGCTTGAAATAGATGATTCCTGAATGTTTCTATGATCTGACCAAAATTATTCCCTTTGTTTTAAATATTGGTTCCAACTAATCAAAAACAGATTACACCAAGAATTGATCAAGCAGTAAAATGTTTTTCTCTTTAAGTTTCTGCTCTCAAAATATGCATTTGAATTTCTCTTGAATCATATGAATTATTTGTCCTTATAATTTGAAAAAAAAAGCTCTTTTCTCTTCAAATTTCTTTGAAAGGAAAAGAGCCTTAAGTTTACTTATTCTTGTAATTCCTTCCTCATGAAATTTTAAAATAAAAATATTGTAATTGATCATTAGTTAGCTATTGTCCTTCATTTACTTTTATCGATGTTCTCTTTGGCAGCCATAAAGCTGATATCAAGTCACATCACTCACACACACACACACACATATATATATATATATATATATATATATATATATATATTGCAAATAAATCAAAGTATTCTATAATCAACATTATCAACTTATCTAACTAGAAAAATAGTTTTTGGTAACTTCAAATATAGATCCTACACTATTATTATTAATTTGCAAATTGAATAGGATATTAGTTTATTACCTTAGAGCATTTTAATGCTATTCTGTTAAAAATCATCTTGCTATGATGTGCTATTGCTGTGTTATAATATCAATTACAAAGTTATTTATCATAAACTCTTATGCTATATTTGATTTACAAACTTAAAAATGATTTTTACAATTTATTGATGGATTATATAATCCTAGTTTAAATCATTATATTGATTAGAATGTTGACATCATGTATATTGTTATAATTTACCATAGATAATCTTTTTGAAAATTCTCCTCATTCTGTTGAATAAATATAAATTAAAATATTTTTATAACCATTAAATGAAATGTCCAGTCAGCTGGGGCTGTAAAATACACCAATTGCATTTCTGTAGAAGGGTAAAACCCCCACAATAAGTACTCTGGATATGACACTAAGCTATCTGATGGTAAGGCTCCAATCCTGGAGTTTTGAAGAATATTCCTTCATTGTCATTACTTCTAGGTTCACTTTGACCCCAGAATGATAGTACCTGTTAGGGTTTCATCTATTGGTCAAATAGAACTATTTAATCATTTACTAAATTTGAAATCATTCAACTTCATGCAAACAAATGACTACTAAATTGAATTTTTAGTATTACATAGCAATACTTGGAACCATTCTGCTGTGTGCAAACAAAATTGAATTGAATTACTTGTGTTTTAATAATTTTCAAATTACCCTGAGCTCATCACTCGTGGGTTCAAAAACAAGGGGAGGGAAGTTAACAAAACCTTGAATGTTGTCATCCAAAACAGTACTTAACAGAATCTTCTTAGAGAAGAGAAAGAAAAGTAATTTTAAAACAATGCTTATAATAACTGGGGAAGGGTAGGAGTAACTCAACTTTAACATACAAAAAACCCCAACTATATTTCAGAGACACACTTTTATCCCATTACAAAGGAAATAAATCTAGCACATACATTTCCACTGATGTTGCACAAATTTCACTGTGCATAGTTGAGCTAAAAACACATTTGATTTAACACCAAAAGTAAAATAAAATAAAAGGATAGATGGGGAAAGTCAAATGAACTTACTCGCTGTTGGACCGAAACAAAGAAAACTTAATACATTACAAAAACAATTTTTCACAGAAATGCCAATATGGTGTTTGAATGCAAAGTTGACTTTTTTTTTTCTTTCTTTGATTTCAAATTTCTGGTGTGTGGTTTTCACAGGCTGGTAATAATTTTCTTCACTCTTTTAGTTGGATGTATCTTTTCTCCATGGCTTCAAGACAATTCTGAAAGATGGTGCTCAGAGGAATTTAATATTTTTTGTTAAGTTTTTTTCCACTGTCCTTTCTTCTTGAGAAAAAAAAGATGTCTTTCAAGACTTACCCACATTGAGTAGGGGGAACTCGGCAACTTATCTGTTTCCTTCAGAAAGAAACCTATTCTATGTTTCTCTTCTACCATGGAAACCAATGAACTCTTTCTTCTTGAAAAAATGTCTCCCAATACTTACTCATATTGAGTAGGGAAAACTCAGTAACTTTTCTGTTTCCTTTGGAAAAAAATCACTTGTAGGTTTCCCTTCTACAGCAGAAACCAATTAACTCTCACTTAGTTAATTGTAAATTTTACAATGTTTCTGGTAGACCGGTGGAGTCTGGGAAAAAGCAGCTCTTGATTTTTGATTCTTCACAACTATTTATCAGTAAATAGACCTCTAACCATTTTATGGGTTATATTTACAATTGTGATATATATTTGGAAGTTGGCATATTTGATGGTTCTACCAAATATTATAATTTTATAAATCAGTAATAAATGAAGAAAACCTGTTTTAAAATCGGCCAAATATGGAACATGAATGAAGTTTTCATAATTTTTGATGGACCATTCAACATTTTTTTCCCTAATATTTCCTGCTGAATCTTTTTTTTGCATGTGTGTATTATGCCATCAAATATACATTTAAGCACTTAGATATATAAACCAGTTGGTATTTCTCTATCTGTACATCTACCTATTTCTCTTGATCTTTTTCTATGTTCATAAATGTCTATCTGAACCTTTCTTGATTATTTAACAAAAGGTTTGCTTGTTGGTTGAAATAATTGCATGTTTGCTTCCAGCTTGTTGCCAATTGTCAAACTGAAGTCAAAGCCCAAACTTTAATACTTGTTTTCAAGACTGCAGATCTGCTTTTCATAATCCAATGTTCTTACTTTCTAAGTACATCCATATACAGCAGGAAATTCAGTATTTTTAAAACCCACAATATCACTCATGTGCAAATAACTACATAAACCTGATATAATTTAAAATATCCTATGTTATAAGATAGTGACTTTTATATATGCTATAAAACATTGGATTGTTATTGGAGCTTTGAGTACCTGTCTATGTTTTGACTTTGAACTAAAATGTTAATGTGGAATATGTCAAGGTAGAAATGCAGACAATCTCTCTGGTCAACATTGACGTTATCATTAATCCTCTTAACCTACTTCTTTATTTTACTCTGGACTTGTTCACAGCCCAGTCAGCTGGGGTTGAAGAATATGCCAACTGCAATTTTACTAAGGAGTAAGACCCCTTCCCCAACGAATGTCATAGATATGACACTAAACTGTCTAATGGTGAGGCTACAGTCCTGGAGCTTTGGGAGAATGTGGAGTTTACCTTCATTGCCATCACTCCCAGGTTCACTCTGACTTAGAATGGTAGTACTTGTTAGGGTTCCATCTGTCAGTCAAATAGAACTATTTAATCATTTACAATACTTGAAACCATTTAAATATGTGCAAACAAATGAACAATGTCAAATAGAATTATTAGTGTTTGATAGCAATACTTGTGTCCTAGGTATGACATTAAACTACATCTGATGCAAGGCTTCTGTCTTGGAGTTCGGGGATTGTGGCATACACTTTCATTACCATTACTCTTAGGTCCACTCTGACCCGGAGTGGTAGTACCTGTTAGGGTCCTCTCTATGGGTCAAATAGAACTATTCACTTGGAGTTATTAATAATATTAAATAGAATTATTAGAATTGAATAGCAATACTTGAAACCATTTAACAGTGCAAACAAATGAGCTCTGGTTTGTTTTAAAATGTTATCTACAAACTATTTACTTACAAATCATATATATATAAGCAACATTAAATAACCCACAACAGTTGATATGCCATAAAACACAACCAAGCCTAATGAGTGTCCTTATTTTGCTTGTTATAGTAACTTAGCAGTTATTAGTTCAAAAGATCATGCACCCTAACTCAGTAGATGATTTAACTATGAAATATTTTTTTTATGTATGGACAGCTGTTAAAGTTTTTGACAGTAGATAAAATAGTGATTTATGCAATAATAGATATTTGCACTAACTTTGTCAGTAGAGTGTAGTTGTGAGGACAATAGCCATTTGAGTAGGAATTATATTATTATTGTCTGCAGCAGCTATCAACTGTAGTAAATATTCACAGCAAAAACTGGTTAGTGTCTGTATATTTAGTCCAATTTCATAACCAATTTCTCAGAAGGCAACATTGCATATTTAACTTAATTTGCATATGTATTGTACTGTATATAAATGTATTACCAGAAGCAGGCAATCAAATAGTTTATTTAATAAGTAACAATAGTGAAATGAGAACAATCTATCAATGTGAATTGAATGAATAGTATAGTTTAGAATTCCTAGAATGTTACCAACCATGACAAATACCTGAAGAAGGCTGGAGGGTATAATGGCTGAAACACAGAAACTATAACAACCAAGAAGTGGACATGAGTCCAAATGCACCAGTGTATTCTTCCTCTCAGAAATTCAAACCAAAATTGTTGTAAAAATTTGCATTGTGATTTTCATAAAAACTTTAGAAAATGTTTTAACAAATTTTTATTTCATTGCAAGATGGATATGTAAAGAGAATTTTTTCTATGATTGAAGGCAGTCTGAATTTTTGGCCATGATGTAAAGTAAGATTGTTTATATAGTTCAATATTTTTTATTTTGGTGCATGACAAATCTATACATTGCTTATCTTTGAACAGTTATTGAACAGCCCTAATATTAAAATTTTTTCCTAAAGTCCGTTGTACTTAAAACTGGTTTAAAGACTGCTTCTAGTAGCCACTAAGCTATATGTCAAGTCATATCCCTTTTATAGAATCTATTTTACAATTAATTGCAAATAAAAAATGAGTACTCTCTAATTAACTAATTATTCATCATCAAATCACGCTGACAGCACAGATTCTTTCTTAATTTGACAATCCCATTCCTTCCATTATCTTTCTGTTTTTGCTTTTCATTATTAGCATTGTTCATTTTTCTATGTCAAATTCCATTTCTATATCATGACTGTATATTCTTATTGTTTGAGTCTGCAATTCTTTTTGATTTTTTTACTAATTGTTTGATGTTATCCATTGATTTATTCTCAAATTTGGAATATTTTGATGTAATACCATTAGCAAAGATCTTACTACAGTGAGCCATTTTTGCTGTAGTACAGTAAGATGCATTGAAAAATAAGATCATTATGAAATAGATAATTTATTTAAAAAACAAACAAACTTGACCTTCTCTGTTTTATGTTGTTCACTATTTTCCTTTTTACCTTTTTAATTATAACAATTGCTTCAGCTGAAATGGAAACATTTTTTAAAATTGAAAATTCTTATGAATTTTAAATTTGTTTATATGTCATACCCAAATTTTGAAGCAAGTTTAACTGGCTTGAAGGTGTGGCTGACTAACTTTAATTTCTTGAGTGAGAATTTTCACAGCAAAAACTTCTTTTTTTTTTTTTTTTCAAAGACTTAAAATTTTTAGAATTTTTCTCTTAGCAATAGTAACTGAAGTTAGTAAGAACAAATGTACTTTTAACTCCCTACCCAAGACATGTATCTTTTCATTTTCCTAGGGCAGTAAAAAAAATATGATTTTGTATTTACATCTCTGTTTGCAATACAAAATGCATCACCAATATTGCTACAACTATTTTCATTACTGCCATTATCCTATAATAGTTGTTAGATTTCATATGTGAAATTTATTTGCAAATATAACAATCATGGGACTTAATGGTTTATGAGCTTGACTGGTTGACCATTTTTTTTGTTAGTTTTGAGTCTCACTGGGTGCATCATACTCCTGGCATTGTGTCTAATTAGTCTATGCTTTATTAATGACAACTATGAAAGTACACAGGCATTTCAAATACACTGTAACCACAAAAGAAGCCAGCTCCCATCAAGATTTGATCTTGCATTTCTGATTTTGTTTGAATTTACAGTAGAACAATATATTGATTCAGAATATTGGGATTAAGGAAAAAGCAACAATAAGAGCTTGAAAAACTAGTATGTTTCCAATAACCTATTAGGTCATCTGGATACCATAGCAATTCCTTTTGATGGTGTCTCTTAGGGCAGTGCTCATCTCTTCTCTAAGCAACATGTAATAGATTGTACTGAGTTACATATTACAGTTGCAAGAAATAATTCTTTATTTTTTAATACTTAAGGTGAATTGCTTTTACATGAATAAATGACTCTCTCTGCCCTGCTATTTACCTATATATGTATTTACCCAATCCCTCATTAGCAGGATGTGACACATGGTCAATTTTTTAAGCAGAGTTTAACAAGTTTGAATTAAGTTTTCCTTCTCTTAAACTGGTTGCCATACCAAGGTTAAAAAGCCCAGTCTGTCCTACTATATACCCATAGATTGAGCGAAGGAGAATAGTTTTATCATTAGCATTATATGAAATGCAAACAGGATTTGAACTTTGGTTGCTATGTCCATTTCCTATAACAATATCCATTACACTATGAGCACCTTGTCTGCTATTTACCTATAGTTGAAAAAAGAAGTGGATTTCTGAGTTACGTTTTACTGTAAATGGAATCAGTGAACTGAGTTCAAACTCGGGCTGAGACAGTTTGCATTCATTTCACAAAAATACAATTTGGTTAAGTCAGGAATCCACTATATTATGTTGATGTTTTAACTCCTGCTCATCCTTAATAATAAAACAATGAAAATACTTAATTATTTACTTTTTTTTTTGTAAATAACACCATTATTATTCACTCATTTTACTCCAAGCAACTATTACTATAGATATTTATAAAGCTTAGCTTAGTCTTGCATAAAACCAAATGAAAAATGAAAGATTATGTTGAACCAGGAAGTAGGTACATTCCTTGGAAGTTAGCTTTTGAAATGCTGATTTTATATATATATATATATATATATATTGTGTGTGTGTGTGTGCCTGTGAAGGAAAAGTATGAATGAATTGATAAAAATCTGATCTACAAATTTTATAAATCCTATTTCTTCAAAATTTGTTGAAAACAGAAATTACAAAATCTTTTCTCATAAGCAAAGATAAAATTAGTAGGACTATAGATATTTTTTTTAAATTGGGACAGTTAAGATTTTGTGAATGAAGCATTGCAGTAATTGTTAGCTTAAACTAAAAAGACATATTTTGTGTGTGTAATAATTCTTTGTGTCTGTCACTATGTGAGAGAGAAAATATATTTATGCCTTTATGTATATTTGGCTCCTGCTAATATGTGCCTGTTGAATTTAAAGGTAGTACCTTACATAGTACAATAGTTAGTAAACTAGGCTAGCAGGCCATTGTTAGTGAGTTTGATTCTAATTCAGTGCTACACTTAGCTGACTCCTGCTAATATTTGGGGAAATCAACAAATATATCATTATAATAGGTTTTTATTTTTTAGTGTGTCGGAGCAGTGTCGGAGCCCCCTTCCCTAAAAAGGGGGACCTCGGATTAGCCAAAAACTACCGAGGCATAACACTTACATCCATAGCTGCCAAAATCTACAATGCCCTACTACGAAACCGAATAGAACCCAAAATAGACATCATACTTAGAAAAAACCAAAATGGCTTCCGAAGAAATAGATCCACGACCTCACAAATATTAACCATCCGCAGAATCCTTGAAGGTGTACAGGCAAAGAACCTACAAGCGACATTAATATTTGTCGAATTTACCAAGGCTTTCGACTCCATTCACAGAGGAAAGATGGAACAAATCCTACTAGCGTACGGCATACCTAAAGAAACCGTAGCGGCAATAACAATTCTCTATAGAAACACTAAAGTAAAAGTACGATCACCGGATGGAGACACGGAATACTTTGACATTGTAGCAGGAGTACTACAAGGGGACACGCTGGCCCCGTACCTCTTTATCATTTGTCTAGACTACGTACTTAGAACATCGATTGACAAAATCAAAGAGAATGGCTTCGAACTGACGAAGAAAAGAAGCAAAAGATACCCTGCAACAACAATTACCGACGCCGACTACACCGATGACATAGCGATACTGGCAAATACACCTGACCAAGCCGAAACTCTTCTGCATAGTTTGGAACAAGCAGCAGCAAGCATAGGCCTCTATGTTAATGCACACAAAACGGAATATATGTGCTATAACCAAACGGGGGACATCTCCACTCTAGAAGGAACCCCACTTAAACTAGTAGACAAATTCACGTACCTAGGAAGCAGTGTCGAATCAACCGAAAAAGACATCGAAACGAGGCTAACGAAAGCATGGACAGCTATCAATAGGCTATCGATTATATGGAAATCAGACCTAACCGATAAAATGAAACGCAGTTTCTTCCAGGCAGCGGTCACATTGATACTGCTATATGGCTGCACTACATGGACGCTAACAAAACGGCTGGAGAAGAAACTGGATGGCAATTACACAAGAATGCTGCGTGCAATCCTGAACAAGTCCTGGCAGCAGCACCCCACAAGACACCAACTGTACGGCCACCTGCCCCCTATCACGAAAACTATTCAAGTTAGACGAACCAGACATGCAGGACACTGCTGGAGAAGCAGAGATGAACTCATAAGAGATGTACTCTTATGGATCCCCACACATGGCCGCGCAAAAGCAGGACGACCAGCTCGAACGTACATTCAGCAGCTATGTGAGGATACAGGATGTTGTCCTGAAGACCTACCTAAGGCGATGAACGATAGGGAGGAGTGGCGAGAGAGGGTCAGGGATATCCGTGCTACCAGCACGATATGATGATGATGATGATTTTTTAGTGTAAGAACAGACATTGTGAAACCCTTGTACTGACAAAATGAACAGAGTGCAATAAAATTTACCAGTATATTGGGCATATTTCTCTAATAAAATTGAAAAGTACATGGATAGTTTAGTAGCTTGGAATAATAAAATGAAATTAAGAAAATTCCTATCTCAGATTTATATGCATTTTGTTTTTCAATATAAAAGTAATCTACTTTGGGTAAATGTGTTTGTTTTTCTTTTGTTTTGCAGCCTATTATAACCTTTAAATTCCCTTGTGAAAAATTGTTTGTATTTAATTATAGGAAAGCTTAAACTCTGACATTGCTTAATAGTTTTACATTTATTTTTGTCAATGTTCAGATAGCATGGTTTGCTAAAAATATAATCATCTTTACAATTTTGATAATCATCTAAATTATCCATGTTAAAACTATTAGTAGGAGCTGTAGAATACAGACTACATCTCTGCAGAGGAGTTAGACTACCCCACCCAATGAATGTCCTGGATATGACAGTAAACAATCTGATGGTGAGGCTCCGGTAATGCTGGGGAATATGGAGTATCTCTTCATTACCTACACTCCCAGATCCACTCTGGCCCGGAGTGATAGCACCTGATAGATTCCTATCTATGGGTCAAATAGAACTGTTTGACATTTAAACTGAATGCAAACTTATGCTAAATTGAATTGTTAGAAATAGAACAGTTTAATCATTTAACTGTGTGTAAACAAATGACTGAGCCCTTAGTGTTAAATAGCAATACTTGCTTGAAAGTATTTAACTGTGTACAAAAAAATGAGCTCAGGCTCATTTAAAAATGTTATCCACAAGATGTGTTTACAAATTCTTATTTAATAAATAGAGAGAGAGAGAGAGAGAGAAAGGACTTGGCATTAAATAACCCATTATGGTTGATATGTTATAAAAACCAACTAAACCATGAAACCATATTATAACAATATTTTACCAGTAGTATTGTGAATTTTAAGCAACTTGATGTTTTTGATTTTGAGAAAACAAAACATACCAATTACAAAATAAAACAAAAACATTTTGTTTTGAATAATGTTGGGTCAACCCTAAATTTTAATCTGCATACTTAGTAGCTTATTAAGATGCACATTACTAAAAATCTCATTATGTTTGCATATATGTAATTACAACCCACCAAAAACAGTAGATCATACTGAGATTTTTATTAGACCAGTATATTTCTCTAGCTCGGAGAATTTAGAAATTATTGTATCACTTTGTTTATACTCATCAAGTCATGTTGACAGTATGAATTTGTGTGTGTGTGTGTGTGTGTATGTATATGTGTGTGTGTATAAATATATATATATATATATATATATAGTCATCCACAGAGAGACTGTTTCGTTCTATCAGAACTCTTCAGTGTGGCTAGACACGCAGGACGCTAGAAGCCGGGATCGAAAGCCATCCAACTTTACGTTAGACTGTGTTTCAGACCACTCGTCCACCAAGCGGACCACGTTGGCTAAGGGAATTTTAAGGTATTTTTATTTTTAGAAACAGCAGCAGCAGCCTTTGTTTACATTTTATACCCTATCGGCTACCAGAGTGCTCAATTCTTTCAAAGAGCTTTGCATTACGCTAGCGGCGGCCGGCAATTCCTTTGCCAGAGAGCTCAACCCCCATGGGGGAGCATATATATATATATATATAGGGAAAACAGTAAATAAATCCAACAGTATTAAAAATATAGAGGAAAAATACAAGATTTTTAGAGGATGATTTTATTTATTGAATCATTTGTCATTGTAAAATGTTTCAGGTTTTAGACCTTCATCGTGTTTGTGTGTGTGTTTGTGCAATGGGTCAATTGTCTAAATTATGCAAAAATGAGAATAACACTGACATTCCAGTTTATCAAATATATTTATACAGTATACATGAAAATATCTTGAAATACTATAGATTTAATTTACTTGAAGAAAATGCCATTGGCTTCAACCACTGCCTCCAAATGACTTCAGAATCACCTGCAAGCCTTTCTGGCTGTGTCCTTGTTTAAATTGCTTAATACTGCTATTACCCTTGCCTTCACTTCATCTTTAGTCTTACATGGAATTTTGTTGGTCTCTCATTCAACCATGCCCCACTTACAATTAAGGAAATTGCAATTTGGGGAGTTCGGTGGTCAGATAGTAGAAGTGATGTGGTTGCAGAAATTATCTCACAACCAAGACTGGTTTCTCCTATTTGTGTGGCATGACGCAGAATCCTGTTGCCAGATGTAGGGTTTTCCAGAAACCACTCTCTCAATCTAGAGCAGCACTACCTCCTCCAGGCACTTGATACAGGCCTCTGTATTGAGTGTGAGGCCGTGTGGGAAGATTAATGGAGGCATAATGTCACCATCACTAGTGAACACCCTCAATACTATGATGTGGACTAGGTACTTCATTTTCATTAATATAGATACATCTTGTGAGGACAGAGCAAGCCAACAGTTGTTCTGTGAGTTCATGATCTGATCCTGACAGAAATTTTTCTCACCTGAGAAAAACCAAAGCATGTTCAGTTAGAGGGGATGCTTGAGTTTGTTCAAAAGTTTTGCGGTGCAGTTTTTCCTCTTATCCTTGATGGCCTGTGATAAAAATTGGTCCTTATCTTATATGAGAAATACTGACTATCTTCCTGACTGACTTGCTTGAATCATTTTCAATATCTTGGATCTCACCAAGAAATTCAGTTATTCTTTTCTTATCAGAATGTCGGAGTGAGACTTCCAACCTGCTGTACTTTTTGTAATCATCATGGTGCTTATCCAACTCGGTTTGAATCCTCTGTAGTGTGTGTGTGTGTAATATATATATATATATATATATATATATATAAACATGTGCTATCTGTTAATCTTGAGAGATCAATAGTGGTTCAAGTAGAAAATTTTCCAACTTTATTGCATTGGTGTTTTTGCAAGAGTTACCAGAACTAGGTTGAAAACAGCATCAGACTGCAATAGGGAACTTCAGCTTCTGTTTTGAATTCAGACTTATTATTTTAGACTAGTTGCTCATCAAAACTCTGAAGCCCAACTATTTTAACCACTGCCAGGAGTGAGGAGAGATGGAGTCATGCCTTTCCGGAGGGAATTAGATTAAATTGGATGCAAATAGCCATGGCTCAAAATTAATTCCTGCTTATTGATTCCATTTTCTGCACCATTAACCATTATGCCACCCACACACATTTTATTTCTCTAAAGGTTTTTGGATTTTAATATTTTGTATAACCATAAGGACACTAATGTTACAAGTACTTGTACTTGACAACCTTGATTGCGGTTATTTTAGTAATTCTGATACTTCTCTAGTAAATCTATATATTAAGATTTTTTTAAATTAAAGCTATGAAATGAAATTCTAAAGCAAAGTATTTTTTTAAATAATTGCATTAATGTCTTTTCTTAGAATATTTCTGTTAGCAGAAATTTGATATACATAATGTTATTTATATATATCTGTTTGTGGTGTTGATTATATATAACTTAAGTAACTAATTTTTCTTATGTGGAAAATCCTTGTACCAAATTTACTGAATATTCAGCAAAATTGGTTGTTCCACTGCTTTCATCTGGAAAACATTCAAGCAAGAATAGTTATAAGCAATGTCCTTTGGAATATTACCAAATACTCTTATTCATGTAAAGGAGAATGAATCTTTGGCTATAAAGACAAGTATTTATGTATGTTTTTAATTTACCATTTTCATCTCTTCAATGATAATTGAATCTAAGAATTGAATGCTGATAAAGAATTTATTTTTAGCTTAAAAGCTTCAAAACAAGTTAACCCCTCCTCTCTCCCCTTACGTGTGTGTGTCTCTCTCTCTCTCTCTCTCTCTCTCATATATATATATATATATATATATATATATATATATATATATATAAATTGATCTTTGACTTTCATATAAAACCCAAGTAGCCAGTATTTGTTCCACTACATTAAAGTACATGTATACCAGGGTGACCTGAATTCCATCTGAGGAAATCCCCATTTCTACATCGATATTGCCTCTAAAATATAAAAATGAAACTTTTTGGGTTTGTGGTCTGTGAAAAATTACAGTGGTACTTATAGATTTGAAAATGTAAACAAAACTTAAAAAAAGAAAAGTCGAATAAGTTATAAATGTATATTCTAAATGTATGAGTGTGAATCAACAATAATCCATGTTTCTGATATTGTATTAAATATATGACAAAAGTGCTGGTTACTGTAAATTCATATTTATATTTATCTATTTTATCCGTATTGCATCTCATCCTGTACAATTGGTTTTCTCAATGGTAGCACTTCATAGTTTCCTATCTATGGGTCAAATAGAACTAAACTGAATTGTTTGAAATAGAACTGTTTATATGTATAAAAATGGATTTGTCATTAATAACCTACAATGATTGTGTCATCAAACCAAACCAAGTTTTGTTTTGTCTGACACACTAAAAACATACTGATGCAACAAAGTGTATCATTTTACTTTTTTTGTGCTGAATATGATCAACAGTATTCAGAGTTAATGTTTGTTTGTTTTTTAAGTGGGGGTTTAAAACTTTATTTTTGTGTGGAGAAAGTTTGAGATATTTTTGGTTTTTCCACTTTCAGAAGGGTCCTTGTACTCCTAACCTTCATGAATATAGAGGGTACTCTCTCCCTTTTATTTATATATATATATATATATATGTTTTAAAGGTATTGGAAGTTGGACAGATAAGTTAGACATTTTTAATTTTATTTATAATTATTTAACTTGCTTTTAGGAGTGTGATTTCAAAATATTAGTTTGATGTACCTTCTGAAATCATGTATGCCTGGGAAGAAAATGTGCTTCGTTTTTTATCTTAGGCAATGCCAAGTACCTCTGCTAGTGTGTGTGTGTGTGTATATATATATATATATATATATACACACACAGACACATTGCTTTGTTGATTGACATCTGAGGGTGTTTGGAAAACATCTTCATTGCTTTGAATTCCTTTAACCATTTCTTAAAGCATGTTTAATCCTTAATGCCAATTTACCCGCCCCCTCCCCTCTCTCATGTGCTAATATTTATTTTTGTAGATAGTACTTTGATATTTCTGGGTTACAAATTATTTTTGTTCTTTGTTGACAAAGAAATGTGAAAAATTTTTACTCAATTTTTGCTGCTTTCTTTTCCTACGATTAGCCTAATTGAAAGATTTTCTTAGGTCTTTCAAGATTATTCACATCTCTTTTGAAATCACCCCACCATGAAATAGTGTTTTTAATTTGTTTGAAGGAACCATTTTGCACCTCAAGCTCCTTGAACTTTTGGATAGCACTTTCTGTCTGTATGGATCTAAGTTAAAATAACATAGACACAGTCAACAGTACTATCAGTTTCTTGCCTATGTGACCATCATTTACCAAACACTGTTGACTCTGTGTTTACACTATCCTAACTTAGATGTGTGTGTGTGTGTGTGTGTGTGTATATATATATATATATATATATATATATATATATATATATAAAACACGTTCTGATAGAAGTCATTTCAATTGTGAAATTCTTTACAATACTTTTACATTTTAAGTTCAAAGAATCAACATTTTTTCTTTTTAATTCTTTGCCTTGAGCCTGATAAAAATAACTAGAATTTCTTAATAACTTTGCTACAAATTGTTGAATGAAATTTCTCACAGCTCAGATGACTTTTTATTGTTGAAAAATATTTTCTTGGCAAAGTTCTTGGTTTACACTGAGGTCAGACTTACTACTCAAGTATGAAGTTGACTCATTTGATAATTAAAAACATTTGGGAAAGTGTCCAGTTCTGAGTCTCTATTTATGTATATTTTAATGTTGTGGCTTTTTAAGTTTATGAATGATAACCTCTGCCAATTACCTTATTCCTTCTTATTTTCTCTAAGTGGATAAACATCATTTCCTTGTATTTGTGAAGTATATCATTCTTATCAAGTATTATTTTTATTTCATTACTTTGTCATCATCTTCTAGGTGTAACTTTGAGACTTGTAAAGCATTATCTCATAGTGATTTTCACAAATTACTGAAATGATTGCCAAAAATGATAAAGTAATTAGAAACCATTCTCTGCACTGGGAATATATATTTTCTTTTCACTATTGGTTTTAGAATTAATTTTAGTTTGAACTTGATCTTGAGATTATTATACTCTGATGTACTTTGGCTTGTGCTCTCATCTTTATTGTTGTTACAGTCATAGCATTTCAGCTGCTATACCCTCTGACCTTCTTCAGATGTTTGTCATAGTAATCTTCTATAAATTTCAAACTGAATCTTCAATTTGATTCACAGGAGTAGATTGTTATCTTGTATCAATTAATTCTCTCTGTTGTGAGGTTTTACATTCCCTGTTAGTCTCTCTCTCTCTCTCTCATTGAACCAGAGTGTATGATGTCTTGACCTAGGTATTAAACTTATGACTGCCAAGAAAGTAATATAAAGTTAAATTTAAGATGCCAAGAATGTAAGGATCTGTAGTTTTTAGTCATAATTAATATTATGGTCATCATAATCACATTTCAGAGTTCATGACATAAAAATAAACAGTTCAATTATTTCTACATAGTAGACTCTTTATTTTGTAACTATTTTCCTTTTTCTCAAAATAAATTCATCATGCCCTCAGATTACCATTTTTACCACCCTTGAATATAAGTTAATTATTTGACAATCTACCAATTTAGTTGGCTCATGTTTTTCTTAAGAGTGTTTTTAAATTTTCATAAGAGCCAAATAAATTTTATACTTTTAGCAGTTTCAGAGAAGTAAACTATAAATTAAAACAAGGACTATACCCAATTTGATCAATTGAAAGTAGTAGCTAATGAAAAGCATTCAAAATTAGTTAAGAAAAGGGTATAATATTCGGTCAGGTAGACTGCATCTTTCTTTGATTATCAGGCAAAAATTGACATGCTTTTGCTGAGAAGTTCCCACTTATTCATTATATTCACCTGATGCTGCACCTTTGGATTACCATTTAATTTGGTCTTATTAAATTGTCTTTATGGAAAAAATTGAATTTCCCTGGAATATTGCAAAGGACACCTAGAGCAGTTCTTGCTTGAAACATTGTAGAAGATCATAAAACACAACATTGAATGAGTTCAGTTAATGTCTTTTTTTTTTTTTCTTTTTTTTTAACTTAAACTTTTGGTCAACTCAATAGATTCATATAAATTCAATCTACTTAAAAAAAAGTTTATTAAATCAACATTGTTTTTAACTTATTATAAAAAGAAAACTTTTCAGAAGAAATATTTGTAAGAATTAACAAAAAGGCAACCTTGTTTGTATTTCTTTGTATGCTGATATTAATGACCAGAAAATCAGAAAGTATATTTATTGAATTACCCTGAAAGTTTTTTATTCACATTAGAACTAAAAAGGTGAGGGCATAACAAAAGAGGAGAAACTTTTTTTAATTTGTGATAAAATCGACATGAACTCATCAATGTCAATGGCATTTCCCATGAATTGATACTCTGTGTTGTTTTTTTTTATTGTATTTACTATACAACAGGTTATAAAAAGGAAAACAATAACAGAGGACTATTTTTGTTTTATTGAACTTTTATGTTTTCAGTCATAGGTTAAAACCAGTGCATGTCATAGTTTGGTATAAGGTTTAAAGTTTAATTTATAATGCTGAGAATGTAGGGTCATGTAGTTTTTAATCACTTTAAGAACATTGATAACATAGTAATTAGATTGATGAACATCTTATACTGTGTTTTATGTTCAGTTGAACTTGTTGCAACATGAAGTTATTCAAAATCCTCTGATGAATGAAAATTGTCTGGAGAAAAATACTTTTGATGAATTCTGTTGTATGTAAACTTTTTTTTTTTTTTTTAAACTAATTTACTATTATCACCAAAGATTATAGCAATATTTGATATTCAGAAACTAACAATAATTTGGCATAAAATGAGAGAAAATTCTATTTCTTTCATTTCATCTGAAATGTTGTTCAATACATAGAGATAAGAAAATTGCTTATCACAACTGTTTTTATGGATTTATGTCCTTCCGTGCTATCAGTTCATATATAATATGCATTTGTGTGTAATTTTTTTAAAACTTACTCCTTATTAACTAGACAAGTTTACACCAGGCTAGTTTGCCAATACTTTCTTTTGGTGTTTCCTTCACTAGGTTTTCTTCAAGGTCTGTAAGACATACAGAGTAATATTTACTCTCTATGATAGCTCATGAGGATTGTTTATGTATTTTATAAATATTAAAAAGAATATTATATTTTTATTGCTATTTCACTGTCAGAATCCACTATACAGATACAAGCAGTTTGGTTTTCTCTATGGAGTGAGAAACTGACTGTCACCAAATGCTGTCGATTTGTTTACGCAATCCTAATTTAGGTTCACATATGTTCTATTACCGATTTTGAGCATTCTTGATTTATGAATATAGCAAACTGCATCTAATATATATATATATATATATATATATATATCATCATCATCATGTCGCGCCGCCAGCACGGATATCCCTGACCCTCTCTCGCCATTTCTCCCTATCATTCATCGCCTCCGGCAGGTCTTCAGGGTTACATCCTGTGTCCTCACATAGTTGCTGTATGTAAGTTCGTGCTGGTCGTCCTACTTTTGCACATCCATATGTGGGGTCCACAGGAGTACATCGCTTATGAGCTCGTCCTTGCTTCTCCAGCAGTGTCCCGCGTGTCTGGTTCGTCTGACTTGTATAGTTTTTGTGATGGGGGGCAAGTGTCCGTATAGTTGGAGTCTCGTGGGGTGTTGTCGCCAGGACTTGTTTAATACTGCTCTCAACATTCTTGTGTAATTTCCGTCTAGTTTCCTCTCCAGCCGCTTCGTTAGCGTCCATGTGGTGCATCCATATAGCAGTATTGACACAACCGCTGCCTGGAAGAAACTGCGTTTCATTTTATCAGTTAGGTCCGACTTCCATATGATCGAGAGCCTATCGATAGCTGTCCATGCCTTCGTCAGTCGTGTGTCGATGTCTTTTTCGGTTGATGAGACGCTACTTCCTAGGTAGGTGAATTTGTCTACTAGTTTCAGAGAGGCTCCGTCTAGTGTGGCAATGTTGCCCATTTGGTTGTAACACATATATTCAGTTTTGTTTGCATTGACATGGAGGCCAATGCCAGCTGCGGCTCGTTCCAGACTATGCAGTATTGTCTCTGCTTGATTAGGCGTATTCGCTAGTAACGCCAAGTCATCAGCGTAGTCGGCGTCCGTGATTGTTTTTGCGGGGTACCTTTTGCTCCTTCTCTCAGTCAGCTCGAAGCCATTTTCTCTGATTTTGTCGATCGAAGTCCTAAGCACATAGTCTAGACAGATGATAAAGAGGTACGGGGCTAGTGTGTCTCCTTGTAGTACTCCTGCAACAATGTCGAAGTATTCCGTGTCTCCATCTGGTGAACGTACTTTCACTTTGGTGTTTCTGTAGAGAATCATTATCGCTGCTACTGTTTCTTTTGGTAGGCCGTATGCTAGTAGGATTTGCTCCATCTTCCCTCTGTGTATGGAATCGAAGGCCTTGGTAAAGTCGACAAATAGTAATGTCGCCTGTAAGTTTTTTGCCCGA
The DNA here is from genome assembly GCA_963585895.1 of Sepioteuthis lessoniana. Lineage (NCBI taxonomy): Eukaryota > Metazoa > Mollusca > Cephalopoda > Myopsida > Loliginidae > Sepioteuthis > Sepioteuthis lessoniana. Next base: position 67,960,639 of record OY757936.1, read on the forward strand.
ACGCCTTCAAGGATTCTACGGATGGTCAGTATTTGTGAGGTTGTGGATCTATATATATATATATATATATATATATATATATATATATATATAATGTTAAGTTCATATAAAAAGTTTTACTTAGAGTACCATTCAGTTAAGCTTTTTATTCATTGAAGATTCATAAAATAAAAAAGTAACATTGTTTACTTATGTTTGATAATTTTAACATAGTATTACAAAAATGAAGAAACAAAGTACCTTTTCCTCATTAATGAAAAAAAAAAAGTTTATTTTTAGAATTAAATTGTGAATGACTTCCAATATTGTTTTTTTTTTTTTCCTGGTAACCTACCTAATAAAAATCTGGACTGCACTTAACATTTATCTAATTTCTTACCTCTCTAGAGAATAAATTTATTTTACCCTTGCCTCAAATTTCTATTTTTACTATCCTTGAAATTAAGTTAATTATTTGGCAATCTCTACCAATTTAGTTGGCTTAGGGTTTTTTTGACATTGATATACATTTCTATTAGAGCCAAGTTTTGTATCTAGACCTTTCTTAGAATTGTATTTTGATTACCTATGAAAGTTAAAATTTTATCTTTTTAAGTTATATCAAAAGTTAAAGTGTATCAAAACTGTTATATAATTAATACCCACTTATAATAATCTAGAGTTGTCATTCTTTATTATTAAATCACTTCTCTTACAAAACTATTCTAATCATTATATTGGTACAAAAAGTGATCATTATTCTTGAATTGTGTGTTTGCTATTACTATACTCATATGGAATTTGATAAGACAAAAATCATATTCTTTGAGATCATTTTGATGTTTGATTTGGAATTTTAATCATGAAGATACACTTCAGAATTATAGGCAGCAAATCCTCTTTTAGATAAGTTTCTTTAATATGTTAATTATAAAAAAATTTATTTATTCAATTTTTTAAAGTTTTTCTTGCCAGTAAATAAAAAGATGTAAATATGAATCAAAAGGGTATCAAAATTTAAATTTTATTTTTATATATATATATATATATATATATATATAGTCTTGATCTATATCTTGCATTTTACTTGCCAGCAGCAAAAATGTATTAGGACTAAATGAACTGTTCTTATTTGTCATATTTAGTGATAAATGTGGTTTGAATGCACACACACACACTCACACACACACACACACACACACACACGTGTACATACAAAGTAATCATTACTTTAGATTTATATTGTTTGTATAACTCATAATTTTTCTATTCTTATTCGTCCTGTGAGCAGGGCTTAGAATACACTAAATATATTCCCTACAGTGGGGTAAGACCCACCCCTCTCACCTTTAAAAAATTTGGCATTTGATGGTGAGGCTCCAGTTCTGAAGATCTGTGGAGTATTCTTTTATTGATATTACTCCTAGGTCGACTCCGACCGGGTGTGGTAGTACTTGTTCTGGTCACGTCTATGGGTCAAATAGATCTGTTTAAAAATTATTTGTATTTAATAAGACCATTTATTAAAAAAAAACTCTTAAGAAACAGCTACACAAAAAAATGTAAATATGAAAGTACAATGAATGTGATTACCTAACCTCTAGGCACAAAATAACCCTAGATGTGTTGACATATTAGAATCAATCAAAAATTCCTCATCTACTTTTGTGTTGCTTATATTGTTCCCACATTTCAGCTGATCCACTCTATAATCTACCACAGATCTACCATCTGTATGGAAAGTAGTGCAAACAGATAACAGAAGCAAATAAATCTATAATGTTACCAGCAGTTTTCAGCAATAGCATAATAAAGGTCATTCATGATTTATATGTTCAATGTTCTCAGAACCTTTCACTGCTGAAAAGAATTTTATATTGTGTCCTTGTTGAGCAATGAAAGCCTCTCAGTGTTGAAATCCATAATAGTTTAACTTGTAGCTGACAAGTTGATTTTCTTACTTTCCAATGGGTCTCCATATATATTATTTGGACTCCATCCCAAAAAGTGTAATGTATACTTTTCTCTCTCCCAACATGATCTTTCATAACAGATGACTTGGTTTCAAATTCTTCTGGAAATTGCTTTATTCTTATAAGTTAGAATATTTTAAGTGTATTGCTTTAATAAAAATCTCTCTATGGCAATTTTACTAGTTTAACATGCACAAACACATACAATCAGAATTTTAGTAATATACAGACTAATATTTCCACTTTAGACTTTTTACTTATGGCTATAGACTAATGTTCTGTGGAATTGCTATAGAAGGTAACTAAAATTAAAACAAACCTTGTACTACTCAAAAATTAAAGATTGACAAAGCTTCATCTGATAAAAAAGTCAATCACACAGATTGAATATTATACATTGAAAATTTTTTAAACAAAAGTCAACTAATAACTGTCATCCTATTGATTTTATAATCCACCTTTTTCAATATTTAAATCTGGTAAAGTTTAATGACATATTTATTAGCAGTCTTAGATTTTGTATATATCTTTTTATCATACATTTCAATTTATCCTAAACTATATGCTTTCTTGTCTTCATCTTAAATCATTTATTTCTTTAATGACATAGCATTAAAAAAGATTATAATAGAAAAGTTTGCAATATCTTTCCTAAATTTTCTCATATCCAATAAAATGGAGGCGCATTTAGTGAAATGATTAAGAAATAGAATCAATAACTTGAGTTCAAATCCTGGATAATGTTCTTGGTATTTCACTTCATGCTAAGTTCCCTTAGGAAAGCCATGAATCCATTTATTCTTCCACCAGCTATGGATAAATAGTAGGACAGACTGGGTTCTTTAACCTTGGCATGGAAACCAGTCTGGGAGAAGGAAAACTCTGAATTACAAACTAGCTGTACTCTACTAAAAAGTTGACTTTGTCACAACCTGCCTGTGAAGGAGGACTTGAGTAAATACAAATATGCAATACCTTATCAAATAATTTCAATTGTTATGGTAGTGATGTCTAAGGCAAGTTTTCATTTGGTCGTATTCAGTTTATATATGTTGTATAATTCTAGAATATGCACTTTTTATAGCCATCACATAATTCCTAAGTTGTAGACAAAAATATACTTAATACTATTATTTTTCTCTTTCTAATATAAATATTTTTGATATTCTGCTCTGTGTGCAAAATTGAAGCAATTTCTCTTTTAACCTTTTAAATTATATTGGATCTAGAGTTCCTCTGTTATATCAGTAGTTGTGACAGCAGACAGAAATATGATAGGCCTAGGGTTAATTGTTTGGCTTTAAATACTAAACCTCTGTAAAGAACATGACATGTGGATTTTGGTGATTTACCATCTCCCATAAAAGTTAAAAGAAAATGGTTGGGGTAAGTTTGATTAACAGTTTGTCTGTGACTTGATCCTGACATAGAATAAATGGTGATTGTACTTGCAGAAAAAATGGCACCAATATCTCGACCAGTATTTGCAAGATAAAGAAAATACAATAATAAACATGTAATGGATAGATGAGAAAGCAGAAACATTGCACTTTGTGTTTCAAAGTCAACAAATAAAGACTTGCCATTACAATGGCATTGATGATAGAAAATATTGATTCATATTGTCTTCAAACTTTTCAGTGTGATAGTCATATTGTGTATTTTATGCATTTAGAAGAGCCAAAGAAAAATCAGTTTTTTAAATGAATATGTTTTACTTGGATCTTTCTTTCTGTCTTTCTTTTTTTTTTTTAATAATTAACATATTCAGAACAATGAGAAAATGTGACAATTACAAAGAAATAGTGTTGTTTGCTCTAAGAATTTATCAATAAGTAAAAATATCCAATATTATATACTGATGTATGGAAACTAGTGTCTTTATCTTATTTGTTATCATGTTTCAGGTGTCTTTCTTGGATAACCTGAAAAAGAAGTATAACAGTTGGAATATTGTGTTTATATTTAAAAGAAAACATAACAGGGATGCTAATCTAAGTATATCAGTGTATAATGATTATTCTGCATGTTAGGAATTTTGATTAAAAAATGTCTCAAATAGCAAATGCTCTGATAAAATCAATTTAATTGCCAATGATAAAAGCAGGCTATTCATTGCAATATTCCAAGTTTCTATAAGCTGTATAAGATCTTTTAACTCATAAGTGTAGTTTGGACCCTTGGTATGAGGAGTGCATACCTGTCTGCAGTATTTGAAACAGTTTAAAAAGATGTCTATATTTTATCAAAAAATATAAAAGTGTGTGTGTGTTTTTAATCTATCTTCAAAAGTGTTTTTCTTAAAACTTTTATCAGTGTGAAATCTTGCTCAAGTTTGTAAAAAGAGATACCCCCCCCCAAAAAAAAAGGATAGCAAGAAAACATTTCAGAAAAATCCAGAATTAACTGCAGAAGTTGTTTGGAAAGTAGCCATGTTAACTGTGCACACCATTAGCAATAAAGTTATATCTCTTTAGATTTTTCATAACTAATGCAGCAAAAGATATCTATACTATTAGCCAAAGTTTGTGCCTCTGTGGGTGTCTGCCCAAGAATTGTCTTCAAATTTCCCAAGACCTGATTTTTTGTGTGGGCAATAACTTAGGACTTCAATATAAACTATTTGAGGTCAGTGGAAATCATCAGATGTGAAAATGTACTTTGATATGATAAAGTACAGTGTTTTTTGGACCTCATAAATGGTGGAAGAGACAAGGTCAAATTCATGTTTTCCACATAGCTAACTGTGAGTTGGATGCTCACAAGTAAATAGTGAAAAAGGACATGTCTGCAAAAGTTGAAAGAAAATAAAACATTGCGGACAAAGAAGCTTTTAGAAATTAATCAGAATTTTTCTTTCTTTAAAACTTTTTGTTGTGTATTTATATCACGTTCATATTTCTGTATCCATAGAATCTTGTTTAAACTATATATCATAAATATCCCATTAAAACAATCTGTCTCTTATTCCCCCCCCCCAAAAAAAAGCATTGCTAGTTTTTTCTATTTTCTGTGTTTATTTGTCAGCATAAAAGATTGGTTGGTTGTGTTTTATGGCATATCAACTATTGGGAGTTATTTGATGCCAAAACCTGTTTATACATATGATTTTTAAGTGAATAGGTTTTAGGTTACATTTTTTAAATAATCTAGACATTATTTGTTTACACAATTAAATGGGTCCAAATATTGCTGCGTAATACTAATAAATCAATTCAACATTAATCATTTGTTTGCACAGTAAATGATTAAATAGCTCTATTTGACTCATAGATGGGACCCTAACAGGTACTACCACTCTGGGTCTGAGTGGACCTGGGAGTAATGGCAGTGAATGATTACTTCATATTCTCCAAAGCTCCTGGACTGGAGCCTCACTATCAGATTGTTTAGTGTCATATCCAGGACACTCCTTGTGGGACTGAGCCTTACTCTTCTGCAGAGATGCAGTAGAACCTCACTACAAGATGCAGTTTAGTGTCATACCCAGGACACTCCTTGTGGGACTGAGCCTTACTCTTCTCCAGAGATGCAGTAGAACCTCACTAAAAGATGCAGTTTAGTGTCATACCCAGAACACAGCTGTCAGTTTCATAATGCAAATGATGAATTTATTTGCTGTCATCTAGTTATAGGTGTTAGAGCCAGGTAGGTGAAGGACACTTGTTGGGGGTGGAATTTTACTTCTGTTGGTGTATTTTACAGATCCAGCCAACTGGGATAGCGTAAAAGGTTTCTAGCTAAATGTTCTTTTATATAAAATACAATAATTTTTTTTTGACCTCATAAATGGTGGAATAGACAGGGTCAAATCCTTGTTTTTCATACAGCTAATTGGTCTTTACTATTTATTTTTTGTTATTTCATTTCATTAACTGAAAGAAATGGTTGTATTCATGATACCGGAAAAGGTTGATGTTGATAGTTGTCTCATAATCTAATTTATATACATCTCATTAATTTTTACGTAGAAAATAAGAGTAATTGATATATCTTTTTTTTTTAACAATTACACCTCAATGTTCTATTCTTGATGTTGTAAATAAAATGTTTCAGTTAATCCCTTCTTGAACATTCATCAGGTGTATAATCTGTGAGGGGGAAAAAAGACAAAACTTTTTTTTTTTTTTCATAGGGCTTACTTGTTCTCTCTCTCTCTCTATCTATATATATATATATATATATATATATATATATATATATACACACACACACACACACATAAAAAGAATTTTAAAAAGGTTCAATTGTTGGAACAATTTCTGATAAATACATTTTTTCCCTTTAAAAATATATATTAGTTGCTACTCAAAAGTTCAGGGAATTTGACAATGGGGGAAAAAACTTCTCCAGGATCTACTTTCCTTTTAAGTAATTCTTTACCTGCTATTAGCACAATTGCTCACAAAGGATATTGTTTACTAATGGCAGTAGCAAAATTTATATTACATTTGGTTCATTTGCTCAGTTTCATATCAAGCTGTTAGAGTCCATGTTAATTTATTGTGTGAGGAAGAAAAGACAAAGTGCTATTGATAGGCAGACGGATTATTCTATCTATCATTATGAACATATTTTTAAAAAATACATTCTGGTTCTAAGTTAAAAAGGTAATGATTTATTATTGTTTTTGAATGATGGAAAAAATGGTTCTTTTTGACATTTTTGCAAAACCTGTTCTATTCAGACAGTTGAGTAAATTATATTTTTCTCTCTACCCATTTACTTAAATTACCTACTGAAATCATAATCCTATTGATAATAAAAATGAATCCATAGTCATAAGTTTTGTATATTTGAATCTACTTGTCATATTGAATGAGTTGAAATTAAATATGAGAGAATGGTTGGATGTTTATAATAACTTAGGTTATTAAAGTACAAAGCCAAGTATTTTTCTTCTTGACATCTCTCTGGATGTTAGGCGTTAGTTAAGTGTGTCATTTGGTATCATCTGCCCCTTATCCTTTTAGAGGAATAAATGAATGTTTTCCATAATTTATTAAGTGTCATGCTGTTGTTACCTTTATGGCATTTCTCTGGCAATACAAGTTTTACTGGTTTACATGGTACCAGAAGCTGAGAATGATCTATGACCTAATCTCTTAAAGAAATGGCATGTTGAATGAAAATGTCACCTTCATTTTTGGTCTTCACATTCTTTTACTTTATCTGACAGTATACAGGTATGAACATGCATCTATTTGTTTATTCAGACCAGGTTATTTATAGTTTACTAAAAGCAAAAGTTACTGTATAACATGTGTAAAGGAAACAAACAGTATACATACAGTATAATTATATATATATCATGTTAAAATTCACTAAAAGTTTGTTACTAAAATTTCATAAATCTCAACCCTCAATTAGGCAGAAAAATTAATGGAATTACCAAGGAAGTAATTATTCTTCATTCTGAACCAAACATGCAGGACACTGCTGGAGAAGCAGAGATGAACTCATAAGAGATGTACTCTTATGGACCTCCACACATAACCGTGCAAAAGCAAGACGACCAGCACGAACATACATTCAGCAGCTATGTGAGGATACGGGATGTTGTCCTGAAGACCTGCCTAGGGCGATGAACGATAGGGAGGAGTGGCGAGAGAGGGTCAGGAATATCCGAGCTACCAGCACGACATGATGATGATGATGATGATGATGATGATGATGAAATATTATTTACCATTAAGAAATGTATGTATGTATGTGTATGCATATATAAATATAATGGCTATTTCGAAACAAAATGATATTGTGCCATGGCCATAGTAAAATCCAAGTTAAGAGCCATCATGTTTTTTCTTTAAACTGGATATTCTGTTTCTAAAAGTTCTTGAACTTTTCTTTATCTCATTCTTTTCCTTTCTAAAGAATATTTCTGTTCTTAACATAATCCTCTAATCTTTATCATAATAATCCAATTTTTATTTATTTATTTTTTTTTTTGTCATTGTACCAAATTAGTTGAAGTAGCATTAAAATGCTTAAACTAAGACTGAAAATTTTATTTTCCTTCTGTAACTGAATAATAATACTATCTAGTCTGTATTTGCACTTACCTCAAACGTTATAATTTCTCATGAAATAAAACTTTTGAATTATTATGATAAAGTACTCGTCCATTCTTTATTTGCTGTAAATTATAATATGAACTCTATGAATAGAATACAAATCAATATCAAACTTTATGGCTGCTAAAGACAGCCTTTGAATTAAAAGAAAAACTTCTTAACCAAAAAATTCATATCATATTTGAAGGTAAAAGTGACAATAGTTTGGAAACTAAATACATTTTCATGTGTGGATATAATATGGTTGCAAATATCAAGAGTGTGATCTTAATCATATCTTTTACAGAAGTAGGTTCTTAAAATGTTTTTGAGTTATAGGTAGCTGCAGACATTAGGTAATGCACTAATTCAGAACATTTAATGCTACAGGGAAGCACAACCTATGAATTCCTAAAATAATTCAACATGCACATAATTTTTTTATTGCTATAACCACAAAAATATTTTTGTTGATTGGTGATGAAAGATGACATTTAACTACTCAACCAGATAAAATTTGTTTGTTAAAGCATACTCTTTTTTTTATTTCTTTGGTTATAACTAATGTCTTATGAGAATCTTGCATGTCCACATATGAGAGGTGAGAAATTTTTTTACTTTTTTTAAATATTTTAAGTGGAGATACATATGACCAATAATTCAAGCCTTGTATATTTCACATGATTAATGATCAATGCAAAGATCATTTGCCCCAAAGACATTTCCTGCCATATTGGTATGATTCTTATTTTTAAACATGAAAAGATAAGCTCATATTGAGTTTATTTATTTCATTTTTTTTTCTTCTCCTGCTTTGAAATGAAAGTGTATTGAAGTAATACTTCCAGTATGTCAACTATATATTTATCTATTTTTTAAAATTCTGTTCAATACCACTTTAGATTAGCAGAGAGACTACAATGAGAGAGAAAGATAGAAAGTCTCTCTCGCTCTCTCTGATGCATTTTATACCTGAAAAAGGCTGGAGAATCTATCAGTAAAAAATATGTGAACTGTAAACAAAAAGATAAATTCAATTGTCCAAATGAATTATTGAATTACCAAAACAATATAAAAGTAATTTGTGTTAAGTGACAATTCTCTCTAGTGAATATTTGTAAAATACCTGAATATATATACTTTCTAATGTCATTAAGTACAATGATTTAAAAGGATGATGTTAAAGGTACAGTAAATAATTGATATTGAATCAAAACTTTTCTTGGTGATCAGCAAAGTTAGTTTGACTAATAATCCTAAAGTTTATTACTTAGTCAGCCAGTCTTTACTTCTAGAGAATATAGTTTATTTTGTATATGTATGAATTTATTCATTATTGATAATATGGTGAAATCAGGTAAAAATCTTAGTTGTCATATTTACCAACCCCTCCATTTGAGCAGGATATGACACAAGGTCAATTTTTAAGCAGAGTTTAACAGGTTTGAATTCAGAGTTTTCCTTCTCTTAAACTAGTTGCCTCACCAAGGCTGAAGAACCTAGTCTGCCCTCCTTTTTACCCATAGCTGGAGGGAGAATAATTGGATTCATACCTTTCCCAAGGGTATTAGTGCTATGTGAAATGCAATCACTCGTCCAGGATTTGAACTTGTGTCGCCATGTCCATTTCCTACGGTGATAACCATTACACCACAAGCACCTCCTCTAGTTATTATCTGCTATTCTCTAACTTTTTTCAACAGCACATCATATTTTAAAATCTTTAAAAAGTCTCTTTCTGCAAATATGCTTTATAGATCAAAGTTCTTTTTCTTTGGGATACATATACACACACTTTGAATATGTAGGTGCAAGTGGGGCTGTAGAATACTCAGATTGCATCTCTGCAGAGGAATAAGAACCCTCCTCCCTCCCTCAGCGAATGTTCTGATATGAAACCAAACCATCTGATGGTGAGGCTTTGCCCTGGAGTACACTTTCATTGTCATTGCTCCAAGGTCCACTCTAACTTGGGGGTGGTAGTACCTTTTAGGGTCCCATCTATAGGTCAAATAGAACTAGTGTCTTGGATGTCTACTTCTCGAATATTGTGTACAGGCATAGTCATCATACCTGCAAAATTATTAAAATCTACCAGAAAAAGATGAGATGTGCAAACAAGTTAGTATCTAATTTACAGAATAGGAGTTATGAAAATAGATTGAATGGGTGAAGTTTAACCACATTAGAAAGTAGAAGAGTCTCAGGTTAACCTGATAGAAATATTTAAAATTATGTAGTTTTAATCAGTCAACCACATTAGTCTAAAAAGCTATAAATATACAGTTGAAGTTAGCAAATATGTTAAATATTTGGATTTGTTTTTTAGTTGTTGTTTTTTTAACTATAGTTGTAAGTCTATTGAATAGTTTGCAAGAATGTGTGGTTCTTTGATCTGATGGAGATACTTTGAGAAGAACTGTTATAATACCACAAGTGATTAAAGGTTTTAAAATTAAATTGGATTTGTATTTTTTTTATCTACCTGTATATACATTTTGTGTACTTTTTGCATTGATAAATGTGTATATATTTATTTTTTTTTTACCAAGTTTGTAATTTTATTTAAAAAGATTTCTTAAAATTTTTCTATGTTCATATCCAAAAAAGGTTATTGAGAATGAAAACATAGATGTTTTACAATGCATGAACAATAAATACGTTTTTTAAAAAATTCTAAAGTAAATCATTATGTCTTTGTAATATTCCAATTCATATTATTTCTGTTATATTCTATTGTACATGATGGATTGTCTAAGAAATATTATTCCACACAATAACAGTACACTACTTTGTGTTTTGTTTTAAATAAACCTAACTTTTTTTTTTCTGTTTCTTTTAGGTAAGTTTTTAAAAATGGATAATTTAATAAAACCATTTACTTGGACTTGTTGTTCCTCTCAACAAGGTAAGGAAAAGACATCACTATTTTCTAATTTTAAAACTAGAAAATATGAAAATATTCTATAATGTAGTATCAAAATTATTACCTTAATAGTTCTGAATTGCATTAATTATACAAAACTATTAAAATATCCTGCAGTATTTGAATTTCTATAGTGCACTTGCATAATATTAAGCTAAAATAGCATACAATAAATAGACAAGGTTATAAATTACAAAAGAAAACAATTGCATAAATCCCAAAAATTCACTCTGAATTGTCCAGCAGGACAGAAGGTGCAGTGCATAAAGTGTTGCACTGAAAATGCTTCTAAGTGAAATTATCTGATGGTCCCAGGTTCAATCCCACCTACAGATAAGATAACAAAGAATATTTACTATAACTTAACACTTTTACCCAGTTATAGTTAATGGAATTAGAACAATCTACCCCCCGTAGATTGAATAAAGGATTCAGTTTGAGGTTCTGCGTAGGCTTCTGAGTTTGACATAATACACCTGAAGAAAGCTAAGGGGGTTGTACTGGCCAAAATGTTGTGAGTATAAGAATGAAAATGACGATGACAGATGGAATATTTTAAGTAATAAAAAATATATGTTTTGTATTCACAGGATTTGGCATTAAATAACCTGCAAAGGTTGATATGCTATGAAATTCAATCAAACCAATTAATTTGCAAGTGCACTTTTAATTTTAAATACTATATTCCTTTTTTTTTTTCTTTCTTTTTTTTTCTGCTAGATATTTAATATTTGAGTATTTGAATACAAAAATCTCTAAAATATTAGCTGAAATATATATAATATCAAGTTTGAGTCTCTTGAATTTATATAATTGACAATTGAAGTTTATGAAGATTTTAAATCATTTATATAAGCCATTGTAGCATTTTTATCGATACAGCTTGTCAGTGATTATTATTATTATTATTATTATTATATAATATTCCTGAATGATTCTCTATTTTTATACTCTCCTATTCATAGTACAGGATGGAACGATAAAATTTTCGTCCTAAAGAAAACAACACTACAGTTTTATTTTAAAACTTTTATTGAAAAAATCAATTCAGGTAACTTGATTATGTTGTAGAGCTGACATCTATTCAATGTAGCCGCCTTCAGCCTCAATCACCACCTCGATATGGATCCGGAACTGGGAGCATGCCTTTTCCACAAGCGCCAACAGGAGCTTGGCGGATGGCGGCGATCAGGCTGGCTTTGGTGTTGTGGGAGGTCATGTTGGTGATGTTCTCAATGTATGACCAAACAAAGTAGTCCAGCGGGTTCAGGTCAAGGGAGGAGGGGGCCAGTGAGGGAAGGGTACAAAGTCGTAGCACTCCTTCTGAAGCCAAGACTGGGTCTCTGGACTTGTGGGCCGGCGCCAAGTCCTGCTGCCACACCCAGGGTCTGCCACTGGCTACCTGATTGCATCAGGGGATCACCACACTCTTCAACACATCCAGGTACACTTTGGTGTTGACTTTCAAGCCGACTTTGAAGATGTGAGGTGGCATGATGTGGCCCTCACTTGAAACCACACCAAAGACCATAACCGTAGCCGAAAACTTTGTTTTTATCACCCTGGGCACATCCCTGTTATTTGTGGCAATCCAGATTTGCATTTTGAGGGTGCTAGTAATAGTCCTGTTGTCATAACTTGGATCGGTAGAGAGCTTGAGTTGTACAGTGGTGCATCTCCGATCTCGCTCATTGAACATTGTGTCACTTTCAGACATGATAGAAGACTCCTATTGCTCTTGGGATTTGTATACAACTGGCCAACTAGTAGATGGTCTGCAACAAAAAAAGAAAACCTGTTTTCATTTAACGGAAATGGAATCTTTTCTAGGGCGACAATTTTATCGTTCCACCCTGTAAAAACTCTTTATTATCGGCATATTCATATAAAGAATACACCAGAAAAAATACCATATTTTTTATTGTCATTTTATATATATATATATATATATATATATATATATAAAACATCAGCATTAAATTATTAGAATAAGTCTAAAAATAAGTACATCTCTTATATATATATATATATATATATATATATATATATATATGCAATTATTTTTTATTTAAAAAGAATTTATAAGAGGTCTACTTATTTATGGGCAATGATATGTAAGGGTTGTTCAAAAAATTCTAAGCTTCATACACATTTTACATTTATCGCATATCTTTCATCTGCAGAGAAATCAAGAGAGAAATCTGAATTAGTTTTAGTAATCTTATAAGAAGTGGTAGTGTATTGCCACACCAAAAATGCTCAGTTATGGCTCTTCTTTCTGGGTGAGAACTTTTTAAACAACCAGTGTATGTATGTATGCGTGTGCATGCATATATATATATATATATATATATATATATCATAAAGTAAAGTTGGTAACCATAGTTGAGGGTGACTTGAAGGTTCCCTTTTCGATAGCTACTACACCAAGGTATCGTGGGAGGATGCTACTCCTTTCCCTGGATTTCTCCACTTTACCCTTGATCTTTACCTTATAATGCTGAGTCTTAAACAAAGAGGCATCAAGTCCGGTAATATATAATCATAGTAAAATGTAATGAATTGAATTCGGCAGTATAACAATCTTTGTAAAAACTGAGAAAAGTGCTCAATACTCCTTAAGTAGAGCAATATGAAAAACAAAAACAAAAATAACTTGCAAAACTTCTTACTCCTCTTAGTTTCGCAATGCTAATTTTCAGCTTGGTGATGAGATGAAACATTTAATATTGTCAGTGTGTGTGTGTGAGAGACAGACATAAACCAGGTGTGTTGCAGATAATTTTTGAGACTACTAAGTGGTGTTGTGAAGTTGCCAATAAAATTTCTTGAAGAAAATGATAGATTTTGTAAGAAAAGGAAATATCTTAAGAATTATTTTTCCAAATAAGTACAATTTATTATTGTTTGATGGTTACATGTACTGAAGCATGTACTGTAGGTTTGGAACATTATCGCAGCTTTCCAGCTGAGATGATGATAACTGCTTACCGTATAGATCTTGTGATTTGGTCAGTTTATTTATCATGGAATTAACTTCCTTTTGAGGAAAATTATTGACTGGGAAGATTAACATAATGTAGAAAAGTATATACAAAATGGGTGGACTACTGATATATTTCCCACTGAGGTTGGATGTTGAGGGTTTTTTATCACTAATTTGACCTTTGCATATCTAAATTTGGCTTGTTACCAGTTCAAAAAGCAAAAAAAGACTCCAAAATAAGTCAGAAGCTACATTTGCATGGATCTCGGATTCACACTCTGTGATACAATACCACCAGGCTTTATTGCTTTTATAAGTTACTGCTGGTGTGCACTGGATAGTGGTAACAATGTTTTTGTCTTCAACTATGTTGTGGGTTCAATGAGAGAAAAGTAAATATTTTAGAATGAATAGGTCTGCAAATGAATTTCAATATGGTTTTTATTTCATGTAATTATGCTCCACATGTTCTTTAAACTTTGTGGTCCTTTTCAAGAGACTAATAATGTCTTGGGTTGTCTCTGCTTCTAGCTTTTACAGTGAAGATTATTTTACCAAAGGTGTGATTCTTTTTAATTCAAGTTATATATATATATATAAAGTCTTCATTGAGTGCTTGCCCAGTTGGTTGGGGCTGTAGAATAAAATGACTGCACTGCTGCCGGAGGAATTAAGACTCCTCCCCCAACGAGTGTCCAGGATATGACACTAAACAATCTGATGGTGAGGTTCCATTGATGCTGGAGCTTTAGGGAATGTAGAGAACCCCTTCATTGCCATTGCTCTCAGGTCCACTCTGGCTTGGAATGGTAGCACTTGATAGGGCCCTATCTATAGGTTAAGTATAACTAAACTGCATATTTGTGCTAAACTGAATTGTTTAAATTAGAACTTTTTGACTAAACTGAATAGCTTGAAATAGAAATGTTTTTGACAATTAAACTGTGTACTTATGCTAAACTGAATTGTTTGAAATAGAACTGTTTATATGTATAAAAATGGATTTGGCATTAGGTGACCTACAATGGTTGATATGCCATAAAACCCACCTAACCAACCAGCAATCATTGAATGTTTAAAATGGTTTTATTTTTATACAAATCAACTAATGTTTACTTGGCTGATGTAATATTTCTGTGTGATTAAATATTTTAATAATTTAAATGGATATATCTTAAAACCAGACCTAAGCATAAAAAAGCTATCTCATCCATGGCATTAAATGGACTTCATCCCAGAGTGTATGGTTAAGCTCTCATTCTCCAGATGTAGTCTGCCATTGAAGAAGGCTGAAGAATTTCAGCTGTAACTTATTTGCTGTCAACTAAATATTTTGATACTATAATTCCTGTTTTCTTGTTTAAAAAAAAAATCAGCAAAAGATTGAACGTTTTTATTGCATACCTAAAATGTTATTTTCATTCAAATCAACTAATATACAATTCTATATCTAATAAATGTGTTTAAATATTTCAATAATTCAAATAGATATATCTTAAAACCTGATGGCGATGCTTGTAGTTATCATCATGAGAAATGGGCACAACAACCCAAGTTGAAATCCTGATCAAGGCTGTTTGCATTTCACATCGGGATAATATCCTTAGGAAGGCCATACATTCAACTATTTTTCTTCCAGCTATGAGTAAATAGTAGGGTATGCTGGGCTTTTTAAATTTGGCATAGTAACCAGTCTAAGAGAAGGAAAATTCTGAATTGAAGCCTATAAAAACACTGCTTTAAAAACATCCTGTTCCTGCAGAAGAGTTGGTAAATATATACTGATAAATATAATATATGCATAAATGTATTGAAATATTTCTATAATTTAAGCAAGTATAAAATATCTTAAAACATACTGTAAACAATTCATCTTAAAACAGATTGACACATAAGGTACCAAGTTGTACAAGCATTTTAAGTTATATCACCAAAGCAAATATTATTTGTTTGTTTGTTTATAGAGATGTTGTCATCCTGCAAAAACTTAGAATACTAAGATGAGTTGTTTCTTCTATGATACTAGATTGATGACATGTCAAATTATCTTGTCCATGGCAATAAATATGTTATGTAACTTGCAATATATTTTGTGATAGCAACTATTTTACACTGTTTACATATTACTCTTGCATGAGTAAATGTTTTGCAAAATAATCCTTCAAAGTGTTATTTGATTGTTCTGTGATTAATTAGTTCCCTGTTAAGATCTATGTAGTCACAAAATCATCTGACAGTAGGCAGTTTGAAAAAGTAACAGGCTTGAATTTTTAATAGAATTTGTTCAGCTACATTGCAGAATGTCCCATATCTCAGAACTCTGATGAATGTGAATCACTGTTCATAAATCACTGGTAACATCTGCTAGTTTTTCAAGAGCATGAATCTGCATCTGAATTTGGATGCAAACCCAGGCAAGGTGGTGTATAAAAGACCACCAATTATCTATGCAGCAGGTCTCCCTTCTTTATACCACAGTTGTATGGGAGAAGAACAAAAACTGTTACAGTTTGGTTCTAGTGTCATCATGAGAGTTATCAGAATTGAGGACAATGTCAGTCTGTCTTAGAGATCTCAGCTCCTGGATTTGAATTCTGTGTTTTTCTCCTAGCCTAGTTGCCCTCTAAAGGTAGAGAACTTAGTCTTTCCTATTATTTTAAACATAGCTGAATAAAGAATAGACAAATTCATGTTTCATTATAACTATTGAAAATTGTTTTCTTAAAGCCTCAAAATATCTTTTTAGTCCTCCTTTTAAATTCAAAATTGCATTCATAAATTACTAAAGAATAAACAAAACACTAAAGGAAACCAATTCATATCAGCAAAATTAATTTTACAAAGCTGAACACAGTACGTTGTAAAGGGCATAGATTTTCAGTTCTCGGATTCAACTCTAGTTGTAAATTCAATTGTTGAAACTGAAAGTGACACTTGTTTTCATTTCTTTTGATGGTACAGTTTAAGAGCATAAATATTTCTGGAACCCAGATGACTCAATATGAATGTCATTTCTATTTAACATTTGTAAATTGATTTTCTGTTAAAATGATTTGTTGTAAAACAAGACAATACAAACTGATAGGCTTTTTATTTTTGCTTTTTATTGGGGGTGGGAAGAAACCTAAACAGCATTAGTGTTTAGATTTCTTTTTTTTTTTCCCCATTTTACTTAAAATAGAACTAAGCCAGGCCTTTTGACCACTTGTCAGAAAATGGGTTATTGATGCTGTCATACTTTACATTTGCATATGCATTTAAAACCTGCCAATAGAATATGGTTATAAAAAGGATTTATAGGTGATGAAAAGATTAAAGGAATAGTTAAAATGGAATTTTTTAAAAAAATGTTTAAATGAAAGAAACAAAAAAAAATAATAAATTAGATACCTGTTAACCTTGGATTTTAAAAAGAACGAGATTATATACAAAAGGAAAAAAGAGTTTGTCCTCCTTTCTGATCTAGTGCAACTTAAGAAGTATAGATATGATTTGATAGGTTTGACAATTTGAATCCAATTGAAAATTTTTTAACTGATAGGATCAAAGAAGTAAACTTATCAGATCACTTATGAAAATAACAGTTGAAAAAAAAGCTACACTTGCAACATTACAATGATGAGTGACAAAAAAAAAAGCCCATCTCATACTCTTCTACACTCTTTTTCTAAAGAGTACAAAAAATTTTATAAGAACCTGCCCAGATGAGTGAGCACTACTTCTTTTAGAGGTAAATCTGGTTCTTGTAGAGGTACAATACAGTTTTGGGTGTTAAAAACCTTTTCAAACAGTAGAATGATCCAACCATTCTAATGGCATCCTTGACAACAATAAGCTGATAGCTTTCCAAAACAAATAGCACTTATCATTTATACCTTATTAGTATTCTAGTACTTTGCGTTGATAACACTGGATATAGGATTATAAAACACTTAACCAGTTTGATAATATTTGATCTTAGGCTTTGTTATTGTGTTGGTTCAAGACTAAATCATTCTTTTTAATATGAGACCAATGCATTTAAATGGTATTATATGTAAGTAATTATGATAAAAGTAATCTTCAAATGATTCCAGAAAATTGTTTTCTTTTGTATTTCTTTCTGTATATATATATATATAGTATTTGATTGGATCACTTTCTGTACACTCAAAAAAGCTTTCCTAGTGTTACATTGAGTCAAAATTTTACACTGTTGGACTTGGACTATTCTGACAACATAGTCATTCTAAGTGAAAGCTTTGCAGACATTTATGCTTCAGAACTTGACATGAAGATGAATGTACAGAAAACCAAACTGTTGACTACATGATTCTTACCTGCTGAAAAGCAACTGATCATCCTTGACTAGAAAATTCCTGAAGTAGTAGATCATATTGAGTACCCAGGATCTGTAGTCATCCATTTAAAGAGGAAAAGAAGATATAAATGTCACATCAGTAACACTCAACTCGCATTCTATCATGTATACTCTCAGCTATGGTCTAGACAAGAAATCAAACTGTCCACTAAAGTTTGGATGTACGAATCTCTTGTCCAATCTATCATCCTTTATGGCTACAAAACATGGTTGATGATGGCAGTGGACTTACAAAAACTCAAGGTTTTTGACCATTATTGTTTATGCTGCATTCTTTATGTTTGCTGGCAACAATTTGAACTTTGCAGTCTGTGCACAGTGCAAAATCTTCCTCTGGACACCTCTTCTCATGAGATATCTTTGCTGGCTTGGTCATACTCTGTGTCAATAACTGGGGGACTTCATCTGAAAATCAATTGATCCAGTCTCCCTCTCTGGGCTAGAGGAACATTGTGATGATCAGTTGAAAACCTGGCTCTGGGCAGTGAAGCAAGATGTGAAATTGATCTTGGGTCCACACCTGCATGGAGTATACTGTTAGAACTGCAAGTGCTTAACGCTCATCTCATCGATAGCTTCAGACCATTGTGCTTGGTCATCCTTTATTTGGGTTACAGTGAATTCTTTGGCTCAACTGACCCAGAGTGAATGCCACTACACCTACTTGCTTGCACACATGTCTACAGTTCTTGGAATCTTGTTAATTTACTTAACCAAATGCGCTTGTAATAATCTTGGATTACTTTTACCTGCTCTATTGAAGTGGCTTAGAATATGCTAATTGTATCCTCTACAGAGGGGTAAGATCCCTCCAAAAAGGGATATCCTTGTTATGGCATTAAATTGCATTTGATGGTAGAGTTCCAGTTCTGGAGGTCTGGGAAGAATGGAGTACCCCTTTATTGCCATTACTCCCAGGTCCTCTATGACATAGTGATAGTACTTGTTAGGTTCACATCTATATGTCAAATAGATCTGTTTAAAAATTTTGATATTTGATAAAACCAGATGTTAAGAAAAAACAAAAGAAAAACAACTCTCAAGTGATCACTCTACAAAAATGTAAATATGAACATACAATGAATGATTCCCTCTGGGCACAAAATAACCCTTGATGTGTTAACATGTCTATAAAATTAATCAATCAACAATAGCATTAGACATATTAAAAATCAATATTGATCAGCTTATTTTCAATCAGGGTTGTCATTCTGAACATTTTTTAAAAAAAGAATTCATCTCATTACTTCCTTTGATAGACCTCATAAATGAATTTGACAAACATCTAAAAATTGATATTGCAAGTCAAAAAAGAATGATTGAAATATGGATAGTTGAATTGAAGTGCTATCTAGAACAAGTTTAGTTAATGAACAAATATATTTGTTTGTTGAGCCATGCATCAGATGCAGCACATACTTTAGGGATTTTTTTTCTTTCTTATTTTCAGTGATCACATGATTTTGTGACCAATCCCAACCTTCTATTTTCAGCAGACGTTTATCTATAAATATTTTTTTAACATTCATTTTTCATTTCAGAACACAAATATTTGTCTGATAAAAGTGAGACAGAGTTTTTCCCAGATATGAGACATGGTATATGTGACTAGTAACTTTAGTGTGTGACACTCAATAATAAACAGGAATTTGTCCTAATTTTCTTTGAGCTTTTTAAAAGTAAAAAAGAGAAATAGTTTTTTGAATGTTATAAATAGTCTAATTCCACAAATACTAATAAGATATCAACCTATGAATAATAAATGTTAATCTTTTATGGATTTGTATTTAGTCATTGCTTTAATATAAGACTTGATTTTTAAGTTGAAGAAAATGATTTCAGAAACTAGGCTTTCCTCTTGTTATAAAAACTTTGTTTCTTAATGTTAAGGGGAACCTTGATTCATTCTCTTCACTTTTTTTTCTTTTTAAATCTCTGTTGAGTGTTTTTCTTCATTGTTATCATCAGATATACAAGGGATTTTACTTCTCTTAGATGATAGTGCAGAAAGTGAACAATTACTCTCTTGTAACATTATTTACCTGTGATATATGATGAAAATAACTGAATACAGCACAGGATAGACAGGATTTATGTCTTCTTTAAGAGCCTCAAAATGAAGCATAACCAGAATTTGAACACTTTATTTTCTAGGCCATTACTAACTGAACTAGACCTTTTATCATTAAGGGTTTTCAGACTATTGTCTTCATCTTTATTGTTATTTCCACAACGTTTCGGCTGATATGTCCTCCGGCCTTCTTCAGGTGTTTCTTGAACTTAGGAACCTACACAGAACTTTGAACTATGTCCTTTATTGAATCTACAGGGGTCGCCTGTTCTGATTCTGTTAGGCATAACTGTGTACAAGCATTAAGTATTCCTGTATTGTTACACGCCTGCAGTCAGGATTGAACCTGCAACCTCCAGATGATTGTCTCCTTAGAAACTTAGGGAACCAATGCCTATAACTGTTACGCTATGTGTCCTACTGGACCTTCTCCTGGAATCAGAATGTTGTATCTATTCAATTCCCTCAGCCATGCTGTCTTTAGGCAGTGCATGGTGCCATGTTCTTGGGTTTGGGGCAGGGTACAGTTTTTTTTTTGTTTTGGTTTTTTCCTCTCCCCCGATTCTAGTAAATCCAACCTTATGACATTTTCTTGTTGCACATTTCAAGCAAACTGTATAGTCAGATGCATTCATGACACTGGTTGCAGAGATTGGGTAATTTTTATCCTGGTCTATACATGTTCATATGCCATGTGTTGCTTTTGCCTTCATAAAAAAATTATTACGTTTACATATTATTGGTAGTTAATAAGTCCTTGAGGTCACAATTTTTCTGTCATTGCAAGTTTCTTCAGTTTGATCTGATAGATCCTGATTTCAATTTATTCAGACATGAAATTCTATCAAGTTTATTTATAGGTAGTTGTTGTTGTTTTTTTAGAATATGTATTAAAGAGAGGATCTGTAAAGTCGGTTGTTTTTTTTAATCTAAAAGGAAAACGTATTAAAAATTGGTATTAAATGTATCTTTAATAAGTTCAATGAAAAATTCATTTAGATCAATAATGCATTGGTAGTCTGTGTCCAACAGTAATGTCCCAGTCGGTTAAGGCTACAGAATATACCGACTGCATCTCTGCAGAGAGGTAAGACTCTTCCAATGAGTGTCCCGGATATAACAATAAACAATCTGATGGTGAGGCTTCAGTAATGCCAGAGTTTTGGGGAATGTGAAGTACCCCTTCATTGCTATCGCTCTCTGGTCCTGAGTCGTAGCACCTGATAGGGTCCTATCTATGAGTAAAATAGAACTGTTTGATATTTGAACTTTGTACTTATGCTAAACTTAACTATTAGAAATAGAACTGTTCGATCATTTAACAGTGTGTAAACAGATGACTGATGTTTAATTGAATTCTTAGTGATACATAGTAATACTTGAAAGCATTAAACTGTGTGCGAGCAAATTATTAATAGTAAATAAAATTATTTATATTTGTTAGAAATAAGTGAAACCATTTAACTGTGTGAAAAAAAAAGAGAGAGAGAGCTCCAACTCATTTAAGTGTTAGCCACAAAATGTGTTTAGAAACCATATATTCAATATACATGTATAAAAAGGATTTGGCATTAAATAACCTACAATGGTTTATATGCTATAAAATCAAACTAAATACAACTGTAAGATCAGCTTTCACATATTTTGTTTTCCGTGCTGAATAATATGACTCAATTTTTTGGTTGCCCAGTCGGCTGGGGCTGTAGAATACACTGACTGCATCTCTGCAGAGGGATAAGACCCCCCACCCAACGAGTGTCCTGATATGATACTAAATAGTCTGATGGTGAGGTCCTAGTAATGCTGGAGCCTTGGGGAATACGGAGCACCCCTTAATTGCCATTGCTCCCAGGTCCACTCTGGCCCGACATGGTAACACCTGATAGGGCCCTATCTATGGGTTAAATAGAACTAACGGCATACTTATGCTAAACTGAATATCTTGAAATAGAAATGTTTTTTGACAATTGAACCATGCTTACATTTGAACTGTGTGCTTGTGCTATACTGAATTATTTCAAATAGAACTGTTTTTTGACATTGAAACTATATTTACACCAAACTAAATTGTTTAACATAGAACTGTTCTGACATGTAACTGTGTGTAAACAAAATCTGTACTTTTACTAAACTGAATTAGCTGAAGTAAAATTGCTTGACTAAACTGAATAGGTCGAAATAGAAATGTTTTTTATAATTAAACTGTACTTACATTTAAACTGTGTGCTTTTGCTAAACTGAATTGTTTTAAATTGAACTATTTTTGACATTGAAACTGTACTTACACTAAACTGAATTGTTATATATAACTGCTTGAATATTTTGAAATAGAAATGTTTTTGACAATTGAACTGTGTACTCATGCTAAACTGAATTGTTTTAAATAGAACTGATTATTTACATAAAAATGGATTTGGCTTTAAATAACCTACAATGGTTGATCTACCATAAAACCCAACAAACCAAACCATTAATTTTTTGGATGTGGTTTTCTTTGCTCACTCATTCAGGTATCAAATGTTTGATTTTATATGAAAGCATAACCAGTGTATATATATATATATATATATATATATATATATATATATATATATATATATATGATTATAACTTTTGTATATTTATTTATTTATTTATTGTGCAAATTTGCCTGTTTACAATATACAAAATTAACTCTTAGCATATATATTCCCTATCTACATTACACCAGCCTTTTACTTAGGCCTTCACAAAAGTCTGTCAGAGATGGTTAGTTATTGACCTTACTCTGCCAGCTACTGTGACATGTTGACAAGAAATTTGAATTCAGAGATTTCCTCCTCTCTCTCTCTCTATCTACCAGTTTTTCTATGAAGGTTTGAAAGCTCAGTCTTCCTATTTTATTTAGAGATGGAGATTTTGAAGAAGGGATGATTTCATATATTTCCCAAGAGAATTTATGCAAAGTGAATATGTGAAGAGCCTTGATTATAATTTGATTTTAAATTACTGGTATCATTTTCTGTGCTTATAACTGTTACATCACCTCTATATTCCAAGTAAGTAAATTTGGCAATTGTATTCAAGAGCAACCAGAAGGCAACCTTTTCAGTCGGTACTACACCGAGGTGTAGGGGAGGGCCCTCCTCCTTTCCCTGGATTGTTCCGCTTTACTCTTGATACCTACCTTATATTTGCTGAGTGTTCAGCAAGGAGGTATCAAGTACGATTTTTAAAGTATTAGATATGACGTGACCTGGGATTGAACCCAGGTCTCCCAGACCCTTGGCGAACACTCTACCCACTAGGCCAATGAGCCAATGATGAATATAATTATATATACTTGTTTTTCAGATTGCCTGATATCTCGGAGCAGTTAATATATAGTCTATCCCTATGAACAATTAGAGATGTTATATATGTTAATTTGTACATCACTTTTGATTTGTATATGAATCTTGTTACCTCTTAGTTGATGAAGTGCTTTTATAAGTTTTGCCAGGGTTTTATATATATATATATATATATATATATAAAAAACCCTGGAAAAACTCATGGAATTAGGATGCTGAGAGATATTCCTTTAGGTTTTATTATTATTTAGCAGTAAATAAACTAATAACATAAGAGTCAAAACATTTTTTTCTTTGAAAGCTGTTTTCATAAAACATTCCTTAAACAAACTAGATTAAATTATTTGAATTAATGCTATAATTTTTTCCAAGCCATGCAGAGGGAAACATGGAATAACTTGATGTTGTGGGAAAATTTATGAAATGATCTTATTTGCCTTCCTAAATAAATACCAGCAAAAGCCTACATATGCAGTTTACATTTAAAAGACAGTTCTTGCAGACCTCATACATAATTGAAAGGAAATATGGCTCCAACAAAAAACAAACTCTATTGAAACAATAGAAAGGATCATGAAACTCTTTGAAGAAGGTAATCCATAGTGGGGTGTGGCAAAAGATGTTAGTTGTTCCCAGTCAAATGTGTCTAAAATTTGGTGCAAATATAAAAGAAATGAAGTTATAAAAAAAAATGAAAACTACTAGTAGACAAAGAAAGACATCAAAGCCTTTTGAAAGAAAACTTAAAGCTTGTATTGAAAATAGAAATTTACAATAAAACAAATAGGTCAAAACAGGAGTCAGTGTTTGTAATAGAACTGTAAGAAGTTGGCTGAATAAAATGGGATTTCCATCAAGAAAAGCCAAATGAAAACCTGTTCTAACAGACAAACAGAAGAAAATAAGATTTAATTGAGCTAAAGAGAAACAATCATGGTGTGTTGACAGTTGGATGTAAGTGATAGTCTGGAATGAATCAAGACTCTGCATTGGTCAAGGTGATGATGCTGAAAATTTTGTCGGATACCTTTCAAAGTAGATATATATAACTGCCTGAAGAAAACGGGTAAATTTCCCAAGTTATTCATGATATGAGCTTTAGTGTTATTTAACGGACCAGGGGATATGGCAGCCATTACTTCAACAATCAATGCACATGTATGCATTAAAATACTGGATAATTATCTCATTCATCAATAGAATATTGGTTTGGTAATAATGAAATCACTTTTCATAATGATAATACATCTTGTCAAGGAGCAAAGGAGATTAAAGCTTTTCTTCTGGAAAGACATATAAAATCAATGATATGGCCAGTGAACAGTTCAGATATATATCCAATTAAAATTCATGGCAGATTTTTTTTTTTTTTTTAATTGCTCATAAGAAAGCTCCATCTATCAAAGAAAATCTATGAATTGTCATTTGGGAAAGTTGGAATCATTTTGATAAAGAATATTGCTTTAGATTAGTGAAATCTATGCCTGAAAGAATTAAGACTGTCATAAAAGCTTAAGGAAGAGCAACTAAATTTTAATTTTAATTTCTTTTGTCAATGAATTCTATAACTTTTTTCCCCAGCATGGCTCGAAAAAAAAAATGACACCATTAATTTCAATAATTTAATCTGGTTTGTTTAACGTATAGTTTATGAAGCCAGCATGTTTTGCATCTTATCTATTATTAGATTATTTACTGCTAAATAAAAAACCAACATGAACATTTTCTCAGTGATAATTCCATAATCTTTGCCAAGGGTAGTACCTATAAATATAAACTGTTTATAATGATAATTCCTTAACTTTTTCAAGCTCCCTGTGGTATTCAGAGTGAATTCTCAGTACTAAAGCTTTTTTTAGTACTGATTTCACCTCACTGCCTTTTTTTTTCTTATCATTTCGTTAGATTCTTCTCAGCACTCCTAGGAGGTGGATGATCTTCAGAGAAACTAACTCATACAATTTTTTTTTTTCTAAATAATGTTTTGACAGATATAATTGTATATATGGAAGAACTTCATATGCTATGCAATAATAAAAATCTATTCTATTTTTCCTTGATTTTAATCAATAATCTACTTTATATTACTTTTTAGGGTGAAGAAAAAGAAAATATGAGTAAAAAAAAGAAGTGGGGAGAGGAAAAGTAACTAGTACAGTAATATATAGTTTTGTTCAATTCAGGATACATTTACTGTCATTCTTTACTAGGTTGTATTATTGATTGATTTCTTTCTTTTTTTGTTTAATGGCATATCAACCTTTGTAGGTTATTTAATGCCAAAGCTATTCTCCTAGAAGAACAGTAATGGCACTATTTAACCCATAGCTGGGAGGATAAGAGGGTTCATACTTTTCCCAAGGGTATTTGCCCGTAATAGCGCGACTGGAGTACGAACTCGCTTACTATGATTCCGCAGTCCATCACTTTAACCATTACACCACGAGGACACCCCCTGTATTATTGAGTTCTTCTCTTATCAATTTGTTTATTTAGTGTTCTCTCTTTAAATAAACCTAATCACTTTGCTCATTTTAGCTTTTGGGGTTATCAAAGTTAGATAAATAAATGAATTAATGAATTTTGTTAAAAAAAAAAAAAAAAAAAGGAAACTGAATGATGATAATAATTTCATCTCTCCCCCAAGTCTCCACAGGTCTCCAGCACTTTTCTAGTTGATCTTAATAATGTTGTGGTCTATATGGGCTTGATTCTTTCTCTGATTTCCAATCCTTCCAGTCCCCCCCCAAGCCTTTGGGACTATTCCAAGCAGACCAACTACAATGAGATCACAGCCACCTTCATGTTTCACAGTTTCTTCAGCTCTCTAGCAAGATCCAAGTATTTGTCTATCTTTTTGCTTTCTTTCATTTTCACTCAGTGGTGCCCAAATCCACTAGATGTCCTTTTTTTTGCCTTTCTCTTTTTTTAAAGTTTTTACTTACCACACCAGTACTAGTTGGTGATCTGTACTGGAGTCTGATTAACAAGTTTCTTCATTTCTCCTGGACTCTTCTTAATATTCTAGCCAATCTTAGTAGTATTGTGGTCTGGATGCTCACTCTCTTTCCATGGATCTGCAGCTCTCTCAGTCTCTTTTTCAAGTTTCTTTGGAATTCTTACAAGAGCTCAGACTATGATTGGTATCACTGTCTCCTGGGGTGGGGCAAGGTCTACTTATAGTTATCATTTCCTGGTAGAGCAATTTCAAGAGATGTATGAAATGTCCAACAGGTCATGAGAAACACTGAGTAACCCTAACATGAACAGACAAATCTAGCTTTCCAAATTTCCTCAACATTGAGATAGCACTTTGTATATTTATATAATTACACACATATATCAAATTGGTATATTCCATACTTATGTGTGAAGCTATGTATTCATTTTCTTTTGTTTTCCTACAATATTACAGGTGATTGATCCCTCTATGTGTAAAAATTCTTCATGAATAGAACTCTCTGCATATTCTGCTAGATTAGCTTACAAACCACTATCTTACTCTAAGATGCCTCTTGATATATTTACTAGCTAAATAAATAAACTAAAAAAGGGGGAAGACATGTAGGAATGTTTTCTTTACTTGGCAATTTCCTATTTATTTTATACAGTTTTGAAAGATACTAGGTGACTAAAATACCATATACACAGAAAGTTTTATGATGGTTTCCTAATTCTACCTTTGTTTTATCTTCTGCCATTTTTATTTCCTCTCAAGAAAATAAAGTGGGATTGGTTGGAATTAACTTTTTCACTGATGTAATAAATTATTTCAAATAACTTGATTCTAAGTGGTTATTTACCAAATTTAGCTGAATGATAGTCCTTATTGGTTAATCTAATTTTTGCATTTTATTTTTTTAAGTCAAGAAGTTTATAACATGACCTTGTCTGTAACTTTTAGAATAGTTATTAACATACCAGAAATTGTTTGGACAATTATCAATCAGGTGCATAAGTCTAGCTTATATGGACTTCAATACTAAATAGTTTTCTTTGCTAAGCATTATAGATGTTAAAGAACTCTCCTTAGTATAATAGGTAATTTCTAAGGCATGCTCAACTTAATGGTTATTGCTGAAGGAAATGGAATCTGCAGCTTTGTTTCACTTTATGTTAATGCCCTTGGAAAAGTTATGTCTCCAACTATTCTCTCCCCCACTCACCTATGGGTAAATAGTAGGAAAGACTAGGTTCTCTGGCTTTGTTAAGGCAATCAGTCTAGAAGGAAAACTCTGAATTCAAACCAGCAATACTCCACTTAAAAACATGATCTTGTGTCACATCCTACTTGTAGTGGAGGGTTGAGTAAATATGTAATTGATAATTTCCTAGTTATTTGGTGTAACTATTACTGAAATGGGTTAATCTGATTATTTCTTAGTGACTGGCTTTTTTTTTTATTCTTAATAAACTGAACAAATTTATTGAGTGGTCCAAAACAGAAATTAGATGGATTTTTGGTGCTTTTTGTTCCACTGCCAGAATGTAAACAGTGTATCATTTTTCCTAACCTAAAATGAGACAAAAAGCCAGTCTTGTTCACAACAAAGTTAATATTCATTAAATCTTGTAATATATAAGTTTGTGTGCACAAGTTAAAAATAATGTTAGATGATCCATACAAAAATTGATGAACTAAAAAACACTTCCTTCTTATTTGTAAAATTTTCATCCAAGGGTGAATTAGCTCACATTAGCATGTATCTTTCCTGCTTGGATACCATTGAGAAAAGACCAATATAGTGTCTTGTGTTTAGTTTTTCTCACAGGTCAAAGGGTTTACAGTGCTTCCTGTGTTGTCTTTTACTGTAGAAGGATATTAGTTGTGAAGAAAATTATTATAGCAGCAGATGTTATGCTGCATTACCATTTAGATAAAAATTGTCTTATCTCTCATCACATCCTGCCTAAAATAATTTTCTTATTTTACAACTGTCCATTAATATAAAAGACTATACAATCATGAATCAGGATATCACAGTAGGGTTTTTATGCTGAGCCCAGAAATGGTTCAGTCATTAAATTGCAGTTGACCTACAAATATATTTGAAATTGAGGTTTTCAAGATTTTTAGTGAATCTTCCTTAAATGGAACTAAATTCATCTTTCTTACTCCACTCAGTTTTTCTGCTTTGTGTGTGTGTGTGTGTATATATATATATATATATATATATATATATATATATGTATGTATGTATGTATGTATGTATATATAAAATACACCGGCACACACACGTTAGGCGAATAATCTCATAGGTGAGAAACTAACAATCCCCAAGCACCACCAGTTTTATTATAACTTAGATCTACATATGCTCTATCACCGATACTGAGCACTGTTTATTTATAAGTATAACTAACTAAATTATTATTTCAATTAATTTTCAGCTTTATTTTTGGTTTCTTTCAATCCTTTGACAGGTCTTTACTTGAGACCTAGGGTAAAAGAAAGTAGTGATTTTATGCATTTTATGTATTAGTTTTTTCTTCTTAGGTGTTATTTTTCCAATCACATTGATAGTACCCTCCTAAAGAGATAGAGCAGTTCTGCAAAGTGCAATTTTTTATATTTCATGTCGGCTGATACTGCCAGGTATCTTGTTAATGTATTTATCTGTCCTTTGCTTGATCATACCTAGGGATCCCACTATTACTGGCACAGTGGTATTTTATATGCAACATTTTTTCTATTTCTATTTCCAGGTTTTATATTTATTTATTTTATCATACTCTTTGACTGATATGGTATCTCTTAATACTAACATATCAATTAGGTGGCATATTTTTTTATAGTCTTTAACCACTATATCTTGTGTATTGTTCTTTATTTTTCTATCAGTTTGGATTGCAAAGTCCTAGAGAATAGTATCTTCTAAGGCTTCTGTTATTGCTTCTTGTTAATGTTTATATCATTTTTCACATTTCAGTATCCCATAGTATTTGCATATTTTCCAATGAATATAATGTCTTATTTTATCATGCCCTTTATATTATCTCAGTGTTAGGATTAGGTAAACAGGCACTAAGTGGTCAATTGATTCAGGTTTTTGTTTGCAGAACCTACATATTGGGTTTGATCTATTTTCTTTCTTTTATGGTATTTCCCTGGTAGTTTCTAGTAGGTACACTCTGGTGCTGTGCTGCTATTATTAACCCCTCTGTCTCTATCTTCAGTTTGCCTAGTTGGCTGGGGCTGTAGAATACACCAACTGGTTCTCTGCAGAGGGGTAAGACCCCTCCAATGAGTGTCCTGGATATGACACTAAAAAATCTGATGGCAAGGTTCCAGTAATACTGGAGCTTTGTAGAACGCAGAGCACCCCTTCATTGCCATCACTCCCAGGTCGACTCTGGCTCAGAGTGGTAGCATCTGATAGTGTCCTATCTATGGGTCAAATAGAACTAAACTGCATAGCTTGGAATTTCGACATTTAACTGTGTGTAAACAAAAAATACAAATACTAAACTGAATTGTTTGAATTAGAACTATCTGACTAAACTGAATAGCTTGAAATAGAAATGTTTTAGACAATTAAACTGTGTACTTATGCTAAACTGAATTGTTTGAAATAAAACTATTTCTGTAAAAATGGATTTGTCATTAAATAACCTACAGAGGTTGATATGCTATAAAGCCCAAACAAACAAATCTATCTTCAGTCCAGTATTTTACAATCAGATTTTACTATTTTGGGATTTCTAATTGTTTGTGCATATTCGTCCATGTAGGTTTTTTTTCCTCACATGCATTTTTTAATTGAATTCTTGTGCTTTTACCTCTTTGTATTTTGCTGCATCTATTGCTTTATTGTTTAAGTCTATTTCTTTCAATATGAGGCCAAGTTGTTTAGTAAATTTATTGCTTTCTTTACTAATTGAATGTTTTTCCTTTTGCTTCTCATCTGTTGTTTATTTTTTTCATTACACACATACACACACACTAACTGTACCTATGGAAATTCTAGAGAATGCATGTATAATTGCATGAATTTAACCTATTACACCCTGAGATGAATTGTCGGTGATTTGTATTTCTGTTTTAGAATTTAATTAAGGGCAACATTTTTATATCTAACAAAAATAAACAAAATATAACTTTGCTAAAGCAAAATGCAAATTGAATTTTTAATAAATGGAAGATTCAGATTTGAAGTACATAACTCACTTTTGTTGGTAAATATATTGATCTAATCTTTTCATGGAAAATTTAGTTAACATTTTTGTAATAAGTCAAATATTGCTGGCTTGTAAGAATGTGATAATACTATAATAATTATAAAAGATATGAACAAAACATTAATTTCTTTGCCTTTTTTAAAGAAGAAAGTAAGTCATTGGAAGACGAAAAAAAGATTGAAAATGAATTAAATGTCGATATTCATTTTCAATCTTTTAAGTTTAGTAAAATTATCTTTGTCATGTTATATAGCAGGTTACTCAGTAACTTGCTTAAGGCAGGAAAATGCAATTGGTTTGTTGGCATAATTTGATGTAGAACTTAAAGAAATAAATAAACAAATAAATCTTTATACACAGATATAAAATAAGAAACGTGCATAAAAGGTTAGACTGGATTTTATATATAAAAAGAACAATGTGATTTTTTTTCTCCTGTTTGTTTCTTCTCATATTTCTCCGAAGAAACAAACAGAAATAATCACCTGTTTAATTAAAGAATAGGGTGATCCCCCCCCCCAGTCAGTAACTTTTGCTACGATTAGTATGCACCCTGATTTGGATAAAAATTAATTTCCCTGTATTTTTGCCTTTTATCAGTTTCTCACTTTGTGGCCTTTCGGTTGGGATCAAAGTGTAGTATCTGTTCCTCTTTTCAGACAGCATTTCCATATTGCAAAAAAGTGTTTGAGTATTCTAATACCTTTGTGACACTAGTCACAAGGACTGGGTAATTGTTTTTTTTCACATGTTAGAACATGTAAGTTCTTCACATTAAACTGACCATGTGTCATATTCTGTACCCAAGGAAATCTAATTAGATATGTTTAAAAAAAAAATTAAATCTTCCAATAATTGTCTGTTTAATTACATGTCTGCTTTTTTTTTATTTTGTATTTATTTTTTAAGCAGTTTAACTCCTCCACACTTTGGGTGCCTAGCTAAAAAATAGCTGAAAATGTAAAAATGTACTTTGCTATTGCCAATTAGGCTATTAAATAATAATGTAGAAATGGGGATTACTTAGCCAGAAGTTCGATATATGAACAGAGAAATACTAGCCATTCAGGTTCTTAAGATTAAAACTTTTCATTTATATATTTTATATCTTATAGTTGTTTTTTTGATAACTGTAAGATTTCCATTAGGCTCTGATCTGAAGCTAAAGTGCTAATTCCTGCATTAAATAATCCTGTCTTTTTTTTTCTTCTTTTTTTCTTTTTTTAACAAGAACTATGCTAGAATATGTACATAGAATTTCAATAACACATCATACAATAAGTCCCAAGCCTGGCATATAGATGGCGCCACTAATAAAAAAAAAAAATTAAAAAATCCATATGATTTTTATAAAGTATTAACCTTCAAATGGCACATGTCAAAACTTGAGCCCAATTGGATTATTAGTTTACAAATTACAGTCATTTAAGTGAAGCTACTGTTGCAAATTTTCAAAACAATGGAAAAATCTGAATTTCATGTGTTGATAAAACATTATTTTCTGATGGGAAAAAATACTGTTCAAGTAAAGTAATGGCTTGATAAGTGCTATTTGGACTCTACTCCTTTGGAAACAACAGTTAAGAGGTGGCATACTGACTTTAAATGCAGTCATACAGACACAAATGATACTGAACACTTAGGTTGCCCAAAACAACAAAAAACTCTACAAACTTGTTTTGGCTGATCGTAAATTGAAGTTGCGTGAGATAGCAGAGGAGTTGAAAATATTAGATGACAGTGTATTCACCATTTTGCATGAACATTTGTCAATGAGAAAGCGGTGTTCAAAGTGGGTGCTGTGTTTGCTCACAATTGATCAAAAACAACATGTCGACGATTCCGAGCATTGTTTGTGACTGTTTCAATGCAACAAAAAGGAGTTTTTGTGTAAATATGTGACAATGGATGAAACATGGATCCACCACTTCATTCCAGAGTCAAATCAGCAGCCAAATGAGTGGACAGCAGCTGATGAAAGCCGTCCAAAGCAATCAAAGTGCACAAACATCAGCAGGCAAGCTTTTGGCCTCCATATTTTGGAATGCAGAAGGTATTCTGTTCATTGATTACCTTGAGAAACTTTTGTGTAATATTTCAATCACTATGCCTTTTAACTTTTTTTTTTTTTTTTTTAATTACTTTTAACCAGCACTCTTTAAATTTGGACAATGTACATATCTTTTAAAAACCAAAAAAAAACAGTAATTTAAAATGTTTCATTTGAAATATGAACAAATATACTAATCATGGTATAAATTCTTGAATGTTAGTAAACCTTTTCCACCTACCAAAAAAAAAAATTGCCCGAGTTACATGTCTTATTAAAGACTTACATGTTTGGAGAAATGGTTATCCTTATAGGAAATGAAATTGGCAACTTTAATTCAAATTCAGAACCAGGTTATTTGCATTTCACATTACATTAATACCATTGGGAAAGGTATGCATCTTTTTTTTTTTTTTTTTTTTTTTTGTTTTGTTTTTTTCCCTCTCCTTAGCTATGAGCAAATAGTAGAGCAGACTGGATTTTCTAACTTTGGTAGGACAACTAGTCTAGAAGGAAAATTTTGAATTCAAATGAACAGTACTCCATTTAAAAACTGACCTTGTGTTGTATCCTGCTTGTTATGGAAAGAATATATAATGATGAACACCTTTAGTAGCAGGGGGGGTCCTCGTGGTGTAATGGTTAAAGCGGTGGACTGCAGAATCGTAGTATGCGAGTTCGTACCCCAGTCGCGCTATTACGTTCACTTTCGGGCAAATACTCTTAGGAAAGGTATGAACTCCCTTATCCTCCCAGCTATGGGTTAAATAGTACCACTACTGTTCTTCTAGGACAATGGCTTTGGCATTAAATAACCAACAAAGGTTGATATGGCTGTAAAAAAAAAAGAAACCGAAACTAAACCT
Organism: Sepioteuthis lessoniana; assembly: GCA_963585895.1. Classification (NCBI taxonomy): domain Eukaryota; kingdom Metazoa; phylum Mollusca; class Cephalopoda; order Myopsida; family Loliginidae; genus Sepioteuthis; species Sepioteuthis lessoniana. The sequence continues at coordinate 67,994,417 of OY757936.1, forward strand.
TTCGTAGCTATTAAACTTGATGTTCAGTCATATTCTGTTTATAGAATTTATATTATAATTACTAATGAATAAGGAGATTAAGTAAAGTTGGTGACCTTAGTTGAGGGTGACCCAAAGTCTCCCTTTTCAATAGCTACTATAACAAGGTGTAGGAGAGAGTGCTACTCCATTCTCTGGATTGCTCCACTTTACCCTTGTAATGCTGAGTGTTAAGCAAGGCAGCATCAAATACCATTTTTTGAGTCTTTGGTATGACTTGACCTGGACCATTGGCAAACACTCCACTCATCAAGCCAATAAGGAGAACTAATCTATAATTATTACATTTAATTATCTCATTTGAGGAATTATTAGGATTTCTGTGTATACAAATATTGGTTTTATTATTGGAATTTTCTTTATCTTCTGTTTGCTCAGTGGTATTAAAATGGTCTTACAAAAATCTTGCTACCATATACCTTTTTTGCTGTATTGCAGTAACATACATTGAGAAATTGGATCATTAGAATATGAATTACCACAGCTGTGTTAACATTAGCCTTCAGGCCAGTTCATTTGCAAGTGTATTTGGGTCTGATAGGTCATGTGATCGGTCAGTTATTTATCAATTATTTCACTGATATCCCACTATAAGCAAAACTTGGAAATTTTTCTACTTGATTTGATTTCCAGCTTGTCATCATATCAATTTAACTAAAAGAATACAATACAACCATCTAAAAAGATAGGAAGATTGTATTTTTTTATACTTCATGTTTAAGATGCATTGAATTAAAAGAATTCTGAAATAATTCAAATGAAAGATATCTTATTGTTCTGTAAAAAAGATTTCAAGAAATTTTGACGGAAATAATTTTTAAGTGACATTTTCTTGACTGAAACATTTTGTTTACATTGTTAGTTTTAAGCAATAATACTATATGATTATTTTACATCTCCAGCTTGAAGAAATATTCATAAACTTAATAATAATGTTTAATTAGATATAAATATTTTTGTTAGAAAATAATTCATTCATTTTTTCTTTTCAAGTGTGGAAATTAAAATTCTGTTCAAGTATATCTCGCAGCAATATGGCTTTCAACTGATTATTATTAGAAACTTCTCTCTGTAAAAGTTATCTTTTCCCTAAGAGAAAAAAAATGGTTCAAACCTTCCAGGAAGTATGCATATCAAATTTAATTGCTATATATGAAACTCTTTTATATTGATGACTCAAAGCTTTGCATTCTGTTTTACTATTGAAGTATTTTTTATTTTTATATATGAATACAAGCAGGATTCTCTCTCTCTCTCTCTCTCTCTCTCTCTCTCTCTAGCCCACTCAATACACTAACTGCATCTCTGCAGAGGGATAAGACCACTCTGCAAAGAGTGTCCTGGATATGACACTAAACACTCTGATGGTGAGGCTCCAATTCTGGAACTTTTAGAACTGTGGAATACTCCTTCATTATCCTAGTTCCCAGATCCACTCTAACCTAGAGTATTCTGGTCCCATCTATGGGTCAAATAGAAATATCTAATTATTTTCTATACATGAAACCATTTAACTGTGTGCAAACAAATGACTGTTAAATTGAATTATTAATATTACATAGCAATACTTTGAACCATTTAACTGTGTGCTAACAAATGATGTTGAATAGAATTACCAGTGTTAAATAGCAGTACTTGAAACCATTCAGCTGTGTGTAAACAAATGAGCTTTAGTTTATTTTGAAAATTATTAACTACAAACTATTGGTTTACAAATCATATGTGTGTGTGTATATGTATGTATGTATATATATATATATAGGATTTGGCTTTAAATAACCTACAAGAATTGATATTCCATAAACCAACCAATCTCTGTCTATACCTTTCTTTCCTTGTCTTCTCACTCTTTCTCTCCCCAATGTTTAATGTTTAAGTATTTTCTAGCAGTAGACTCAAAATGGACTAATACCTTTGTTGAAATTCAGGTATCCATCTTTCCTTTAGGGCTCGTCTATAAATACAATCTACCAATTTGTAGATGGCTTGTAACCCCCCAACCCCACCCATTACCCTTCCCCAAATAATCCAACATGCTCCCCTGTTTGGGAGTATAAGATGGAATCTTCCACTTTAAAAGTATTACATATGAAATCAAAAATTGTTAAATTTTTCCTTCCCCCCCTTTTTTTCCTTTTTTTTTTTTTATAATTGTTATTTTATAATTTTTTTTTTTTTAAAGATAACGCAAAAATACAACTAGTGATTTAGCTTTTATTTAGGATTAACTGGTTATTTTAATGTCATATCCAGAACACTTGTTTTTTGTTTTTTTTTACCCTTCTCCTGAGATGCAGTTGATGTATTCTTCTGCCTCAGTCGACTGGGCTAGAATGCTTAATTTACTAAGTTAAGACCCAATTGCCTACTATAACCTTTCTAAAAGTGTTTAATTTTATTCCTGTCTTTAGCTTTGTCAACACATCTGCTACATTTTTCTCTGTTTCAAAGTATTCTAAAAAAAATGGACCCTTTATTTATTTCATCACATATAAACTGAAATTGTATATCAATATGTTTCGATCTTTGATAGATAATTGTTTTTTTTTTTGTTTTTTGTTTAAGCAATACCGGACTGATTATCACAATGAATAGTTGTTGTGTGTTTAAGGGACTAGTTCCGTCACAGTTCTCAATAATGCCTTAAGATACAGGCTTGCTAATGAGATACCACTAAATTTCACTTTGCATGTTGACAAAGCATCTGAATTTTGCTTTGTAGATTTCCATGAAATCATTGGGTTGTTTTTTGCCAATCTAAAGCAATATCTACTCACACTTTTTCTATCACTTAAATTAGCCCAATCTGCATTACAAAATCCCTCTAATTTCAAGGGTTTCTGTGATCTCTTAAATATTTGTGACTGATTGATTGTGCCTTTTAAATAACATAAAACATGCTTTGCTTTCATTAAATGAAAAGAATTTGGTTTCACTAGGTCTTGAGACAACCTAGTAACTGTATAACAAATGTCTAATCTTGTTGCAACCATGATATATATCAGACTGCCAATAATTTCACAGTAAGTTTTGCTTTCTATTAAATCAACCTCTTCACTTAGTTTCATTATATCCATTTCATGTGGAGTTGAGCATGGTTTGTAATCTGCCATGCCGAACTTTGATAATATCTTCTCAATATATCTAGATTGATTCATTTTAATAGTACTTTTTTATATTCAAATTATATTCCTAAAAACCAGAATGATTTCCCAAGATTAGTCATTTTGAATCGAGAGTTCAGTTTTGCCTTAATTTCATAAAGTCTGCCTCAGTTTTTGAAGCTATTAATATATCATCTACCCACAATAAAATGAGGGATATTTGATTGTGGACATTTTGAATGTACATGCAGGGGTCCACAGGTGAGTGCTCAAAATTTTGTGTAATTGAATAAGTATGGAATGTCTTATTCCAGGTTCGACCACTCTTTTAACCCATATAAGGATTTTTTAAGTTTCCAAACGTAATTCCCATTCTTACCTTCAAAGGCTTCTGGTAAGTCAACATATTTCATAGTCTAAGAGGGCATTTATAAATGCACTCTTAACATCCATATGATGAATTAACAAGTCACACTGGGCTGCTATTTACAATAGTAACATTATGGAACCCATATTTGTCGTCAGGGTAAAAGTTTCTCTATAATCTTTACCATGTATTTGCAAGTAGCCTTTGATCACAAATCAGGCTTTATACTCATAACTTCTGCCCTATTTATACTTTCAAGTATACACCCACCTACTGCCAACAATATTTTTATCTCATGGAGCTTTCTGCCATTAAAAAGTATTATTTTCTACTAAGGAATCAAATTCTTTTCGCATTGCGGAAACCCAGTATTTAGAGTCCTCTGAGTTAATAGCCTCAGTATAATAAGTAGGGATTGTATGCATTGTACAACAGTAGTCAACCCCACTAAATTCAAAATTTTCAACTATGAAAAAATCTGGTTTTCTTTTCTGTCGGGTTGAATACCATCTTATTTGCCCCTCCCCTTCAGTGTTGGGGTTATCGTTCAGTTTTTCATCATATGTGTTGCTTATGTAGTCCAACAATTCTGTATGTTCATCTTCCTGTTTCATTTCAGGGATATAAGAATCGGTGAATTTTACACACCTAATCTATTAGCCATTGATTCCGGAAAATAAATCAAATAAGCTCGATTTTTCTTATAGCCAACAAAGATGCCTTTTTCACAGCAAGGATCTAATTTTGCTTTATTTTGTACATAACAAAAACAAGTTGTACCAAAAATATGCATCTTGTTTAAATTTAGTTTTGAACCAGTGAAACTTTCATATGGGGTTTTTCTTACATTTCTATTATAACAACAATTTCTAATATAAACTGAAGCCATCAATGTGTAAACCCACAAGTTTTTAGGCAATTTTGACTCAATGAGGCGACACCATAAATATTTTACATAGCTGTAAGGGACGATGTCCACTAGATATTTCTTTGTTGCACGCAAAGTGTTGGACTTATATTTTAAGAAATATAACATTATAAGGCCCGAATAGCCATCAATAAAATTAATTACATATCTATAACCCTCTTTTCATAGAGGTTGTATAGGACCCACCAAATCACTGTGTACGAGTGCAAGAATTTTTGTTGCCTTGTCTTATTTTTGTCATTAGACATCTTTCCTTGAATGCATTTATTACAGTTAAGAGCATAATTTGGAGTCAATTTTATCTTCATTCCTTTTACTAAGTTGGGTAACTTTTTAATATCAGATTCATTACTGTGGCCTAATATTTTATGCCATGTATGTAAGTTGTAAGTGGCATTTTTGGCAGAAATGATATTTTTCAAATACAATTGTCCCCTCTCTGTTATGTTGAACACTTCTTCATTAGGGTAAATTAATTGGGAGTTTTCATGCTCAAAACTTAAATGCACACCATTTTTTGTTGCGGCTTGTACTGAAAATATATTTTGTTTAAAAGTTGGGATATATAAAGCATGTGTCCATTGCTATTACATGAAAAAATAAAGACATCTCCTCTTTTCAGCACTATATTATTCACTAAGCTCTCATTGACTAATTCCACAAAATGGTTCCTTGGTTCAAAATTTTGATCAAAATTAATAAATTTTGATTTATCTGTTATTATATGTTTGGTCGCGCCACAGTCAACTAAAAAGTTACTTTTATGTGAAACAATATCATATCCTAAAGCAAAGAAATTGAGTTGGTCTTTTGAATAAATTTTTATTCTCGGACAAAAATGTTTTCACCTTTTAATTCAGCATTGGAAAGCCTTGTGGTATTTTCTATTGTAAATGTAACAAAGAATTTTTGTCTTCCCTGAGGGGGAAATATTGTAGTCTTTACTACTATGCTGAGGTTTCGGGTAATTATCATAGTTATAATTTGTTGATTTATAATCATAACACAAATAGGTATTTACCCCTAGTTTATTACTTGGCCTAGCTTTTTTAAATTTGGTTTTCATTAGTAATATATTGTTGGATTCATCTGGGGGTTAACACATATGCTCTGTTTCTTCATAACTTCTTAAACATACCTTAAATTTAGAAAAAAAGTTAAGGTTTTCTTCTTCTGGGTTAAGGCCGTTGTAAAAGGTTTAAAATTAGGAGACAACCTTTTTAGGACCATGGCAATCAAAAATCTGTTGCTTATAACTTCAGCTTCTTTCAAAGAGTTAGAAATATTCTGTGCCCTATTATATAGTCTGTAATAGATTCTGATTCCAATCTCCTCAAAGATGTTACCTCTGTATAGAGGAAAATAACTTTCAGATTTCCTTTTGATAAATAATGCTCCCCTAATATTCCTAAGGCCTTTCTTCCATTGTCTCTTGCATCTCTCATTACTAATGACAAACTCATGACATCCAAAAATCGGATGAGTTTGGTGAACACAGAAACGTTCTTTTCTATAAAATCCATATCGTCACACTGGTCTGTTGGTGACAGTACAATTTGGTGTAAATGTTGAATTCTAAGATGTCCTAGGAACTTCACTTCCCACAATTCGTATTTACATTCATCACCATCAAAGAACATTTTTGCTGTTCTGAGCCCATAACCTGTTGAAATTTGGGTAGCTATCTTTCCTTTAGTTGTGGGATTCTTAATACAAAAGGTACATCTTGTCAGTACGAGGCTGCAATATTAGTTGTCTAAATTTCTGAGACAAAGCTTGATGATTTTTATCATTAAGGGTTTTCGGACTATTGTCTTCATCTTTATTGTTATTTCCACAACGTTTCAGCTGATATGTCCTCTGGCCTTCTTCAGGTGTTTGTCGAACTTGGGAACCTTTACGGAACTTTGAACTACATCCTTTATTGAATCCACAGGGGTCGCCTGATTCCGTTAGCCATAACCAGGTACAAGTGAAAAGTATTCCTGTATTGTTACTCGCCTGCAGTCAGGATTGAACCTGCAACCGCCAGATGATTGTCTCCGTAGAAGCTTAGGGAACCAATGCCTATAACCGTTACACTATGTGTCCTGCTGCAAAAAAAGGCTGCAATATGTTATGGAAATGGGAATAATTGCTCTCCTCATATATGATTTTGTCATCACTGATTGGCCAATTTCTTGCTGCTGCTAATGGGCAAGTCTATAAAATACAATCTACCAATTTGAAGACAGCTTGTACACTCCCAATGACTCTCCCCCAAACAATCCAACAATCTTTAAGTTTAAATAGCATCAACACACATTGGTGGTTGTTGACTCTATATTATTCTGACATAGATTTGCATAAGCTCTATCACTATTGAAGGCTTTTTTAAAAATAAATGTAGGAAACCATATAACTATAACTAATATATATATATATATATATATATATATATATAGTACTCGCAGACATTTCTTATATTCTCGTATTTCTAGTGAGTAATATCCTGTTTTGTTTTTTTTTTAAATATCATTTTTTAATAAACAGTCCTTGAAAAATGTCTATCGTCCTAGAAACTTTGATTCATGCTAGATATGAATAATTATCTTTTTTTTTATGAGAACTGTGCTGTGTATGTATGTATGTATGTATGTGTGAGAGAGAGAGAAATTCTTCTATAATCCAATCTCCGTTAGACTTTTTGTAATTACTTATATATCATCCTTGATTTTGTGCTATTCTTCCAGATCAAACATTTTCTAATTGTGCTCAGATTTTTTTACTTGTACCCACTCTGAAATTTAAATATTTTTATTAAAATATGTAACAACTTTAGATGAACGTACTTCTTTAATTAGATTTATTGATTTAGAAATTGTAATCCAATTTCCAAAAGTACTCCTAATAATAATTTATGAAAAAATTATTTCGATTTTTCATAGAATATAATTAGGGGTACTATTCAAATTTTATGGTATTTAAAAGATAATTTTATTCCTGATCGCATATTACCTCAAAGTATAAAATCTACTGTAACAATAACAATTTTGTCTTTAAATTGGAGAAATGTTAGGATTTTTTTTACTGACAATAGTGTGTGACTTAGTGACTTTTAGGAAACTATTTGTCTCCCAATAAATGCTTTTCACTGTTCAGATGACCTTTTAAAAGGCCTGCCAACAATTGTGTCAGTTGTTGTCACAATTATTTGCTATCTATATACTTAGTTGGGAACCTACATAACTAACTCAATGAAGTTGATTCCACAAAAAGCAAACAGGAATGTTGTTGAAAGTAACTCTAAAACATACTTGCAGTTAATCAATATTCAATTTAAAAAGTATTCGGTGTTGTTGAGTTTAACAATATTTACATTTCTGTTTTTACATTGTTCTATTAAAAGTAAGTTTGATTATCTATAAATTACAAATAATCTCATCTGAGGATAGTATTTTATTTATTTATATATATATATATATATATAATAAATTTGAAACTGATAGTGACATTACTGCCATGAGAAATGAGTAAATATTTATTCAGTTTAGGTTTTATCCTGCTCTGCTGGCTAGTATTGAGCACTTTTCTTTTAAATTGATGAGAGAGTTTTAACTGATTTGTTTATTCAAGTATATGTATGAAATAAAACTTAATGATTTTAAAAAAAAATCTTTTATAGTCCTCTGGATCCAAAGTTAGAGCTACTTCTACTATGTTAAACATAAAAACTGTATTTAAAACTAATTTTGGGGCAAGTATCTGTGGTGTAGTGGCTAACATGCTAGATTGCAACATTGTAGTAAACTATTTCAAGTTCCAGTCATGCTATTACATTCACTTTCAGATTAATACCATTGGGAAATAAATGAACTCCCTTATTTCTCAGATATGGTTTAAATTGTACCACTACTGTTCTTCTTCAATAATAGCTTTGGCATTAAATAACCCACAAAGGTTGATATGCCATTAAACATAGAAACCAAACCAAACCGAAAACAAATTTTCAAAAACCAATTTAAAGACTTTTTTAAAAAAACAAAAACAAATTTTTTTTGACTGCTTGTTTCTTATATCACTATACCATTAAACAAATCAATCAAGCCAAATATAGATAGTTTTTATAATCAAACATTTACAAATGAATCAAATTTTGGCATTAAATAACCCATAAGCAGTTGATATACCATTAAATAAATCAAATCTAATATAAATACTTATGATGACGATCAAATGTTTACAAATTTTGGTATTAAATAAACTTATTTCATACTAATAATTTTCAAACAGATCTATTTGACTTATAGATGGATCCTAATAGGTACTACGTGTATAAAACCTAAAATATGAATATGTAGCAGTCCAAAAATAAGTACACTCCTTTATATATATATATATATATATATATATATATTATACAATTCTATTTTTGATTACTTTAGATACTTAGGATTTTGTGATTGGATGTTCATGGGAATCTACATTTGGCTCTTGGTTTGCTTGTTATGCACTCTGCTGCTTCCTTGTGACCAGTAACAAAGTTTTTGTATTCATCATTTGGTGTATGCATTTCAGATGTCTCCTGAAGAGAATCAATTTTGTTTCTGTTACCATATATTTATTGCTTATACCTCTGTTGGTTAGTGAGGACCATTCATGACACATGATTTTGACTGCTAGTTTTTTATTTCTGCATTGACTCAGGCACATCTTTACAGAAATGATTCTGTGATTGAAAAATACTCCTTCAAAATAGGAATATGCTTCACTGTTCAAAGTGCTATTTATCCACTTCTTGTTTATGAATATATAATCTAGCTGTACTTTAGTGTTCTTGGTGTAAGTCTAAGTCCATAGTTTTCCCTCTCTTTTTTTTTTAATTCAATTTTTAAACCTGAAAGATAGTTCTCTAGTGAAAAATATGCTAGATATCCACTATTTCTATTTGGCAAGTTGTGTTAGCAAAATTTATTATTTTCATCTTTGACTATTTGAGCATTCATGAATCTTCTCTGCAAAGATATGCCTGAGTGTATGCAGAAATAAAAAAAAAAAACAAATATTTAAAATCACACATTATGACTGGAACTTTGTTACTACTTATATGGAAACAGCAGTAGAGTGCATACCAACCAAACCAAGGGCCAAATGTAGTTCCTTGGAAGTCACTAGTAGTTAAGAAAAAACAAGGTAGCTTTAAAAAAAAGTATCTTTACTAAAAAAAAAAAAAAGGGAACCCACAAAATGCCATTGCACAGAAACTTAAGAAAGCCCAGAGAGAACTAATCAACACATAACAAAAAGGACAATTAGAATACATTAAAAGCCAAATTGATAAAATTAGAAATTCAGTAGAAGATAAGACAATCATAAATAGCATGACAGACAGTAAATGAAGTGAATGGAAAGAAGACCACCTCAAAAGCAAAACTAAAATCTGCTGACCAAGAAGAAAGACTTCTGCAGTGGAAAGAACATTTCAAGAATCTATTCAGAAACCCTACTAATAAACCTATCCAAAAAATTATTAATGACCAAATAGACATCAAACTAGAACAGTTCATGGAGGAAGAAATTGACACAGTATCAAAAAAAAATTAAAAGCTGAAAAGCTACAGGCCTCAATGAAAAACCTCCTGAAGTTTGGAAGACAATATTTAACAAGATACTTCTTATGCAACACAGTCTATAAACAAAACACAACGGGGAAATGGACAAAAAGTTACATCCTTTCCTTCCCCAAGAAAGGCAAACTCAAAATCACCAAGAAGTACAGAGGCTTAAATCTAACTGCTATAGATTGGGTTTATAATGCCCCACTCCTCAGATGTATCTGATCTGAAACCGAGAAAATTCCTTGGAAAAATCAGAATTGCTTTTGAAAGAATCTGTCAAATTATTGAAGGAGTATGAGCAAACTCATTTTCATAGATTTCTCCAAGGTATTTAATTCCAGACAGAGTAAAAATGAAGCAAATACTATTTGCATATGGTCTTTTCAAAGAAATTGTTTCCACTATAATTTACAAAAGCAGTGGTTTGTTCACCTGATGGAGACACAGACTTCTTCCTCATTGTTGCAAGAGTCTTGCAAGGAGATATATTTGCACCATATTTGTTTATATTCTGCCTAGATTATATACTTCAAGCATTCATAGATCTAATAAAAGAAAATGGTTTCACATTGAAAAAGGCAAGAAGCAGACAATATCCTTCAAAAACTATATAAGACACAAACTATGCAGATGACCTAGCATTTCTTGCAAATACGCAAGCCCAAGTAGAATCCTTACTGCATAGCCTAGAGCAAATAGCAAGAAGCATTGACCTCTACATAAATGCTAATAAAACAAGAGTAGATGTGTTTTAAACAAAAAGTAGCCATTTCCACTTTAAATGGCAAGCTTCTAAAATTATTAGACCAATTCATTTACCTCAGCAGCAATATCTCATCTACTGAAAGTGATGTCAATATAGGTTTAGCAAAGGCATGGAATGCTATTAACAGGTTATTGATAATATGGAAATCAATCTATCCGATAAAACAGGAAATCTTCCTCTTTGTAGCTGTGTCCATACTACTATATCAATGCACTGTGTGACGCGAAAGGTTTACTTTTATCCCAGAACGGGGTTTTATTTTCGCACGTGTGAAGACGGGGCAGGTTGGCACTTGATCCCCTATAGAATAAGTCCTCGTTCAGAGTTTTCTCTCAGGCATATAAGACCTGGCATATTACGTGAGGGATTAATTTAGGGCCAGACTGACCGCCGCTGGCAAGGGGTTCCAAATTTCACACTATCCACACACCCACCAAGGCCACTAAACTTCCTCCCCTAGACAACAGAAGATATGGACCTATAGGTTTTAGTCGTAATAATATTATATTGTAGTAGTCGGCAACTCCGGTTTCCCGTGTGATATTTTAAAGGAATTAATAGGACAATTCTAAGCAAGATAACATAAGGCGAATAGAAGCTGAAAAGGAAATGTGACTCAACAAATTCGTAGCAGAACTGCAAAGACCAACTTAGACCACGTGGTAACATAAAAATACATGAATCCTTTACTATATAAAGAGTTACACTTTCAAAGTGTCAAATATGTATAATGAATTGAACAGTCCATGGATATAAATGTCTTTCTTCTTTTCTGTTCTTTCCTTTTTCTTCAAATTGAGAGAGAGAGAGAGGGTGGTATATAAAATTTGGGTATAAAGGAGAAATAGCCCCAAAGTTACTTATCTTATTTTTCGACGGGATTCCACTGGAGAATCTTTCTTCTTTCACAGGCTAATAGACTTTATGCTATTTTTTTACACTGGCTTGAAGAACCTGGGGTCCCTCGTGTCCTAGATATGTTTTTGTCTTCTTCACCCGGAGTAAATGACTATGGGTCTGTCTGCCACGAGCCCCTTCCAATAACTAACATTTCTCCTCGTTTTTTTTCGCCGACGGGGAGAAGGGTGCCACTTCCGTTTTAGGGCCTCAGCCAATCATTTGGCTTCTACCTTCCTCCCCCACCTGGTCAGACGATTTTGTTAGGGCTACTAGATATCACCCAAGTCAGGTTACAGAGTACAAACATCTGTTGGTCTTCACCCCGACCTACATTCTTTCTTAACGGTTTGCCACGGTTCATTCCAACGGGAGGATAGTATTAATCTTATTTCTATCGTCTCCGTGGGATATCACGTGACAACTGTATGGACACTAACAAAAGAACATAGACAAAAAAACTAGATGGGAACTACACAAAAATGCTGCATTCTGAACAAATCCTGAAAGAACACCTCACAAAACAGCAGCTGTACAGCCACCTACCTCCAATCTCACAAACCATTCAAGTAAGATGAACAAGATTTAGGACTCTGATGAAAAAGCAATGATGAACTCATAAGCAATGTTCTTTTATGAATTTCTGCACACAGAAATGCCATTGTTGGCTAACCCACAAAGACTTACTTACATCAGTTCTGTATAAACACAAGATACAACCCAGAGGATTTGCCAGGTGCAATGGATGATAAAGATGAATGGGGAGAAGGAATCGGGGAACTCACTGTTGTCAGTGCAATTTGATGATATTTTCATAATTAATAATGTCCATTTTGATTGCGTAATATTTCACTAAAGTGCACCTGGGAGTAATGGCAACAAAGGTGTACTTCACACTCTCCAGAGCCCCAAAACTGGAGCCTCACCTCTGAATGCTGTTTAGTATTAGACACAGGACACCGCAATTAACTAGGAAATCTTTCTGTTCATTCTCTCTATGTACTAGACCAACATTCTCTTTGTGTTCTTTGTTCCAATATTAGTCTGTCTTTGTCCCTCACTCTTTTTCTGCCCTCACCCCCAACCCAATATACTAAAGGTATTGATCATACCATTCCACTTAAACAGCAGTGATCTCCAATTATCATATTGCTCTGTGAGCACACCATACTTTGTAGCAACATGATATCTCAAGCTAAAAGCATTTGCAATAAGATTTTTCTGATTCTTGCCATGCTCTTCTGCACGTGTTATGTAGCATTTTCCTCATTGTTGCTTTTGTTTTAAGGTGTGGAATCAAAGCAACACATGGCTTACAAATAGGTGTTTCTGTTTTGATACTTTTTGGAGAATAAGTGTAGTAGTTTTTTCATGTGTAGGTCTCATATAATCATTATTTGTAAAGTTTGTTTGTTGAGTTTGTCCTATTGAATAGATTTTGAGCAGAATATACAGAGGCTGGACTGTAGGGAGACTTTTTAAAACTATTTTATGATTGTATTTCCTCAATCTGTCTGCCAAGGGCAGAATGTGACACAAGGTCATTTTTTAAGTAGAGTACTGATAGTTTGAATTCAGTTTTCATTCTACTAGACTGGTTGTTTTACCAAAGATAAAGAACCTTGTGTATTCTACTATTTACTTATAACTGGAGGAAGAAAAGATGGATTAATGTTTTTCCCAAGGTCATTAGTATAAAAGGGAAATGCACACAGCTTTCTCCAGGATTTTAACTCGGAATACTAATTCCATTTCTTATGACAATAAATAGTATGCTAAGGACACTATTTAATGAGTATGTCAATGAAAGATTTATTTATGTCTATTAAGATTTATTGGTAAGGTTATTGTACCAAGAAATTGAAAGCAGCACATTTTCATCTCTATATAATGGACCATCAATAAATTTCATCAAACTATTCCTTAATATTTATTGTCTACTTTTTGAATGTCTAACCAATTCTAAGTTGTATTGAAAGTGGAAATTCTAATATGATTGTCCTACAATAAAAAGATGAAAAAAAAGTACCTTCTTTGCCTATGTTATCAATTTTAAAATCTAAACAAGGTTTGGGATTGAATTGTCACAACATACACTCACTGTATATATTTTTCTATTTTTGTCTGACAAAATATTTCTCTAGAGTTATAGTATTGCTGATAAATAAGTATACTCCTAGCAAATTTTTTAATAAAAAATTCAATTTTCTTCTAAACCAAAGATACCAGAATGTTATTATTTTTGGTAGAACATCATACAGTGAAAATAGATATTCTAAGTTATTATTTCTTACTAAACTCTACTGCACTACAACTTTGTAACCAAAAATAGGATTGTGTAGCAGTCTAAAAATAATTTTCATGAAATCTCAGTATGTTTGGTATAAAAGAAAAAATTATTTATAAAATATTAGTAGGGGTGTACTTATTTTGGGGCAATGTCACTCAATTCTAAATAGGCCACACAAACATCTAGGAAATTCAGCCTTTAAAAATTGCTGTTTTAATGCCAGAATTAACTCTATTTAAATGGAACAGGAGGAAGAATAATATCTTCACTAACATTTTAGAAGTGAGGGTCTGTTTTCACTTTGAATGGTATTTGTTAATTCAAATTCTCGATATAACAGATAACTACAAAATGCTAACTGGAATCCTTCACGCTTTCCAAAATAGAAGCATCAATATTATCAAGAACAGCTGTTAACTATGAAATTCTAATAAGAATCTTTCACTGCTTCTTCCTAAATAGAAGTATTGATATAATCTTGGACTGCTATAACCATGAAATACCAAATTCAGATCCTTCACTCCTTCCTAAATAGAAGTATCAATATCATCATGGACAGCTATTAACGATGAAATGCTTATTAGAATTCTTTACTTTTTCCTAAACAGAATCATCAATATTATCATTGACTGCTGTTGAAATGTAAGAACCCATAAAGTTCACTGGTTGTCTAGTTTGTTGAATTCTTTTTTTGATAAGATAAATTGTTTCAAACTTTATCTATTTTTTAAAACTATGAAATGCTAATTAGAATCCTTCATCACCATCATCATCATCATCATATTGGAGTGTTGTTAGAACTCAATTGATTCACAGGTTGTTTAGTTTGTTTTTGTATTTTTTTTATAAGATAAATTGTTTTAAACTTTATCTATCTTATAAGAACTACCCTCTTTAATAGGAAAATAGTTTCTATAAAACTCTACAATTGAAAATTTCATTATCTATTGACTAAGACAAATAGTATTTAATCTGTATGCATCACAAGAAATACAAATACCAAACTAAAGCATAAAAAGAAAACATTTCTTTAGTCAGTCTAACTCTAATAGAATCCACTAGAGAAGGCATAAAATTTACAGGTAAATGGATAAACTAAAAGACAAAAAGTAGATATAAGTGGATGAATGGATTTATATAAAATGATTAAGTAGAAAGATAGACTTTTACTTTAGAGCTTGTATCAAGATGTAGTTCGGTCAAATAGTGAGAGGGGCAGTTTGTGTGTGCAAATTCTTAAGCAAAATCTGGTTTTGTTTTGCTTTGATGCAAGACTGGCTGTTATTCAAATTCACCTCAGTATCAAGTAGAGATAAATATTTGTACATTGATATGTTTTTTGTGGAATATGCCCACTACTGATCATATCTTAAAAACTCAATTTTGTAGTCTTACAGAAAATATATTGGAAAGTGTCTGTCTTTTATTCAACTAGCAAATTTGAAATATTCTGATTGACTAGACCCTGAACAAAAATTGTATTTGGTATATTATAACATACATACAAAAATTTCTTTAAAGGCACTTGTGGAATAATGATTATCATCATATGAAGTAGACTTAGCTACCCAAGTTCAAATCCTGAACAAGGCTGATTGCATGCATTTCATATAGTGCTAATAACTTTGTAAAAAGGTATGAATCCAACTCTTCTCCCTCCAGCTATGGGTAAATAGTAGGGCAGACTGAGTTCTTCGACCTTGGTATTAAAACTGGTCTAGTCAAAGAAAAACTCTGAATTAACTGTTGACCCAAAAAAGGATGGGCTCTGCTGTGCTATTTCTGCCCAAGACATACTACCTGTGTAGTGCCCCCATGAACAAGGTTACGGAACCAGTAAAAAAAAAGTTCTTCATTCATGAAGTGTGTAATGGTGAAACAATGAGTTTTGTATTTTTATAACATACACACACAACTTTTTTTTTTATTTCCAAGTTAAATAATAGACTCCGACAAACTATAATAATTATTCCCACTAATAAAATTATATTAATTACTAAAGTTACTTGATACTGGTGGGATTAAAGCAGTTTCATAATTTACCATTAACATTTGTTGACAATTTTTATACTGAATGATCCATAATTTTAGCATTAATGATTAAACATAAAATTGACAAATGTATCAAAAACTGACAGTGTTGGTAATGTAATGGTTATAGGCACAGAAAGTGGAAATGGTGAGCTAAGTGCAAATTCAGGATGAAACTGTTGACTTTAAAATGATAAATGTGGGAAAGGTTCAAATTCACTTTTCCCAACTATTGGAAAAATAGCAGGGTTGATTGGGCTTTTTCCTCATAGTGGTCGGCAACCAGTCTAGAAGAAAGGCAACTCTGAATTTAAACCATGAATAAAGCAACAGAAAAGCACTCCACTATATCGCCCATGAACAATCATGGTAATTTGAAGTTCACTGATAAAGAAAGCTGTGAAGAACTATGATTGTCAAAATTCTGAAGGAACATATTACTTTACTTTTTATTCCTATAAAAAAGACATTTTTATTTTAAACTCACTCTCCAACATGGACAAAAATACAAAAGAACCAATTGTTCTATACAGAATATCTAAACACAAATTACAAAATTTTCTGAATCAAGATTTTTTTTTCTTTCTCTGTTAAGATTGGTTGTAGATATAACATTTTTGGTGCTGGAAATCTAACCAGACATGGGCAGGTAAGAGTGTTATGACAGAATGATTTTTTCAGTGCTCACTTATCTTTTGATTGAACACTGTCAAGTTTGACAATGGGGCAACATCTCTTTGTATGCGGATGTTTGTGGGGGGGGGGGGTAGAGTAAGTATAGAAAGATGGTTTACCCAAGTTCTCATTCACTGATTCTTTTTTCTTTAATGATTGAGATGTCTTATAAAAATCAAACATTGACCAAAATTGAACCAAAAAAATATATATATATTGCTATATTTGTTACCATCAGCAGAAAAACGAAAGAAACAAAGATGCTTTACTTGTGATTCTTGCCTCATGTAAGCATCAATATACAAAATAAAAAATATGAAAAACAATGTGTTTTCAACAAAGCTTTTATCTGGGTATCTGAGATTGTATTGTAACCACTAAGCCATATTAATTTAAAAAACAAACAAACTTGCACTCATTTTCTTCCTCCCTTTAGTCTGTCCTCTTCAAATTCAAGCAAGTGGAAGTATGAATGCTGCAAAAGGAAGGAAGGAATGATTATGAGGAAACTTCTTGAGACACTTGATACAAATGGCCTCAGCAGAAATTTATTGTTGCTGCCTTCTTAACCAAGAAAGCCTTTATTTATTGTGGTGACCAAAATACAGGAGTTAGCTATGTTTACATGACTCATTTTCTAGTTTGTATTTCTATTCTCATGGCATGTGCAGAATAATTTAAAGTCAGTACTTCCCAGACTTGCTCGTGATGCACTCCAGAAATAACAAAAAAATTTTGGTGCACTTTATACATAAATTCAGATACATTTTTTTTTTTTTTTAATTATTTATACATTTTAGCTTATAAGAAGTTATTTTAACTTTAGAATATTAATTACTTTTTTTTTATCTAATAAATTAAGAAGTTATCAGTGAGAAGTTTACCATTTTTTAGTGATGTTTTCTAGAAGGATATTTCCTTATCAATGCTTAGAAATCTTTCTATATTTTGAATTTAATGTTAATAAGAGAAATTTTATTTATATAGAGTTGAGAACTTGATAAAAACAGTTAAAGCTTTTTTTTTTTCTCCCCTCCTATTACTGAAGATATGTTTTTCTAAGTCCAAAATTTGGTAACTCTTTCAGCTTGATTTTTAAGTCCATAATCACTTGGTATAATTATACAGTATGCTTTTAGTTATGGCACAGCGCCAGTTGTATGGGTCACCCAGTGCGACTCAAACTCACTCGTCATGCAAGGTTCCCATGATCACTGGGTATAGAAGCCAATTCTTTCTCATTTCAAATAATTATTAGATAAAATTTTCTGAAAGTATCTCAAACTCTATAGTTTTTTCATGTTTAATGATGAAAAATGAAAACTTAATTTCTATTCCAAATTTGTCAAATGTTCTACTGTAATAAGAGTTGTTTCTTTTATGCTGGTTTTGCATAAACTTTTTCACAGTACACATAGCTGCATCTTCTAATACAATTATGGGAATCACTAGGATTTTCTATTAGATTTCTCATATTTATTGGCTGGACTGTTTAAGACTTTGTGTGTGAAATGTTCAAGTTGATTAAGATCTCTAATGTAAGTAATAATGAAGATAGAAACAGGTGTGAACATGTATTTAAGAGTATAACTGGCTCATTGGCCTAGTGGGTAGAGTATTTGCCAATGGTCCGGGAGACCTGGGTTCAATCCTAGGTCATGTCATACCAAAGACTTTTAAAATGGTACTTGATACCTTCTTGCTTAACATTAAGCATTATAAGGTTTGTATCAAGGGTAAAGTGGAGCAATCCTGGGAAAGTAGTAGCGCCCTCCCCTACACCTCGATGTAGTGGCTATTGAAAAGGGAGCTATCTGGCCGCCCTCGACTATGGTTGCCAACTTTACTTAGTGTTAATTTGTGTGTTTGTGATGGCTTTGCATAATAAGGTACGTTATAACTATTAGATCTAAACTGTTTATAAAGCATTGCAGTCAACAAATAGTGAGAAGCCTAAAATTCACACTAATTGCACACCATCTGTACAGCATGAGTTTTCACCATTTGATTTCTGATTGTTCCCAGAATTGAAAGATGCATTTGAAAGAGCAACACTTTTTTTATCCAATGCCAAAGTTGAAGTTGGTGGATAAAAGTAAACCAGAAACTTTCTTCACTGATCACAAAAAAAAAAAGAAATGGTTTGAATAGAAAAAAAAATGGGTTGCACTAAACTGTGACTGTAGAAAAAAATGAATTTGTAATTTTAAGAAAAATAAATTTACTTAATTTTCATACAAGTTTTATAACTTTCATGGGTCTAAAACTTGTTTTATTAGATTTCAGTCAGTTCTGATTTAAAGTATTTAAGGTATATATTTACTCATCCTAAAGAGAAGTTTTCACATACTGAATGAATGGGGTTATATAAAGAGATATTAGTAATTTTTAAGTGGGGAGCCAGCTTTTCATTAACCTGAAACTGTATTTTCTTTATGACTGATGATTTTTAAAACCCAATTTACTATCATAATATCTTAAAAACAAACTCTAAACCAGAATTATATTTATGTATTTACTGCCATATATATAGCAAATAGTCATAGAATGTTGCAAATTGGCAGCTAAAAAGGAGCAAAACTAATATTTTTGGAAAACATGTACCATAGAACATCTTTCATCTTTATAAGCATAATTTTTCTTTTATATAATTTCTGGCACAGATTTGCCCTGTTAACTGGGGCTGTGGAATACACAGACTGCATCTCTGTTGAGAGGTGTGCTGGGGGGGGGGGGCTTTCCAACAAGGCCACCTGTTGGCCGTGGGTTGCAACCCATAATGCTTGAGGACTGGAACTTGGTAGCTAAATATTCCATGACCTGGCAACCAAAGTGGTTGTGTGACTTCCAGCACTCCACTTTAGTCCTTACTGGGCTAGATGGGTGGTCGGATAGATTTTATTCAATCAATTGGCTGGTTAGGTCATGTCTCAATCATATTCTTCAAATTGTTTTATGGCAAACAAGCACCCAAACCTTTTTGTCTTAAAGGTGCTAAAAGGTGGTGGCTGAGGGTCAATCCTGTTGAGAAAAACTAGACTTTGAGTGGCCTGGGTATAACATTAAACTGTATCTAATGATGAGGCTACAGTCCTGGAATTTGGGGAATGCAAGGTACCTTTTCATTACTATTACTCTCAAACCTGACCTGGAGTGGTAGTACCTGTTAAGGTCTCATCTTTGGGTCAAATAGAATTGTTCAATCATTTACTTAGGATTATTATTATTAGTTATTTGAAAGCATACAGTTGTGTGCCAATTGTTCATATTATATAGGAATGCTTTATTAGTATAATTAGTAATATTAAATAGCAGTGCTTGAAAACATTCAATTGTGTACAAACAAATAAGCTCTAACTCATTTAAGAATAATTTTACCTTCAAACTTTCACTTACAAATCATGTATATAAACAGGATTTGGCATTAATGATCCACACAAATTGATCTATTATAAAACACCTACCAATCAACCTTACACAAATTACAGAATCACCATGTTTAGTGGAAATTTGTCAATCTATTTTACTTCATAGCAACTAAACAAACCACAGGCATGTCACAAAAGTTTTATTTTGTTTTAACTCGATACTCTGGCTTTGTAAAATAGTTTTTAAAAAATCAAATGTTATAATCAATTATTTTTCCTGGCCATCTAGTGAAAAAAAAATGTAATCTAATTTTATCTAGATATATTTCATAAAGCTAGAATATTTGCTTATAAAACAAAAATTGTTTTTGTATCTATCAGTGATTTGTTTGTTGTAAAATAAAGAAAAGCTGTAAAATATCTTCTTGGTAAAATGGAGTAATTCAAAGACTCTTCATGTCAGACCATTTTGACTGAGCAACATTGCACATCAAGGAACCAAAAAGATTTGGCATGTGTTTCGGGTTTCATATACATTCTTCTGCTACCAAAGTCCTTGTCATCTCGAACCAAAAGGCTAGCCTAGCCTTTGCAAATATTGTCTGAACAAATGAAGGTTTGGCAAGAATATTCTTCATCAATGAAAGTAAGTTTAATTTGGCTAGATCTGATGACATAAATGTTAGAGATTTTCCTAAATGTATGAAAAAAAATTAGTTAAATTTGGTGATGGTAGTGTATGGGGGGGGTCTTTGATGTTGGCATAGGTCTACTGAGTCAAACACTTGTAATTAAACAGAATATAATTGAAGCTCATTTTTATACGAGATAATGCACTTTATACTATGATATAGTAAAGCAATTCTTTGAAGCTGCCAACATCAAGTTTATGACTTGACCTGACTTAAAGATCAAATCTCAATCTATTTGAAGATCTTTGAAATGTCATTGATGGTAAATTAGGCAAGGAAAGTGATAACAGTGACTAATTTGTGACAGAAACTGCAAGAGAAATGGTACTCTAACAAATTAGTAATGTTATCATAGATGTTATTATGGCCTGTAAATGTCTTATTAATAATTCTGTATCAATATTAAGTCAATAACATAAATTTACATGTGTTGTTACTATATTGTTCTCTAATTTTGATGCCACCCTTTTCTTTTTAATAATAAACAGTTTTTATTCTATTAGTTTCTTTATCTTTGGTTCTTTTCTTTTTTTTTTTTCTTCTTCTCCATCGAACTTTACCATCATGAGAAACAAGTTCTGAACAATATTTGCTGCAATTTTTATCACTATCAAATCTGTAAAACTAGAAACTTTTATTTTTAAATTTTCTTTCACTGATATAGGAGGCTATTGAATATAAATAGATTTTTTTACTTGTATTTCTTTCATTCAATTGCTGTTGTTTGAGACAACAATGCGTGAGAATGTGTTAGACTCTAATTACAAACTAGTGTTTTGTTTATATGACTTATTATGACAACAATTGCAAAAATTTCAACCCAATAATCAACAGGGCACTTATCAATGAATATCTAAGAGTAATCATCTAAGATCCAATTTTTCTATGTATGTTATTCTAATATAGCAAAAATAGTGTCAATAAAATAGTTTTAAAATCATCTAAGAAAATAAAGCAATTTCCAATCCAATTTGAAACTTAATAAATATGGGATCTGATTAGGTACTCAACCCGATCATAAAAGTTTTTCATTATTGAAATCTACTAATGAGGAAAACTCAGTGATTCATACCACTAATGCATTAACCCTTTTACTACAAGCAGCTGTTCATTTATTGCCTTACAAACACATGAAATAAGAATTATGTACAAAAGAATATTGAGCCAATAGATGCCATATTTTTCTATATTGAAGCTTTTTAATTCAGTTTCAATATATCAACATTATTTTGTCTTTGTAAAAGTGCATCTGTTTGTTATATCTATATAACAGCTTTGATATTTTGGAAAACACTTTTATAGATCAATAGTATCTATTTTGAAAAAAGAAAAAAAAAACAGATTGCAAAACATAGCCTACATTTACAAGAATTATGATCCACCGGAGTCAAAATGTGAAATTTTTAAAAATTGTTCTGTTTGTAAAAATATTATACTAGCTGAATTACCTGTTTTGCAAGGGTAAGATTTTGGTTGCAGTTACTATTAGAGTAACAATTATTTACATTATGTCTTGCACTATTGTCCTGATCTTATTTGCCATATTCACAATATTTCAGCTCCAGCCTTCTTGAACTATCTTTTGTTATAGTCAGTAACCCAAACTTCCCAAGGCCCAAAACATTGTTAATATAGCAATGAAGATAAGGACAATTGTTTGAGGTAACTAAAAAAACAACTTATTTCAGAAATTTAAACAAATGTTGAGAGACAATTGTCAAGAATCCCTTCTACTTATTTATTTCTTTTTAATCAAAAATTTATACCCAATTGTTACTCTAAAAGATAAAACACATATCAGAAAAGTAATTTGCCAACTATGTTTTCATATTAACTCATATGAAGTTAATATCATTCTTTGAAATACAAGGATCCTTAAATAAGTTTCCAGACTTTTCGTATGGTCACTTTATTGATCGTACACACATGAAACTCTAGTCTCCTTTGAAGTAATCTCCTCCGCCTGCAATGCACTTGTTGTACCGTTCCAACGACTTCTGGAAGGCCCCATGGAAGTCCTCTTGTGTAAGTGTGTCAATGACCTTTGTCACAGCCTCTTTCATCTCCTCAATTGTCTCATAACGACAGCCTCTGAGCTTAGAGAATAAGCAAAAGTCACAGGGAGCAAGGTCTGGACTATAGGGAGGGTGAGGAACTGTCTTGATGCCCATCTTGGTCAAATAGTCTGTGACAAGGATGGAGTTGTGGACTGGTGCATTGTCCCATTGGAAATGCCACTGACCCGGTTTGATGAGTGCTGGCCTCTTCCGAGAGAATCTCCCTCTGAACTCCCTTAAAACTTCAACATAGTAACCCGTAGTGTAATGGTTATCATCATAGGAAATGAATGAGTTCAAATCCTGGATGAGACTGATTACATTGCACTAATACCCTTGGGAAAGGTATGAATCCAGTTATTCTCCCTCCAGCTATGGGTAAATAGTAGGACAGACTAGGTTCTTCAGCCTTGGTGTGGCAACTAGTCTAGGAGAAGGAAAACTCTGAATTCAAACCTGTTAAACTCCGCTTAAAAATTGACCTTGTGTCATATCCTGCCCGAGTGGAAGGGTTGGTAAATATGGTAACCCTAACCCAATCAACTCTGGTGTTCTGACTTCCTTACTCCTCCCACTCCTCTCATCATCCCTCACAGACTCCCTGCCTTCCTTGAATCTCTTATGCCACTCAAAAACTGATGCTTGATTCATGCAAGATGGTTGAAAAGCATTCCATACGTGTCTGTGGCATTTTTTCCAAGTTTAAAACAATTTTATTGCGTATCATTCTTCTAAAGTGGCCTGACATCCAGATTGCATTTTTGAAATTCATCAGCTGTGACAATCCGTCTTTAGTAGGGTGTATTCCAATTCCTGCTGTAGCTGTTGATTTGAACCTGAAATCATAAAAAATTGGTCAGTCATCTCATAACATACTGAATTTTCACTAGTCTATAACAATTTTAAATGCCTGTACAAAAAAGTCTGGAAACTTATTGAATACACCACATAAATTAAGTTTTATAAAAAAGATATTCTTGATTTGAATCAGTTATTCTTAAGAGATTATTTTATTGATCTATTTGTTTTTGTCTTGATTCTTAGTCTTAATTAAGAAAAAATATGTAATTGTTTTATACCTCCAGCTTGATGAACTATGTATAAATCCTATGTTTAAATAGATATGATTATCTTAGTAAAATAAATTCTCTCTTTCTCTCTCTCTCTCTCGTTTGTACAATTAGTATGTCTTGCTGTAATGTGGCTTTCTACAGTTTATTGTTACAAACTCTTGCTTGATGATGCAAACTCAATTTTTCCACTGAGAAATAAAATATTTCATTATGTTAAAACTTTCATCTGAGTTAAAAAAAAGGATACCAAATTTGGTAGCCGTATATCAAACCATTTGTCTGTCTATTGAGAACAAAGTTTTATCAATTATTAGTATAGATTATGCTTTAATGAAACCATTTTATAAAATTTCCTGATCCTGACTCCATTTTTTATGTGCATTTGGTTTCTTTCACTCATATCAATATAAATCATTGTAAAACTGTAGGAATTCTTGTACTCAGAAAAGACAGCTTATGTGTCAAGATAACCTAAGAGAAAAGTGCAGTTTATTCTGACATAGCTGCATATTTTGTATTCAGGAAGGATTTATGGATTCTGTTTAGCTCACATGATTTGAAGGAGAACAAAAGTTGGAATATTACCAGCTGAAAGAAAATGTATATTATACACCAGTGATGGCTACTTATTTTACAAGAATGATAAATGTTCCAATATATTATGTGATACCAATAAACTGAAAATGAAAAGGTTTTTGAGAATCACTATGAACTTCCTTTTTAGCTGTTCTGGTAAGAGGTAAGATCTAGTGCAATTCCATAAGAAAGTATTGTCCATTTCCTTATTAAAGGTAACCTTCTAGTACAGTTATAAACTATTGTCATCACTACAAACAAATATTGCTTATTTAATCTACCAATACACACTACATGGTTGCATCGTAGTAACCATAAACAAGCATCTTGATGGATATTTGATTACATTTTGTGAGTTAACAACCACACAGCTTTTTTTCTCCCCTGAAAGCATTGCAAAATGAAGTATGAGGCATTTCAGTTTTTTGACAGATTGTTCAGAGAACATTCCAGGAAATGTTCTTGTGGTTTCAGAATTAATTTCTTGCCTGTTTTCAGAGACAGATTAATTTTTCTTGCACTTTCCTTTTAGCCTTCCATTTGCTGACACTGTGATAAGAGAGGGTACACACTAATTAATATAATTGGTTAATATACATTACAGTGTTGTTCTTCTCTTAATCCTTTGACTGTCCACTACACAAATTCTGGGGTGGGAGCAATGTGGTTGAAAATATATTTTCTCCCTTCTTACATATAGAATTTATATTATAATTGATTGCAAATAAATAAGGAAAAATACTCTATCATTAACACTTAATAGTTATTGCCCTTGAAAAACTAATGATCAGGGTGAGTGCCTAATCAGTTTCCATATTTATTAAGTTGGAAATTGCTTTATTTTCTTAGACGATTTTAAAACTGTTTTATTGATGCAAATTTTGCTATTTTTGCTGTATTAGAATAACATACATAGAAAATTGGATATTTGATGATTACTCTTGATAAGTGTCCTGTTGATTATTGGGTAAAAACTTTTGCAAATGTTGTATCTTTGGTAGGAAAAATGTACAAATTACTCATAGAAAGACTTTTACTTAGATTTTTTATTTATTTATGCCAACACACACATACATGTGTGTGTTGGCATCTTATCAAGGTTGATGATGTATGAAACAACTTTGAGTTATTACTGCATAGGAAGTAATTATAAGAATGTTTTTGGACCAATTCCTTGTCAACCATCATGTCAAGATTTCTGGCAATGAAACAATACAGAAATGTACATTCATAACTTTCTCATTCATACATTTCCCAAGGGCAGTCAGTGCCAAGGGAAACATGATCAAATGGAAATCAAACTCAATTTGGTGGTGATCCCCATGATACAACCCAGTTTGAAGTGTGTGTACATATATGCACATGAGTCTGAGTTCTGTTGATAAGTCTTATTCCACAATAAGATCTATCAACAGATCTCTGTGTGTGTGTGTGTGTGTGTGTGTGTGTGTATGATTGTGTTCATTTACTATAATCCAGAAATATTACCTGTATATTTCATTTTGAGCAAATACAAACATATTCAATGTTGTCATTTATTTTCTCTGTATGTATGATAAATTTATACAACTGCTACTGCAAAGACAAAAACAGCAGTTCCACCAATAAAGTCTTCATCAGATTACCTGGGGGTCAGAGCTAAAGCATCAGCATCATTAACATTAACACAAGGCATTTAAGCAGTAACTTAGGATACCAGGTTTTCACAATACAGTATGGGAATACCAGATCCACAAAGTTGCAGATTTTGCCTGATCTTGGAACTTCTTGATATATTTCTTTTTCTGTTGATGTCAAGCCAAGTTTAGTCAGGTATATAGAGATCAAGCGCGTGCACGCGCACATATATATATATATATATATATATATATATATATATATGAGACAGTCATTCAAAAAGTTCTCTTATCCATAAACAGAAGTCATAGCTGAACATTTTTGGTGTGTTTGAAAAATATTAGGACTGATATCACTAATAATTCATTTCAATTCCAAACAACAAACTACACGGTTTCCCTTTCAAAGTAATCCTTCTCATGTCTAATGTACTTCCCTATTATTCTCTGCCACACTTCTATGCATTGCTGGAATGATTCTTCTTGGATGTTCCTCAGTTCTTTCATTACAGCCCTATTAATGGCCTCTATGCCAATTCTCTTTAGCTTGGAGAAAACAATAAGTCACACAGTGCAAGATCAAGTGTATAAGGAATTTTTTCTAGTATAGTGATGTTCATCTTAGCCAGAAACTGCTGGAGATTCAGAGCATTGTGAGCCGGTACATTCTTGTTGTGAAGCAGCCATCATTTATCTTGCCATAACTCTTGCCTCTTCTTGTGCACTGAGCAAAGCATTTATCACAAACCTTACCCCAAAACATCAATGTAAACCTCAAAAGTTAAAAAAATATTACAAGCACAGTTATCTGGGACTGTAGAATACACACAATGCATCCTTGCTGAGGGGTAAGATCCCCCCTCCAACGAGTGTTCCAGATATGACACTAAACTGCATCTGATGATGAAGCTCCAGTCCTGTATCTTTGGGGAGTATAGAGTACCCCTTTATTGCCATTACTTACAGGTCCACCCTAACTCTGTCTGGTAGTACCTGTTGGTGTCCCATCTATTGGTCAAATAAAACTGTTTAATCATTTCCTATGCTTGAAACCATTTAATTATGTGCAAACAAATGAATTTTGTTTTTTGTTTTTTAATTACAGTTTCCTACAAACTATTCACTTTCAAATCATATATTCAATATATATGTATAAATAAGATTTGGCATGATGCAGACTGGATGTTTGGTTTTCACACTATCACTACATCTTGTGAGTACATAGTAAGCCAACATTTCTGTGAGTTCACCATCTCATCCTGGTAAAAAATTTCTCGTTGGAGGAAATGCTTGAGTTTGTTCAAAAGCTTTTCATCATTCTTGTTCTTTATGAACTGTGATAAAACTTGGCCTTTTTTTTATTTTGTATGAGAAATACCAAATGTCTTCATGCATTACCTACCTGATAAGAAATTCAGACACTCCCATATCCCTGGCTATGAACCTTGATTGACTTGCTGGAAACATTGTCAATTATGGCTTTGATCTCAGAAACAAATTTGAGAGTTCTTTTCATATCAAAATGATTAGAGTGAGGCTCCCAAGCCACTGTACCTTCATAATTATCTTTGAATTCAACCAACTCTTTTTGAATCCTCTACACTGTCTTCAGATTGACATTGAAATACTATAAAATATTTGTATTGGTGCTTTTAGCATGAGTGTCAAGTGGTACAGCATGCTTTTTCCAAATTTCTGGAGGAGTAAATTGCATCATCATGCTTCTTTCCTTTCAGACAGTCCTCAACTGACTCTAGTTTGCTGTACAGTAGACAAAACCTTAAATAAAGTGCATGTGTAAAATTGATAATTCAAAATGGCAACTATTTACCCATTGCACCCTTTATTATGTATTTCTGATGCATTTTATTTAGAAATATATATGAACTTTATTTTTCTCATTATAAATCCTTGAATCATCTTTAAAGTATGTACTTTTCAACCAACAGAAAAGTAGTTTTTGTATGAACTTGACATATAATACCTCTCATTATTGGTAATTCAATCTTATTTCGAAGAAAATAGCTTAAATTATTGTTTGGAAAAAAATCTTTGCTGCTAGGTGTCAATTTTTTTAATTCTAAAAATCTCTTAATTTTTTAAATGTGAGAATAATTTTAAGATTTTCAGCAATTATAAATATTATTAGGATGAAAATTAGTTATTGCTGTTTATACAATTTCATTTAAAAGATAAGATTGTTTCTTTAATAAAAGCATAAGTTAACTCATATCTGTTAAGAGGTTACAACACTTATCAAAAATATTGACTAGAGAAGAAGTGACATTAATTTTTAACTATTAATTTCAACAATACCATACTTAATCCTAGTCCCTTGAATTTTTGCATGTGATCAAGATGTAGATTTTTTCATTATCAGTTTAATGAAAGATGTCAGCATTATGATTTGAAAATCTTAAAATTTTGATAATAAATGAGTTAGGATAGAAAGTTAAATCTATTTTACTTATGCTGTTTATTATTTCTCTCGTTGTGAGTTTTTTACACAAACATTAGCTGATAGTATTTCACTTTTCACTGGAGTTTGAATGACAGCAAGTCTTATCAAGTCTTCAGAGCTATTCTCAGTATATTTTAAATGATTACAATAATCCTTTAGTTTGAATAGTCAATATTCTTTCTCTAAATTCTAATTCTCTCTTTTCGAAGCTCTTGAGAACTGTTCCTAGCATACTGATAATTTTTCAAACAGATCTGACTCATAGATGAGGTTGATATGCCAGTAAAAAGAAAGAAACTAAATCAGATTGACTGAAAGACAGGACCCTTACAATTACTACTTCTACTTATGTCAGAGTGGACCCGGGAATAATGGCAATGAAAGAATACTCCACATTCACTAGAGCTCCAGGATTGGAGCCTCACTACCAAATACAGTTTCATGTCATACCTAGGACACCTTTTTGCAAGGAGGGATCTTAACCCTCTATAGAGGATGTTGTCAGCAAATTCTCAACAATGATGCTATTTAGAAATTGTACACAATGTAAATCATTTATGTACACCATGAACAATATAAAGTGTGACACTGCATAAATAATTATCCCAGGATGAGAGTTTATTTTATGCGCATGTGACATCGAGGGCAGTCTGGCATTTGACCCAATGCAAAATAAGTCCTAGTCAAGACTCCTATTTTGGGCATATGGTAAACTGGCAAATAATGTGGGGGTTAATTTGGAGTTATCTGATCTCCGACGTTGGTAAGGGGGTTTCCAATTCACTTTCACATACCCCACCAAGTCCTTTGTTTTCCTACCCCCTCAGATAGCGGGAAAAAAAACAGACTTTAAGGTTAGAAAATATCAACTGTAGTCAAGTTCCCAAAATTCCCTTGTAATGTTTTATGGTGAATAAGGTGTTTAGCAAGAATTAATGACAGCGATACGAAGCTGAAACAAATATGTGCAACAGAAGACGAATTAATAGAGGAAATAACACAACCAAAAGATTTCAACACAAGGGTGCATTTAAGATATAATAAAGTTTTAATAAGCGACGACCAAACAAATAATAAGATTTAAGAAATGGTTCCTTTTTCATTTCTCTTTTCCTTTTAAAATACCGGCAATATTAAGTCAACAGGAAGCATCAAACATAAATGTCTCTCAACAGTCCTTTTCTTCTTTCTCCTTTTTTTCTTTCTTTCTTTTTTCTTTCTTTTACTTGAGAAAGTATCTAAGTCGCCGGACTGAAGCATGTACAAAGTTCATTCACTAATTTGCTAATGATGAAACCGAATCTTCTCAGTTTCTCTCTCTTTTTTTTTTTTTTTTTTTTTTTTTTGAATACATATAATTCCAATATTTAGGTAGGGTAGAAGGAAAACAGTTTAAGTTGTACTTATCTTTGACAAGGCTTAATGTTCAGGTTCCTTTCTTTTACGGGCAAGTGACATCCCCAGAATCAGCTGAATCAGCGCCTTTCTACTGACTTCTGTCCAAAGATTCTGTTCTACTCTTTTTACGGGAGACTTTCCCTGGAGTTGGCTGAAATGGCGTCTCTCTCTCTCGCCAATGTCTGTCCAGAACTAAACTTTCTTTTCCAAATTTTCTCTAACAAAAAAGATGGCATTTTGGCCTGAGGGTCTATGGGCCAATTATTTGACTTTTTCCTTCTCCCACCATTCCATCTGGTTACAATACTCTGGTGACCTGGATTCCTTTCTTTGTTCAACAGGCTGCAGGTCATAGAGTGTGAGGAATTGACTTTCCTTCATATCTCCTTTTAACGGTCAGTCTTGGTGCCTGTTGATTCAAACACAGAAGGTTAGGGGAATTGACCTCCCTTTCCCTCTCTTGGTAGCATACCATGGATGTATAACTTGTATACAACATAAATCATTTATCTGTGCAACAAATAGCATAAAGGGTGTAAAAATTTGACTAATCTGTATGTATTATGTATATTCTGAGTGTAACTGTTTTGGGTCAAATTAAAAACATTAAATCTTTGTAAATGCCATTTTGACTTAGATTTAAAATTAATTCTAGAGAAAGCCTAGTTTAACAGACTAGTGGTATTGATTGGAGTAACAAACATGATCTTACTTGAACTTCAAATGATATAATTTTGGAGAACAAGGTAGAGACTGATCTGATACTGCATAAATATGTCCAAACTTCTCAAAGGTGCTATGTTTATATTTCAATAAGAGTGTGGGAGTGAGAGAAATATGGTAAAGACAAGAAAATTTTATAAAATATTCTGTGGAGGGAACCAAATGAAGGGGAGGAAAGAATAAAATTTGTGTCAATTATATGCATCTCTGGTATAACCATTTCTGTATGTTTCTTTGTTTCTCTCACTACAACTTCTGTCATGCTAAAACAAAAAGATTTATAAAATGAACAAGTGAATGCTGCTCTAATTTTAAAATCTGACCATGGTAAACAGGCAAATGACAGTACCTGCTGCTTGAACAGTATGATAAAATTTTAATATGAAAATACTGTGAGACACAATGCACAGATTCTATACTGATCCTCAGCAGAAGTTCCAATTTTATACATAGATATTTTCTCCATTTTTATAGTAATTATTCTTTGTTTGGGATAATATAAAGAATGGGTTTATTTATGTCAAAGATGAGTCTCCTAATGAAAAATATTCATTATTTTTGTTGCTACTTTTCTCTGCTTTCTTATATTTAACTTCTACATTTTGTATTATCTGAATTCAATAGGAGAAAAAGTTCCTTATATACAAATACTGGTTTGTATATTCATTCATTTTTAAGAAGTTATTCATCCATTTCTATTTTACACTAATATTAATGCTGAGGATTATGAAATCATCACAGGAACTGTATATATATTCCTAATCTTGAATGATCTTAGGATAAATAACATGTTGTAAATTTATTTATTTATTAACTAATTCTCTTTTCTTTTTTTCATTTTAGGTAAGCATACTCATGGAATAATTTATCCTGAAGATACTGATATTTTCATCTGGGATTTGGTACTCGGTGATTTTATAGGAAAAGGGTTTGATTTTAGAAACATTTTATTTACTTTATTTTTATAAGACAGCTTTTCATACATTATCTCAAATGGGATTATAAAGCTGATTTTATCCTAACAAAAAGATTTTTTTTTAATTAATCTATTGCACTACTTTTGTTATTTAAGAACCACTTTTAAAAAAAGTGTGTGTGTGTGTGTGTGTGTGAGAGAGATTATTTTATTTCAAGTGTATTATTCATTATGAAAGAATTTGAATAAATTCCTTTGTTGCTTTGACATTTAAACTCTATCCTATCTTTTATTAGTTATTATTAATTTTGACAAATGTTTTCTTTCATCTTTTTATTGCAACTCACTCAATAAATAGAGTACCAAACATGAGATTTTAAAAATTCAAATGAAGATATGTATATCGCTGAGTAACTTATATGATAAAGCAATGGTGTCTTTACATCTAAATGAGTCAATACCTATTTGAAGAAGAAAAAAAAAACATAAAGCCAATTTCAATACATTTCGATCATCAGTTTTTGTTAAAACTCATTCTTTACTGAATCTAGCTCTGTGAAACTTTCCTAAATTTAAAACTCATCTCAAGAGAAAAATTTGAAGATGTGAAGGGCATCCACATGACACTGCTTTCCACCCTATGAAAAAGGGTATTTTACAAGTGCTTTAACTAATGAACAATTCACAAAAGTCTTTGAATGATAAAGAGACTATTTGGAAGAAAATTAAAATTTCATTCATTGTCCATTCTTGTCTTGGTAAATACAGCTTCAGTCTTGATACTTTTTGAACTCACCTCATAAAGCTACAAGAAAATAGTGTAGATTGGAAATAATAAGATAAACTCCAAGCAAGATTCAAATTCACTCCCCACTTAAGGTTTCCTCAAAACAAGGGGCTTATCCCTTGTTATTTCTGATCTATATTTGTTCCTCATTGCAGTAGATTGATAGCCAGAATAAGCTGCAATAAAAAGAAACTAAGAAATTATGTTGAAAGGAAATACTCATCAAAATTGATAATGAATTTGGTGTTCTTATGATACTACATTTTGGATTATCCATTCTTTGACCATTTTCATTTAAAAAAGACAAAAAGAACTTATTTCTTCTGAAATGGCAATAAAAAAACGTCTGTTGATTAATTTATTTAATTTTTTCTGTCACACTATTTTTTTTCACAAATGAAAGCTGGAGAATGGATTGGCCAAAACATTGTAACAATATAAAGAACACAAAAAAATTTCAGCTATCTAAACAGAATTTGTAATCTTCTGTTGCTTCTTGGGCAAAGTTAGAATTGCTTTCTCTTCTTGATTTCCTTTTTATGTCATCTGTAAATTTACTGTGCATTTAGGGGGTATCGCTTTAATCCTAAGACATATTTTTGAAAAAATTTCTACTGACATTGTTCTAAAAATAGATAGATATAAAACAAAATATAATCAATCATTTGATCTGAATGTTAAACTCACAAAAATTCAATGTGAAGATAACAATTCATATTATCCTGGAGTTATGTGAATATTGGGGTATAATATTATTTGTATTTTTAAATAACTGAATTCTTAAATACTCTTAGAAAAATATAGATATCCTAAATTTACTTAAAAATAGTCCATGTATCTTGAATGTATAAAAAAAAAAAAAAAAACACTCTTATATGAAATAATATAAGTAACATTTTTTGTAGCTGAAATTATAGCTTCTACTTACCTATTTTAAAAACTAAGACTTATGTAGAACTATATTTAATTAAAGGTATAATTAACAATATATTTAATGATTTATATTAGCAAATTCATTTTAGGGGGAAAATGACATTGCAATCAAATAATCCAAATAGTAAGTTTAATGTAGAAATAAGCACTATTTAGAAACTTCTAATCAAAAAGCACATAAGATTTAAAGTTTCTGAATATAACCTCCAAAATATCTACAGGCCTGTTTCTTCAGTTTAGTCAGTTTCATTCCCAGTAATTATAATTTCAATTTTTGAAATATATGATGAACAGATTTTAGAAATGGGAAGCATCTTATATATAAGTTAGAAATATCTATAACATAGTTGAAAGAAATTGGTATCATGTGTGACTCACATTGCTAGGAATAAGTCATACTGTTTTGTATATCTACCAGCTTTTCTGTTTACTATCTTCTGTAATAAGAAAAGGTAAAATCCTGCCTATATGTATTTCATTTGTTTGTTTTTCTTACTAACATCTGAATTTGTTGTATGTATGTTAGATTGACTGAAAAATGTCCTTTTTGTTTAATAAATCTTACTTGTAATAATATATAAACTGTGCTAGGAAGAATTATTCAGTATGCAAATTCATAAAAGTTGTGACTAAAATAAATACTTAACAGATTCTTATTTGAAATTTTCTTGTTTAGTTGTCTATAACAACAAATAGTTTCTTCAGACGTTTTTTATTGATTAATTGATTGATTATTTATAATTTCTTTTTTTAAATTCTAGTCAAATAATCTGGATTAATTTTGTTTTCAAGTTTACTTAAGTCAAAAATAGAAAAAGGTCCTATATTTGGGATTGTATTGGCTGTTTCTACTCAAATACCATTCTTCTACCATATGAATGATTTGGGGGCGGGGTGAAGACAGCAAGTGCTTATGTTTAGCTGGTTGAATAGAGACACTAGCCAGTTTCTAAATTTTGGTCCACTTCCACCTGACACCTTCTTAACCTAGTACAAGTCCTTTGAAGTGTAAATTCTTAGAATAAATGTTTGATTTTTGAAGGGTTTTTTTTTAATGTCTGCCTGTGTTTTTCTGCTATCCATTACTCTTGCAAAGCAGAAGCCATCTTTTAGTGGTTATTTTTCAGTATATTTGTGTTAAAGGTATTGTATTATGTATACATAAAATACATTTTTTAATGCAGTAGAATATGGATGAAAGTACTATTTTTGTATATTATGCTTGTAAGGCATAAATAATTACATTGCAATATATATATATATATATATATATATATATATATAATGTGTGTGTCCAATAATATATTTTCTATTCAGGTGAAGTATTTTCATTTTTTAATCAACTGATAATTCATGGGAAACCTCTCAAAGTACTTCTAACAATGCTGAAGAGATGATATCTTCCATTGAATGGATTGGTTGAAAAGTTGTAACAAAAGCATAAAAAACTATGATATTAATAGTCCAAACAATTCTTGGAATTATAGGGGGTTTTTGTGGGGGGTGGTAGTGGATATCTCAAATTTTACAAGTGTTCTGACTACGATGGAAATGAAAGAACTTGACAAAGGATGAAATTCTTTTCTATAATTCACTGTTAAACTATCAACATCATCATTATTATTTTAACTAGTATTTTTCTTTCATCTTTTAATAGTGCTGATCATCTAAAACAGAAGGGGACATGAGTTTGAGTCTCACCAAGAGCTTATCTTTTATTATGGTTTTCACTACATGCTATTCTTCATTGTCATTCAAATAACAGTCCAAGTGAATTGCAATAAGAGAACAAAATTAAAACATGAAAGAAAATACTGGTCAAAATTTAAATAATGATGATTGACAATAGTTCATCTAAAAGAGGAAAAAAAAAAGCTTAATGATAAAATAATCAGTTGTCATATTACTAAACCTGTGGTGCATATTTTCGTTAGTTTCTCCAAGTGTCCATTATGATATTTCATTAGTTTATGAGTGATTGAAAAGTTACTCTCTATTTTATAATTCTTATAATTTATTTCTTAACTATAATTTCTACAGGAAATGAATTATAAGTATTTTAAAATAGGGAGATACTTTTCAATCACCTGGTATATGCTGTGTGTATAACTCTATATAGTCCTATACAATTATGAGTTTAGCACTTTGTATCCTTTTGGCTTTAGTTTTCAGCTTTAGTATTCTGGTTGCTGCTAAGTTGATATTGAGCAGGATAAAGACAACACTAAGAACTACTTTACTATGCATCATCAGCTCAATATTTTCGAGCTGAGTGGTATTTTACTATATATCATAAGCCTAATGTTGCAAGCTGAGCACAATTGTGTCAAATCTGACTTGATGGGAATAAATCTTTCATAAGATATATTTTTGATGTGGTTGATAATGATAGTTGCAGGAGCAACCATTTACAGTTTTTCTTTTAAAGGAACAATGGGGTAGCTTTAATTAAAGATATCAGCAGACTATAGTGAAGTTTGAATGTTTTTGGTGTTCTTTTTTATATGTGCTAAGGTACAATCTGAGGGCCAAAGGAGCTGAATGTTCAACTCTCAAGTTCTTTTAAGTTTATAAGTTTAAAAATTTGTTATTGTTAATTTTGACTAATTTCTCTCTCTCTTTCCTTACATTTTTTAACCAATCTATTTGTTTTGGCTGTTAATTTAAACTACAAGAATCTATATTAAAATGATCCAATTTTTATGTTTAGTTATTATACAGCAAAAGCAGCAGATTGTAGCAAGATTTTTATTTGCACAATAGTGTTGAAATGCTCTAATTTAAAGAATAAATCGTTTTCCAATCCAATTTGTAAATTAATAAGAGAGGAACTTTCATTTAACTCGTCACAATCCTTATAATTTCTGAAAGCAAATAGCTAAATGCTAATTTAATTATTAGTATTTTTCTTATTTATTTACAATTGTTTATTATATAAATTCTATAGGATGGGACTCAACATTGAACTTAATGGCTTCTTTTCATTCCTTCAAAATAAAAGATCATCTTTGAATAAGATTCTGATTGTTATTCTACCCAAAGCTTTTATGATTAGATAAGATTCTCATTTCCAGTTTTTCTGCAAACTCTCTATTCTATGAGAGTATATTTTTATTTTTGGAATACCTCACATGGTATAATGGTTAAGAAGCAGTATTTGCAGACTATTGTTAGTGAGATTGATTCTTATTGGGTGCCTCGTACTTCTTGTGCCACAACTAAGCCAAGCTTAGTAAATAACTATATTACTTTTTTATAAAAACCACTAATTAAACTATATATGCCACAAAGATAAAGATTTTTTGAGCTACATAATTTCATCTTGTAAATTATAATCTCTTTTGAAAGATAATTTTTAGAAAAATATTTTTACATTGGCTAAATATAAGGTTTGTAACAGATTTAGCAATAAAAAAAAAAAACAAACTATGAGATGAAAACAACTTTGATACTCTCTGTTCCATAACAGCTGTTATTTTTAGTGCATGAATTTTATATGCCAATATAACAACTATTATGGAAAAAGTGTAGTAAAACTCAATATCTTCCTCAATTCCTTTTACAAAAAGTTAACTTTTTACAACTTTCTTATACCTTTTACACTTTTCCAACCATTTTCCTATTCTTGCTTCTTATCTTCACAACTTTTCAGCCACTGTACACTCTGGCTTTCTTCAAGTCCAATTTCTCAGAAGTTTAGGTGAATATTTTTGCAACTTTGAAGTTTTACACTTTCAGCAGAAAGTGACTGATAGTTTTATTACAGGTTGCAATCTCATAAATGATATTGCTCATTTAATTCATTTCTAATCCTGATTTCATATAAACAATATTGTTAAGATAATTTCATAACATACAAGGATAATTTCTATCATTTATGAGGAGATTGTTTGCTTATTGGTGAGCACTCTTTAAGTATTATTTATTACCAAACTCTATGGAAAATTCCAACAATTTTTCAACCAAAAATTTGTATAGATATGTCTAAGAGTGTACTTATTTTTGTACTGTTACATATTTATATTTTTGGTTACAGTGTTTTAGTGTTGTAGAGTTTGATAATAAATAATACCAATTTTGATTGTATAATATTAATATATATAATTATCTTTCAACTTTTAGAGAAATCTATGAGATTTTCAAAGATTTACTAGTAATATCTTTAATGGTATCATTAGTGGGTTTTTTTCTTTGTGGAGTAGAATTATTTATAAATATTTAAAAATTGCATGTATTACAGTATTCACACATACAGGTTCTTATAAAATGAAATCATGTTGACAGATAATGATTGGTTTTTGTTTGACTTTTATGAAAACCCTTTGTTATAATTTTTCTTTTTCTTCCTTTTTCTTTTCCTTTTTTTTTTTTTATAGGAATGACTACCGAAGGTAATTAACACTTTTTAATTCATGAAACACTCAGTGGGCAGTTTTCATTGCATTCTTTTCATTTGAGATGGACATTATATTTAACTACATGTCAGTCTCTTTCCTTGATTTTCTTTTCTCATCTTTAAAATTTCTTATTCAAAGCACTTTTCATCTTTCATCTCCTTACCCTTTCCTTCTTTCTTTCTCGCTTTCTCTGCTCACTTGCTTACTCTTTGTCAATATCCTTTTTTTCATACCATTTATCTCTTTATTGTTGATAACTTTGAGAAGATTCATTAATATACCTGAAATTGTGTAGACTATTGAACCTATTCATATTATTGATGTTGTTAATACAACATTTCCACTGATTTAGTTTTCAGCTTTCATTAGTGTATGTGTGTGTGTATGTATATATATATATATATATATATATATATATATATATATATAACATTAAAGTAAATAATGTAAATAAATCTAAATGTATGAAGAAAATTGAAAAACAAAGTAATCCAAAAGTGATGAATTTATTATAATGGAAAGTCAGCGTTAAAACATTTTGATTTTAATGAACATTCATCAGAACTTTAAGATGGTGAAAAATGTTACTTAAACAGTGATGGATGTTTTCTTTTCTCCTGTTATTTTAATAAAACATCCATAACTGTTCAAGCAACATTTTTTACCATCTTTAAGTCTTGATGAAGGTTTATTAAAATCAAAATGTTTTAACATTGACTTTCTATTATAATAAATTCATCATTTTTGGTTTACTTTGGTTTTCTATCTCTTCATATATATATATATATATATATATATATATATATATATATATATATATATATATATATATATATATATATATATATATACCTCCCGTCAATGAAAAATGAAGCTAAAACAGGCAACATAAAAGATCATTAATTATATACCAACTGGAACAATCCATTTTGTCAATGCTATATATACCAAGTGGAAAAGGGTTCATTTGTCTGAACAATTTTTGATATATTTATCTCCTTGTTTCAAAGCAGCTTCTGAAGATGCAAATTTCTCATCTAATTTTTTTTGCTTTTATGATATTGTGCAAAAGGCAAGTAACACTATTATCCCGCAGTATCTGCAA
The DNA here is from genome assembly GCA_963585895.1 of Sepioteuthis lessoniana. Classification (NCBI taxonomy): domain Eukaryota; kingdom Metazoa; phylum Mollusca; class Cephalopoda; order Myopsida; family Loliginidae; genus Sepioteuthis; species Sepioteuthis lessoniana. Next base: position 68,033,213 of record OY757936.1, read on the forward strand.
GGGATTTATTCCAATATATCTCTCAAACAAAAATTACCTGATCCTCAAAGCTCTAATATAAAATGATGTATTATTTGCATATAATCTATGAACATCCATTATAGATTACCTATGATACCTAAGACAATGCAAATTTTATGTTAATTTTTATTATACTGTAGACATGGACAAAAAATTTCTAGGTAATTATAGTGGAGTCAGCCTGTATAAAAGAAATTTTATCATCAAAATCATTGTGTTATTAGTAATAAGTAAAACTGGAGTAAAATGTTGATATAGATATTGTCTATCCTGTATAGAATCCTGTATATTTGTGAAAAGTTGTTCATCTGTAAATAATTTTTTTTAAAAGTGATTTGTATTTGAAATTGTTTAAATAAAAAACACCCTGATTTTAAAAATCTACTCAAACATCAACTGATTATTGGATTTTAATAAGATAATCAGTATTTATTTAATAAATGATGAATTTTTTCAAGAAGTTTCTCTACTAAAATTTTTTTTAGAAAAAGAACCTGGGTATACACAAGTAGACATGAGGCAAATAATACCTAAACAATGAGTGCTGGAGAGAGAGAGGGAGACTTATACCTACATACCACTTCATTTTGACAGATTTAACATATAGGAATTGTTAAACATACAGCAAATTCAAGTTTTGTTGTTTTGAACTTTCTAGAAGTTATGCTTTCTATTCATAGTTGACTGAATCCATTGTTGGAAAGAAACAGCTGGGATCTATACTTGGTTTATTTGACTTTCTCATCATCATCATCTCGTGCTGGTAGCACGGATATCCCTGACCCTCTCGCCACTCCTCCCTATCGTTCATCGCCCTAGGTAGGTCTTCAGGACAACATCCTGTATCCTCACATAGCTGGTGAATGTACGTTCGTGCTGGTCGCCCTGCTTTTGCGCGGCCATGTGTGGGGATCCATAAGAGTACATCTCTTATGAGTTCATCTCTGCTTCTCCAGCAGTGTCCTGCATGTCTGGTTCGTCTAACTTGAATAGTTTTCGTGATGGGGGCAGGTGGCCGTACAGTTGGTGTTTTGTGGGGTGTTGCTGCCAGGACTTGTTCAGGATTGCACGCAGCATTCTTGTGTAATTGCCATCTAGTTTCTTTTCCAGCCGTTTTGTTAGCGTCCATGTAGTGCATCCATATAGCAGTATCGATGTGACCGCTGCCTGGAAGAAACTGCGTTTCATTTTATCGGTTAGGTCTGATTTCCATATAATCGATAGCCTATTGATAGCTGTCCATGCTTTCGTTAGCCTCGTTTCGATGTCCTTTTCGGTTGATTCGACGCTGCTTCCTAGGTACGTGAATTTGTCTACTAGTTTAAGTGGGGTTCCTTCTAGAGTGGAGATGTCCCCCGTTTGGTTATAGCACATATATTCCGTTTTGTGTGCATTAACATAGAGGCCTATGCTTGCTGCTGCTCGTTCCAAACTATGCAGAAGAGTTTCGGCTTGGTCAGGTGTATTTGCCAGTATCGCTATGTCATCGGCGTAGTCGGCGTCGGTAATTGTTGTTGCGGGGTATCTTCTGCTTCTTTTCTTCGTCAGTTCGAAGCCATTCTCTTTGATTTTGTCAATCGATGTTCTAAGTACGTAGTCAAGACAAATGATAAAGAGGTACGGGGCCAGCGTGTCCCCTTGTAGTACTCCTGCTACAATGTCAAAGTATTCTGTGTCTCCATCCGGTGATCGTACTTTTACTTTAGTGTTTCTATAGAGAATCGTTATTGCCTCTACGGTTTCTTTAGGTATGCCGTACGCTAGTAGGATTTGTTCCATCTTTCCTCTGTGAATGGAGTCGAAAGCCTTGGTAAAGTCGACAAATATTAATGTCGCTTCTCATTTATTTTTATAGAATGGGCTTGTTTAAATTTTGCTCTTCTTAACTAAACTATAAAGCTTTCACTATTTTGATATACACACCCATGGTATATATTCTGGGTGAGCCTGTTGAGTTTCATATACTCACATAAATATCAAACAATAATATATAATCCTACATAAATATCAAGCTCACTCAATAATACAATTCTGGATAAGAATAGAAAAATAATTTTTGTCTCCTCTTATTAAATGTTTTAGTAATTGTTCTGAGATAGCATTGTTAACCTTCACAGTTAGCTCTATGATGATATAGTACAAGGCAGGATAATGGGAGAGTGACAAAAATAAATGCCAAAGGGTGAGTAACATTCTACCAACATACATCCTGCATTTATTTCTCAGTGAGAATTTGTAAGTATAAATTCTTTTCATGAATTTACTTATGGAAATAGTATTTCATAAGAAATAAAACTTGAAATATATTCAAGCCAATCAACATCCCCTATTTAATTTTATGAAGCCGAAAAATATTATTTGAATGCTAAAACATGTACCTTTTTATTATATATATATATATATATGTATGTATGTATCTTTAGAAAAACTATTTTAGTAATAATAAAGTAAGAGATATAGATACAACATGGTAGCACCCCCTGTGATAATAAGCACCATATGCCACAGATACACACTCATACTTAAATATATTTTATCTGATTTTATACTTATTAAAATGTTACTGATATTTAGTAAATCAAAGCAAATTTCTCATTCAGAAATTTCTCAAGTATTTCTCCCTCTCTCATATAATAACATTTGTTTGATCTTTCTGATGTTTCTCTCTTGATGTGCTTTGCGGGTGAAAATAACTGAAGCTTCTTTCCAGTCTATTTATGTGCACAAACATATTCACATAAACTGGCATGTGTATGTGTTAATATATGTGTGTTATATAAAACACACTGTTCCTCTCTTATTTCATTCTTCTATCTTCAATTCATTCAGTCATTGGTCTTTTTAATTTCAAAGTAAACTTGTTTGTCTTGATCTTTGTCCTCCTCCCTCTCCTCATTATTATTATTATAATGATTTTCCAACTTTATGCATTTTATCAATGTTAAGTTCCAGTTATCAGACATTCCATCATTTTGTCAGCTATATCAACATATTGAATTTTGTGTGTGTGTGTGTGTGTCTCCATTTCTCTAATTAATTAGTCAATGATTAGAGGATTTATATGAATATATAAAAAGGTCTAACATATGTGCAAATTAGCAATTATTGGTTGCTCAGTATTGCTTCAACCAAAATGATTTGAAGGATTGGCATCAGTAATTTTGGCATGGTGGTAGTTGTTGTTTTTTTTTTTTTGTTTTGTTTTTTTTTTTTGTCTTTACATTGCTAGTAAACCTGAAATAAAAGAGAACGGAATAGAGAAAGACATGAGGCAGTTATTATAATTAAGTTTATCTATTGATTTAAATCGAAACTCACTTGGGTCATAGATCTATAACTGATAATAGCATAAATTGGAAATAATAAAGGATAAGCTCTTGGTGAGATGCAAACTTATGTTCTTTCTATCTTCTGGAAGCCTGGTTAAATATTGATAAGAGAATATTAAAGAAAGTGACTGACTCATCTTCTACTTTTTACACCCTGATGCTATCATTTTGTTTTATCTTTTTTAAATTAACATCAAATTGCTGCTCTTAACTGATCTATGAAAAGCCATTAGTTTGTAGAGGCCTAAATCCAAACTTATAAGATTCTTCCATTTTTTTCCTTGATCTCTTTTGATGCAATATTTGTTGTCATTTACACAAATAATATTAATATATATATTTTTTTAATTTTTAGATGAAGTATTATCAATCATTATCAATTAGTTTTTTCTTTCATTTTAGATTTTAATAAGAGGGAATTAGAATAATAAAAGCGACTAAAAATGAAAGAAAATTCTTGTTAAAATTAGTAATTATGGTTGACAATGCTTCATCTAAAATGAATAAAAGAAGTTATTAATATAACTAGTATAAAAAAAATTAACAAATATGAGAGAGAGAGAGAGGGACATGGGATTAGTTGAAGGCTTGATTTAGGTTTCTGCAAACCTATAACTCTTTGTAATTTGGTTAATCGAGCAGCAAGTCTGTTTAAGTAGACTTGCCTCAGACAAAGGGAACATAAGTTTTAATCTATTGGAGAGCTTTTTTTAGATTTCTTACCCCCTTCTTTTCTGCACTGTTTTAGATGAGTGATCAGATTGTGATAAAAATTTAAGAAGGAAAAAATATTGTTCAGCAATATATGTTGACAATACTAATAAATAGATAAAACTTGGAGCAGTTTTTTCGTTTATATTCTAAAGATATTTATATTTAGCCTTAAACATTTCTTATTTTTTTATCTAATTTGTAAAGCAGAACTTTTAACTTGGACATTTGAAGTATACAATTCAATAAGTTTTTTCTCCTCTTTCCTAAAATGTTTTTCTTATGATGTACCAAATTTAGTTATAACAAGTGTGTGTGTTTGTGTGTGTGTGTGTGTGTGTGGCTTGACTGAAAAGCTAATAGTCTGACCATGATATTCTCATGTGATATAACTGAATGAGGTCTATGGTCTATTTTTCAGCATAGTCATCTTTGCTACCCACACACTTTTTCCATGGGTGTTGCAGTGCTTGGGTGTCATTGATTTTTTTTTTTTTTTTTTTTTAAGTCTTCAAAAGCAGATATATTATATGAACTTTCTAGCCTACCCGTGTGTGTGTGTGTGTATGTATATATATATATATATATATATATATATATATATATATATATATATAAATAAGCTAACTTTAGTTAGTTTTGTTTTATATGACCCACATTTAACAAACTTTGAAAGATAACAGCCAACATTTAAAAAAAAAAAAAAAAAAAAAAAAGGCTAAAGAGAGCATCAGAGTGTTTAAAAATTTTAAAAAAAGAATGAGGAAGGTGAAAGTCTCTCTCCCTCTCTCATATTTCCTATCAACACTGTTTAAGTTAGTCTAATATATCCACATTTTTACTTAATCTAATTACAATTATTTAAATGAAAATAAAATAGAAATTCAGACTAAAAAAAAATCATTTTCAAATTAAAATTCTCCAGAATATAACATATGGCATTTATAAATTTAATTAGTGCTGGTCTTTTCACAAAATTTATTTATTTTCATTTCACTCTTAAGTACCCTTGTTCTAGATTTCTGTCCAATGCTACCACTCATATTTTTCTCTCATTGAAACTATTTACCCCCACTATATAAATAGAATTTTCTGTTCCTTTCATTCAGAATCTAAAAGAAAAAACTTACTTATATTTACCCTTGAGATTAACTATATCTTGCAAAACAGAAGTGAACAATGAATGAAGCATTAATTTTCTTCAAAATAAAAAGTGTGTTCAAAAAGTATCAAGACTGAAGCTTTATTTACCAAGACAGAAATGAATAATGAAGGAAACCTTAATTTTCTTCAAATTAGTTCACTCGGTATTCAACACTAGTTTTCCATTGGTCAAAGCATTTCTGAAACTCTTTTTTTGATATGTCATAAAGCTGCTCCATCATGTTTCTTTTAATGTCATCCACATCCTGAAATCTTAGCCTTGAGATGAATTTTTAATTTAGGAAACAAGAAAAAATTTCATGGAGTTCAATCTGGTGAATATGGAGGGTGCTGCATTTGCACACTCCTGTCTTACCAAAAACTGATTCAAAAAGTGTTCAGACTAGCTCCTTTTTTTTTTCTTTTTTTTTTAAATATATATTACCACTGACTGAACTAGATTTTATTGAGACATCATCACTTTATTTTGGGGTGGGGTGATTTTCTTTTCAATCTTGTTACTTTTTAACCATACTTCATGCTGTGTTCTATTTCTGCTATATTTAAACCAAAACCTTATATAAAATCTGTAAGATTGATATATTGTACCTTGATACTGTAGATTCAGGAAATACCCAAATTCAGTGAATTTATGACTGCTATTGTATTGCTAAATGTTATTGACAAACTTTGCTATACAATCAGGGATATTACCAATAGATGGAGGCTTTTGGTTGCTTAGGCTGCACCGTTAACTTTCAAAATGCTTAAATCACAGACTATAACATTAAAAAAAAGTACCATGTAATTCAAGTATCAATATAAACCATAATCAAGTTATGAGGTTCTATGAGTGATTGTCACATAGGCATGTACTGCCTATGCAATGTTAGTATTTGAGCTTGCCCCAAAGCCCCAAGAAAGCTAGCCTAATCAAGTTATCTATATGTGCAGATACATAAGGTTAATTGCTGGTTTTACTTAATTAGTTTAATTGGAAAATATTCAATAGCCTAAAATTTTAAACCAACAGCCTATTGAAGAAATGGTAGGGGGGTTGGGGGGGGGGCACTTGAATATACCCTGCCAAATTGTACATATGTCAAATGGCAGGAAATATGATATCTGTTTTGTCATATTATTTTTATAAATAAGAATTTAAAATTATCATAAAAATATTATAGAAATTTTTATAATGATTTTATATTTTTATAATGTATTAAATTTTTTATGCATAAATTATATTGATGTTTATATTGTCAAGTTATCATATGAATTTCTCTTTCCTTCAAATTCCCTCCAGATTTTTATTCATAGTTGTCAGTTATATATATGCTCATAGAATGGATTTACACATGGCAAATTTTCCATCTATAGCATTAAAAAAAAGCCACTGGAGATATTTCATGCTCACGTGATTTATATATTTGTGGTCATGATTCATTTGATATTAATACCTGAGCTGTAAATTCTAATTTGTGTTATAATGATCTAAATATTATATGCTTGTATAACACAGAAAAGGTGATGCATTGTGGTAAGATTTTTGTTAAAATAACATTAAAAGGCTTTAGCTTAATTTAAAAAATAAAAAAAGCAGTCTTCCCATCCACTTTGTAACAATATTTTAAATTCACCCGGAGGTGTAGTGGTTAATGTGCTGTATGGTAATTCCTTACAAACTACATTTATTACAAAGTTTACAAGGGTCAGCTGAAAAATTCATAGACTGACCAAGATACTCTCATGAAATGTAACCAAATGAGGTTTATTTTTCAATATAATCCCTCTTGCAGTCCACACAATTTTTCCATTGTTGTTGCAGTGTTTGGGTCCCATTGGTAAAAACCCATCAACAACAGATATGACATTATCATATTAACTTTTCAGCCTACTCTCATATATGTATCCACACTTGCACAACACACACACACACACACTTTTCAACCTGCCTTCATAAGTGAAGAGGATAAAAGCACTTTTGATTTTTGTACTGATAAATTAGAGAATAGTGAAAATGAAAAAGGATTTAAGGAATGTATAATTTTCAGTGGTTTGCTGACTATAAGTTGCATTTAATCTTGATAGTTATTTTTTATTTTCTACTATAACTGTATCACAGTATAATAGTTTAATTTAATAAATTTTTGAAACTATTTCTTTTGTAGATATCCTATTACTAAAATCTTTATTTGTATATATGTGAATGGAACTCAGCAAAATGGCATATCACAGCAAGATTTTTATTAGAAAAATACACTTAAATTGCTCTAACTGAGAGAAGAAAGCAATTTCTTACCAAACTGCAACTGAATGATAATTTTTGTTGGTCTTGATACATGCAGAACATTACTTTGTTACCATTTAAATTCTTCATATAATTGAGATAATTGTAAACTACTAATTAGTCCTTCACTTTGCTAAATAGAAGCATCAGTTTTATATTGCTGTTATAACTGGAACCCAACAGGTTTGCAGGTTGTCTAGTATAAATTTTCTAAATAGAATGTGGGCTGATCTAGATGAAATAGAGCTGAGAATTACAGATAATTATATAAGAACAATCATGTTCCAAAACAAATCTTTTAAAGGATTAAATTTGATATAGTTTTTGGAAGTTTATTTATTAAAACAAGTTCAAACTAATCAACCAGAATTTTGTCTATTTTAATAATTTGATAGTACTTAGTTTCCAAATTAGTTTTTTTTTTTTAATTCATGAAAATTGATTTTAATGGTACATTCACTATTGCAGTTGATTTTTTACATATATTCTGAAAGATAAGATTTCACTCAAAATTGTTATCATGATATTGTTCCTTCCATTGACAAACCAGCAGTATGCTCGCCCCAAACCCTCTAAGCGGACACAATGAAGAAATGCAAGTTTTACTCAAGCTTCTTTGTCCTTGCAAATAATAAAGTAATGTTTTTTGTTTGTTTTTTATGTTGAGTTCAACTTTTGCATCTGGGTAGGGAAATCCATTGATCTCTTTTTTTGAGAGTTGTATAGAACAGGAACTACATATCACCAACAGTTTAGAGAAGCTGAACAGCTGATGGATGCACCTCTGTTTAAATACACACACATTTTTAAGGAAGATTGTTGTTTTTGAATTAAAACTCATGTCAATAAAAATAGTTTGTGTGTGTGTATTGCACTTTATAAAGTATTCTTACATATAGTTATATAATATATTTGAAAAAGTTACTAATACTCTCATCTTTCATTGTTGAACTTTCTTTTTTCTTTTTGTAACTTTAAAAAAAAGCTAGAAACTTTTGCATACGCCATATGTATGTGCGTGACAAAAAGATTAGTGGCACTAGCACATGGATATTTTTGTACTTTATTTAGAAAAAATAGTAAATCCTTCAAATAATGTTGCTTCTTAACACAAATCTAAAAAGAAATTAAAGTCTTATCAATTAATAAGCTTGAAATAAATAGTTAAGATAATGGAACCTGATTTCAGTAGAAGTGCATTAATTTCCAAATATATTACTAAATTTTCTAAACCATATAAACTATTATGTGGGGCAGTAGACTGTAAAGGATAATGTAATTTTTATTTGTACTTTTTGGTTCTTCATTATTAATACACTTCATATAAAATCCATCCATCATAATGGCAAATTCCTTATGGCACTCTTTACTGTATTCTTCAGCCTCTTAGGAAGGCATAGTGACAGAAATCTGTTGTATAAGCCTACAGATTTGCTATAAGTGCTACTCTTTGAATTTTTTCATATTTTGTATAGGAGTAAGTCAAAACACCCCCGTGTGTGTGTGCGTGCATGCGTGCGTAGTAGCCCAGCAAAAATGATACATCATAATGAGATTTTTATTAGAGCAATACACTTAAAATGCTCTAACTTAGATAATAAAGTAATTAAATGATAATTTTGTGGGGTCTGCATTTGTCCTAAATATGATTTTTTAATCATCCAAATTCTCAATATATGAAATGCTAATTATAATTATTCACTCCTTACTAAATAGAAGCTCTAATATCATCATGGACTGCCATCAAAACATAGCTTGTCTTGTATGAAGTAAATTTTATTCTTTATAACATTATGAATGTTTCATTGTTATGTGTATTTTGTATAAAACTTCTAATAGATGAAAGAGAAAATACTGAACTAGAATGTTTGTTTAGATCCTTCTGACAAGTTTTTTTTTTCTCTTTAAAAGATGCCATTTTCCCTCTTCTTTCTTGTCCAATTATTGTTGATTCATAAAAAGGAAGTTTGTTTTTTTTTAAATTTATTTCATGAAAATTTAAACAGTTATGCTTGGGAAGTGTTTTTGTGTGTGCATTAAGCAAATTAAATCATTGATTTTCAGATGTGTTAGCTTGGTGAAATTTGAATTGACCTCATCTAATTTAATTTCTTTTGAACTTTTTGCATAATTTGTTATTTGATGATAAAGAGGAATATAATTTTAGAACATATTGAGAAACATTTGGCTACATTTTCATTAATGTTTTTGTTTTAACTTGCTAGTATTGCTATGAAATGACTTGCTAGGGAGAATGAAAAAAAAAAACACTTTTTTCTGGAATTGTGCAATAACAAGAAGTTTTAGATCCCCTGGGGTATTCCTTGTATTTTGTAAAGGTTTGCTTGACCAATCCTACTTAGAAGCTTTACACTACAAGAAACTCACTAGTTTCAATATAAAGAATGGAATAATGTTCTCTATTCTGCATTGATTTTATTTATAGCAGTAACAGCGTTAGTAATGGTAGTAGCAAACACAAATTAACAATCTAATCCATCCTTACCTTAATTTTGTAATATCCAGGATACCTGGCCTTCTTTATTTTAAATGAACAATAAAAATTTTGGTAAAAAAATTTTTAATCATAACTTGATAGTTTGTAAAAGCAATAATTAACTGAAGTCTAACAATTAAGAACTTGTCCTCATTGCATTCAAATGAATAGGATTATTAGGTGTTCCACTGTCTGCTACAGTGTTCTAGAAAACCCAACAGTTTCTGGATAATTTACCATAAAACATTGACTCAGCTGTATCTTATGGGTATTATCTAAAAATGACTGTCACATTTTGCTATTGTAGATTAATGCATAAACTATTCTTTCAAGAGATGTTAAATGGGGGGGCTCCTGGACATTGGCATAATGGTTAGAGTGTTCACCAATGGCCTGGGAGACCTGGGTTCAATCCCAGGTTGAGTCATACCAAAGACTCAAAAAATGGTACTTGATGCTACCTTGCTTAACACTCAGCATTATAAGGTACTGATCAAGGGTCAAATGGAGCAATCCAGGGAAAGGAGTAGCACCCTCCCCTATCGAAAAGGGAGCCTTCGGGTCACCTTCAGCTACGGTTGCCACCTTTACTTACTTATGCTCCTTAACATTGGCATTAAGATTTTTTTAATGTTTTTGAAAAACTTTTGACAGATTGTATCTTTTACTACTAATATTATAAGCAGTATGCAACACAATGTCAAATTTAAGATAGAGTACAGCTGAGTTCAAATTCATAGCTTTCTTTCTCCTAGACTGGTTGCCTTACCAAGGCTTAAAGAACCTACTCTGCCCTACTATTTACCCATAGCCAGTAGTGGGGGAAAGATATTAGCGCCAAGGGAAATGTAAACAGCCTTGTCCGAGATTTTAAGTTTGGTCACCAATTTCATTCCTTATGAGGATATCTATTACACTAAGTGTACTACTACCGTTAGTTATAATAATAATAATATTTCTTAGCTGTGATTGTTTTGTTTTTTTGTTGTTTTTTTTTACTTTATATCTTGTGTTAAGTGAACCCTGGATTTTTGTATATTTTTCCCCCCTTCACTTCTTTTTAGCTCAGGTCCAGTGAGGGATAAGGGTATTCAGTCTTAATATCTATCACAAAAGCTAGTTAAAATAGATCAATTACAAATAATGATATCAAAGAATAACTCTGTCTTCAAAGGAACCTTGCAAATGATAATAAAATTTGTTCTTTTCCAAAATTTATGTTCAAACATCTTAATTTCTAACTAAGAAAAATTGAATGATTTTTTAATATGTGTTGTCTGTAATTGTTGCCTGTTTGTCTGTCTCTTTCACTTGTGTGGAGTTATTTGAATTCATGCATTATTGCAGTCTGTGTAAATCTAATCACGTCACTGCCTATGTGTATGTCTGTAAAATGTTTCAGTTCATTGCTTACTTGTTTGCTTGCCTTCCAGATTTGGAAGGAAACAGTGCAATATTTCAGCCATGATTCTTTCTGCCCATCAGTTCTCTTGGTTGGCTAGTCTGTCACCAAAACGCATCAATGCTTCTCACGTAGATGGTCTCTTCACTACCAGTGTCTTGGCATTTATAAAGATTTCTCTCATACCTTTTCTATCCACCCCACTAACTTGTTTTATTCACGTCTTTCTTACCCATCTTTTTTTATCCATTTTACTCTCTTATATATGCACATGTATGTGCATGTACTCTCTCTCTCTCTCTCTCTCACACACACACAAGGTAATACCAAAAGCTTTGTGAGGTTTTGAACAGATTGATCGATCTGTTCATCTGTCAAGTTATCCAGTATTTCCTGTGTCTCACCAGACATTTCACATATCTCTCAAAATCACTCTACCAGGAAATAGAGAACCTCATTTTCTATTAGTTTTTTTTTTTTCTTTTTGAACTCTTGGGTAGTAAGAGTGTGTGTATAGGGTTTGTGTGTGTGTAATATATATATATATATATATATATATATATATATATATATATATATATAAGAAAGGAAGGAAAATTCTCTTATACACACAAACTTTCTTCTTTTTTCTTTTTCTTAAGTTCATTTCTTATATGTTGGTAGATGTATTCATGTCTCATTTTCTCCTGAGTCTTTTGTTGTTCTTTCTCATTTTTCCTTCTCTTACACTTCAATTTGTTAATCAAACTTTGATATTCACTTTTTATCCACCATTTCCTACACTGAAGATTTGATTCTAAGAAGCCTATAAAGTTTATTACTGATTCACAAGGTTTTTCCTACACTTTCTTGAAAATGAAATGTTCCTAGTTTTCATTCTTACTTCAGTTCCTGATAAATACACATTTTTACTTAAAAGAGAAAAAAAAATAGCTATTTTTGTATTCCTGATCAAGACACTATGGGAATAACATTGCTGTTTTTTCTCCCCAAAGGCAAGTAAAATGCAATGCAGAAAATCTTTTTCTTGTACTTGTCTGTCTTCCGTTTTTGCTTTTTTTCTTCACTATTTTTTCTTCTTTTTCTCTTTAGCATCTTATCCCATTCTCTCTTTTGTTCCTCTTCTCTCTCTCTCTCTCTCTCTCTCTCTCATCTTCCCTCCCTCCCTCTCTCTCTCTTGCTCCTTATCTTTCATTTTTCTACTTTCTCTTTTGTCTTTTTTTTCTCCCTCAACTTCCCTCTCTTTTTTTGTCACTCATCTTCCCTCTCCTTCTCTCTCTCTTTCTCGTCCCTCATCTTCCTTTTCTCTTTCTCGTCCCTCATCTTCCTTTTCTCTCTCTCATCCCTCATCTTCCTTTTCTCTCTCTCGTCCCTCATCTTCCTTTTCTCTCTCTCGTCTCTCATCTTCCTTTTCTCTCTCTCGTCTCTCATCTTCCTTTTCTCTCTCTCGTCCCTCATCTTCCTTTTCTCTCTCTCTCGTCCCTCATCTCCCTTCTCACTTTTGTCCCTCATCTTCCAATATCTCTCTTTTGTCCCCTATCTTACTACTCTCACTGTTTAATTGCTCTTTCCATTTTCATTTTTTTTTTCTTTTTTAACCATTCCTCACTTGCCCCACCCTGCCCATTTTATCCAACATATCCCTTTCAATTTCTATTACTCTAATAAATAATAAATATAAAAAACAAACCATTTATTCTAAGTAGCTGTGAATTAATCCTTATTTGTCAATGTCTTGGTGAGTTGGAAATGGAGATGTTGACAAGAAACACTCCTTTTTTCCATTTGCAAGTGTTTACATGTGGTGGAAGAGAATTTGAAAGTAAATGAATGAATGAATGAATTCTTAGAAGAAACATAACCCATCTCAGGTCTTGCTCTTGCCCTAGGAGTTGTAGTAGTATAAAAAAACTATTCCTAAAATTTCAGATCAAACAAAAGACCATAATAATTTATATCTTTTAACACATACCTCTCACAAAGAATTGCAAAGACAAAGTATTTTTATGATATAAAAACCAAAAAGGTAAAATACACAGTAGGTTTCAGTGTTTCAGATTTGATTTACCTTTTTAATTAAAGGAAGCAGAGAAGTTTTTTTTTTTTTTTTTAATTTTAATTTTAAAACACTTCAATTCAAAACTTTGTTACCAGGTGTTAAAAATACACTTTTGGGTAGGTTTAGTGTCATATTTCACTGTTATTCTAACCAATGGATTTATTAAAAAAATACATGGACAATTTATTTTATTGCAAATATAAAACTGTCTTCTAAGCCTTCAATTAAAATGTAACAGTTGGGTTAAGAATTTTGTCCTATAAGACAAGGTGTGTCCAAAATGAAACCAAATTGTTTTACCTATAAATGAATGAGACTTGCTTATTTCAATGAGTCCTTGCCATTATTGTTAAACCATTCTCAGCACCTTTTGAATTCTGGAATGTTTTCTGGAAGTATTTTGAGGGATAGTTTGCTTTCTTCTATTCTAGAATTGACATCACTTCAGTGTCAATTTCTTTTTTTTTTCTTAACAAATTTCAGAGAGTAGGACAAATGGAGGATGAATTGCTTCTGGTTTTCTTTAGGTGTGGACCATTATTGAAAAGTTGTTGATTATATGAAAATCAATTTAAATGGCAGGCCTCTAAAATCAGTAGACAAGTTCACATACCTCAGTAGCAATATACCCTTAGTGAAGATATAAACTGCTATCAACAGGTTATTGATCATTTGGAGGGTAACCCACCCCATGCTAATTAGTGTCCTGGGTATAACGCTAAACTGCGTCTGATTGTGAGGTTCCTGGAGCTTTGGGGGATGTGGAGTACCCCTTCATTGTCATTACTCTCAAATCCACTCTCACCCAGAGTGGTTGTACATGTTAGGTTCCCATTTATGGTTTGGTGTGGTTTGGTGGGTTTTATGGCATATCAACCTTTGGAGGTTATTTAACGTTAAATCCATTTTTATGTAAATAATCTGTTCTATTGAAAACAGTTCAGTTTAGCATAAGTACACAGTTTAATTGTCAAAAACATTTCCATTTCAAACTATTCAAGCAGTTATATGTAATAATTCAGTTAAGTGTAAATACAGTTTTAATGTCAAAAAACAGTTCTATTTGAAATAATTCAGTTAAGCATAAGCACGTAGTTTAAGTGTAAGTACGATTTAATTGTCAAAAACATTTCTATTTCAAGTATTCAGTTTACTCAATTCATTTTAGCATAAGTATGCTGTTAGTTCTATTTAACCCATAGATAGAGCCCTATCAGGTGCTATCACTCCGGGCCAGAGTGAACCTGGGAGCGATGGCAATGAAGGGGTACTCCGCATTCCCCAAAGCTCCAGCACTGCTGGAACCTCACCATCAGATTATTTAGTGTCATATCCAGGACATTCGTTGGGGGGGGTCTTACCCCTCTGCAGAGGTGCAGTCAGTGTATTCTACAGCCCCAGCCGACTGGGCAACCCCTTTTATGGGTCAAATAAAACTGTTCAGCCATTTACTATACTTGAAACCATTTGTGTGCTAATAAATGATTAATAAATGAAATTATTTGTATTAGATAACTATACTTGAAACCATTTAACTTTATGCACACAAATGAGCTCTAACTTATTTAGAAATAAAGTTACCTGCAAACTATTGACTCACGAATCAAATCCAAGCAGGATTTAATATTGAATAACCCACAAAAGTTGATGTGCCATAAAACACAACCAAATAACCAACCAACCAATTATTTTTTATGTGTACTATGTTTGTAAATTATAATCCAGTCTCTTACTACATAAACTTTGCTATTAAAGGACTTTTAGATTTAGCCTTTGGTTTTAAAAAAACAGAAACCTTTGAAATAGATAATTTTAATGGCCTTGATGAATATACATTCCATATTTTCTGTTGCATATAAAACAATTTTAACTTGTCTGTGCTTGTTTGATTTCTTTTTTTTTAATTGCCTGTAGAAAGCAGTTTACATCTGTCAAAATCCAATTCTAGAATGGGAATAGAAAGATAAGGTAGAATTAACTTAAAAGTCTTTCAACTGGAATAAATTTACTTGTGACAATGAAAGGCTTTTTTCTTTTTGTATTTTGTTGCTTTATTTTTGTTTATCTTTTAGATTAGTTCAAATTTGGATATCTCTCTTGGTAAGTTGGGCTAACTGCCAAAGTGTATTCATTTTTTTTAATTCATCCTCTCTCTCTCTCTCTCTCTCTCTCTCTCTCTCAAAAAAAAAAAAAAAAATTTAAAAAATATTGCTCATAAACTGTCAAAAGTCTGTTAGATTTGATGGATTAGGTTTTTAAAGATTGAATCACACAAGTGAAAGATAGCTGAAATCCTTCAGATCATCAGGAAGCAGACTTTTTGTGCCAATTCCATGTATTAGTCATCATTCAAAGGGACAAAGGTTAAGGCATGTTGAGTCACCCTTGAGCCTGAAACCATAGTACACTAAGGATAAAAAGATTGATATGATGAGCTTTAAAAGATGATGTATCAAAGGCTTTGTACTGATTGAGGAAAACTTTTTTAAAAGGTCCTATATGCAACTTCTAGATATTGATCTGTACAAAAAGATTGATTTTATGGGGGGGGATTAGAGAGTAAAATTTTAAGACCTTCATCTGCATATTTATGTACATACAGTATAATTGTAAGGTTCATTTATGGATTGGTTTTATTCTTTATCTCTCTCTCTCTCTCTATATATATATATATATATATATATATATATATATATATATAAAGAAACAGCCAGTAGGCCAGAGTGTGCTCTCTAGTTTTGGTAGAACAACAACTGGTATAGATTCAACCCTCCTACCAAAATGCCATGGGCCAGTGTGGCAGGATAAGGCCTATTACTCCTTATCTTGTAGATCTTAGGGAAGACTTGAGTCCTACAGTTTAGTGGGGAATGAGCTGATGAGGTCAGGAGGAAGGTATGAAGCTAGAATAAACTGGCCTAAGATTTTTAGATTTTTTTTTTTTTTTTGTATACAATGATAGCTTAGGACCAGTTTGTTTTAATCACATTCTGATAATTATGTAGGTTGCATTTGGGAACTATTCAAGTACTTCAAACAGAGTATTTATTTGGTCCATGAAGGAAATGTTTTCATTCCTTGCTCTGTCATGTTTCATATCCTTATAGTGCCATTCTGCTTTTTCTCTGGTCTGGTGTGGAGAGATTACCATGATCTATTTGGTTATTAGAATGACATGCCAGGTAGTTCTCTATATATCTTTTAGGTCAACTGGAGTTACTTGACAGTGCCCATATGACAGACTTTTCTGGGTTACATGTTACTAACAGTATTGCCTTTTGTTACTAAGAAGAGTGGAATAGTTCTTTTTTCTAATCTGGTATAGGGCTGTTTGTTCAAAAAGGAAAAGGGTGTTTGCAGCAATCTTTCAAATGGGAGAAAGCCTATCCATCTCTCTGAAAATCAGCAATAAGAATCCTAACTGACTTGGGCTTAAGCCTGAATCATTTGCACTAATGGGGAAATAAGCAACTATTTTATTCATCAAACAACCTATTAAATTACTATACAGATGTTTATATAGTTTGGATTAGTGTGGTACAAAACCAAAATTGATGACCAATGGAGGTATTAATTATACTAAACATAGAATTTTAGCAACAGTCCTCCATATTTATTATTCATGGAACAACTAATTAGTGCTATGTTAATGTGAACCAATAATATAAATGTGTCAACTTCATTCCTCGATAAGCAGGAGAAAGTTCTCAGACAATAGGTTTATAGAACCAACATTGACAAAAACAATAACGTGTGTGTGTGTGTGTGTGTGATGTCTCCATTTGAGTAAAGTGGGATGTCCATTACTTAATCAGCCCATCATTTCTTGACCACTTGACTAATCAGTAAATATTAGTCAGTGACCCATCCCATCTTTTGAGTGCATCTGAAAATGACATTGATCAAAATATTATGAATACTTGAAGTATGTTGGTAAAATGAATGTAGACATATGCTTATCTTTTCTTTTTCTTCTGTCTCTGACCATGCTATTAAAGTTAATGAATAGGATGTAAAAAAAAAAAAAATTAAGATAAAAAAATGAGCTTCAGGTGGTTCCCTCCCCCATCCAGCACCTCCTCCCTCATCTAAAGGAATAAAAGTTGGATTTATTACCCTATACTCTAATAGGAGAATACTAACAAAACAGAGTTGTTTTTGGCATCACCCCTTCTCCTTACATGCGCACACACACACACACACACACAAAGCTTGCTTCCTGCAGAGTCTCCATATTAAGTCACCCTTATATCACATTCTGGCACTGTGGTAGAGTTGGATAAATACCTATATTTTATATTTTTTTAAAAAGTAGCTTACTTAATGGTTATCATCTTAAGAAATGGAATCAGTGACCTGAATTCAAATCCTGGATGAGATGATTTGCATTTCAGTTTGTGCTAATGCTACTGAATTCATCTCTTCTCTCAACAACTCTGGTTAAAATAGTAGGGCAGACTGGGTTCTTTAGCTTTGGTTGAAACCGTTAAATGAGGGATACTTAAGAGATTTATCAATTTAAGGGTTTGTTTTTTTTGGGGGGGTTGTTTGTTTATTGTTTTTGGGGGGGGGGTTTCAGACTTTTAATCCTAAGTAAACAATAACACTTTATAATTATTTTGTCCCCAGCTTGAAAAACTACATTTTACAAATTAAGAATGTTTAATCAAAATGAATACTTAATTTTAAGACAAATAATTTAATGTTTTCTTTTTGGAGTTAAGAATTTAGATTCTATACATTTCCTTACATCTTGGCTTCCTACTAATTATTTATTGGTAGAAACCCTAGCCCTTAATGAGAGCATTTTTCTCCATGAGGAGCAAGACAGCTTTTTATTTTATATTAAAAATTTCCCTCTGAGACCAATAAGTATACATACCAAATTTGGTATCTCTATATCAAACTACTTAGCCTTCTGTAGAGAACTGACAGACAAATACTTCTTAATTGTTAATATAGATTTATTAAAGAAAATAAGAATCAAACCTAACAAAATTCAGTTTCAAAGAAACTGAGAATGAATCAGTGTTCTCTTTTTTTGCCAACTGCTGACCTTTTAAAATTGGGTGGTACTGCTCAGGTTAGCAACTGCCCTCATTTTTTTATGTATGTTATCATAACACAGTAAAAATGACATATTTTAGTGAGATTTTTATCCTCACAAAACTGTTAATATGGTCTTTGAGAATAAGTCTCCAATCTAATTTGCAGCTTTTGCAGCTTGATAATAATAAGTGTATTCAAACCAATCATTATAATTTCTGAAGAGATAAATTTTAAATCTTAATAAATGAATTCTTCCCCATAATTTATTTACTTACATTCAATTATAATATAAATTCGATAAATAATATTGATCTTAATGGCTACTAAAGATGTTTTTTTAATCAAGTTCAGATATGATTGAGTGCTGAAGTGTTCTTGGCCTGACCAAGAAGAGAATTTACCCTAGATCCTTGATGCATGTGATTTCACATTTTCAACCCAAACTTCAGCACAGTTGGAACATTGTTTCTCAAATTTCTTTAACCCTTTCCAAAAAGTCCTATGAAAAATTTAATAATTTAAAGAATAAATTATGATTTTTTTAAAAAATGATCCTCCTCCTCTTAGTTGGGTTGAGACTTCCCTCTCCCTGTATTCATTCATTTGCTATTTGTTATAATATAAATTGGAGGTGACTTGACATTAAGATTTATGCTCACGGAAGGCAACATTTAAATATAAGAATAAAAACTACCTTAAAGTATTTTAGTAGTTTTGCTTTGCAAATCTATAATCATTGACATCCTTTAAATAATTCAGTGTACCTTCAAATGTAATTATATATTATTGCTAATAAACTGCTGGTTTATTTAAACCCATTTGATTGATATTGAGTGTATTCTAATTAATCAACTCACTGCCTTCCGTGTAGTTAATTGTTTGTGCATATTCATTGTATATTACCTCAACAATTGTTATTATTATTCAAAAAATTCTTCAGATAAATTTCTTTTTTGTTATTCACATGATGTTTCAACCAGTATTTTCTTAGGTTTTCTTCAAATATGATATGCACCTTTTAAGGAAAAAGACTCTAGTTCTAGTCTATCTTTGGGACATAAAGCAACCATCAAAATAATTCCTTTTTCATATACACTATCGGAGTTGTTCTCAGATCTTTTCATAGAATTCCATTTCACTTTCTTTGTTTTTTTTAAGTAATGGTTAACACCCATCTGGCTTATACATTTCTCTGATTTCTCAATATGTATTGCTTCTTTTAATTTTTTCTCATTTTTCAATGGCATCCTTTGCTTATGATTTTGACTTCATCACAGAGATTGTGTATTGTTCAGCTTTCACTCTCTCTCTCTCTCTCTCTCTAGATTTGATTTGCCAAGTAGGAATTGAATTGTCTGAAGAACTCTTTAAGTGATGATGGCCCTTCTCAAAATTATAGATGATATCATTATGAATGTTTTTCTAAACCTTTGCAGTCTGCCTTTCCAATCTGACTTACAATTTACCTGCCACTGGAAAGCAAAGAATTTGACCCACCTTTTATTTGTTTCTCTTTCCTTCTTCCTCCCACTTACCCATAATTACAGAGTAGATTTACTTCTCTCACTACATAAGATATTTTCTTGTTTAAGGCAATTTTGTAAATGAAAAACATTATTTCTTTCATTATTTTTATAAGCCATTGATCTTATTACTGTCAAAAAAGCTTTTTGCAAAATACATTTTGGAAATATGAGGCCAATTTTAAAATGTCCATTTAAAAGGGGAAAAAAGAAATATTTCAATTTTTTTCCAAATCTTAAGCAGAAGTTAAGTTTTTCAAAATGTAGATTCTGGAAATGTTAAACAAATATGGAGATATGAATTCTTCTAGGAATTATATTTTTTAATTACTACCTCTGTTTCATAATAGTTGTTACATTTACTACATGAAGTTTATATATAAATGTAACTACTATTATATCATATAGAAGTAGTATTTAAATGACTGATATCTACATTAATGTAGGACAGACTGAGCACTTTAACCTTGCTATTTCAATCAGTCTAGAAGAAGGAAAACTGATTTCAAACTTGTTAAACTCTGCTTAAAAACTGACCTTGTATTGCATTCACTTCATGTGGAGGGGTTGGGTAAATACATATCTTAATTAGAGATCTCAAGCATGCTGAATATTTGTCACCTTTGTATCTTCTTTTTTAGAATGTTAAGGCCTCATGGTTTCACAGATAACTTATTTCTCAGTGGAACCTTTATTGTAACTTGTGTTTTCCTTGTGTATTTAATTGAAAATTAATTTTATTTTTATTCAGTCATCATATTATTTTAGTTCACCTACTCCCAGAAATTTACTATCATATGCATATACATTTTGATAAAGGGTTACCCAGTAGCTGTATTGCTGTCAATACTATAACTGGTAGAAATTATGTATCCTCCTTTTCTTTATTTCACTTTTGCCCTGCTTTGCATCTTTCCCTGGATATAATGGCCCTTTTGTGTTTGCAATTTCTCTAATAAAATATACAACTTTAAGTATTTTCATCAGAATATTGATGTAGGGAGAATTTTTTTTATTTCTTATTTCATGGTTTGCATCTTTTATCTCTATAAGTTGCACTTTTATTGGTTTGCTTTACATATTGATTCTTTGCTCAAAAGCAGTTTATCTTTTATTTAAAATGCCCTGTCAGTAGGGCTTTTATAATACACTGATGACTATATCCACTGCGCTCTCTCCCCAAAACAGAATGTCCTGGAAAGATTCTAAAATTCATTTGATGGTGAGACTTTTTCTGGAGTTCTGAGGAGTCCCCATATTCTCATTACTTCCAGACCCACTCTAACTCACTATGGAATTATCTGTGAGTATCCCATCTCTTGGTCAAATAGATCTATTTGATAATTATCAATATTAGATAATTCTTGATACCGTATAACTGTAAATTATTTAAGAATAGTTACTTGAAGCTATAAATGTTTACTAAGTATTATTATTATTATTTACTTGAAACTATATAACTGCATAAATGAAGATTATTAAATCAAATTAATTACTTGAAACTATAATATTGTGTAAAAATTATTAGTATTAATGAGAAATACTTCAAACCATACAACTGGATGCAAACTATTTGTATTTGATAGGAATACTTGATAACATTAGCCCAATTGGCTGGGGCTGTAGAATACACTAATTACATCTCTGCAGAGGGGGTAAGATTCCCCCACAACAAATGTTCTGGATATGACATTACACCATCTGATGGTGAAGTTCCAGTTCTGGAGCTTTGGGAAATGTAGAATACATGTTGATTGCCATAGCTCCCAGGTCCACTCTGACTCAGAGTGGAAGCATGTGATAGAGTCCTATCTATGGGTCAAATAGAACTGTTTGACATTTAAACTGTGTGCAAACAAATGATTCATGCTGAATTGAATTATTAGAAATAAAGCTGTTTGACAATTTAACTGTGCATAAAGAAATAACTGATGTCTAATTGAATTGTTAGTGACACATAACAATACTTGGAACCATTTGACTGTACAAATGAATGAACAGTGTTGAATAGAAATATTTGTAATCACTGTCTGCAAACAAATGATTAATAATGAATAGAATTATTAGTATTAGATGGCAATAACTGAAACCATTTAACTGCGTAGAAGCAAATTAGTTCTAACTTATTTAAAAAATGAAATTACTTACAAACTATTTGCCTACAAATCGTGTGTGTGTGTGTGTGTGTGTGTGTGTGTGTGTGTGTGCGAACAAATGATTAATAGTAAATGGTTATTAGTATTAGATTGAAATACTTGAAACCATTTAACTGTGTATAAGAAAAAAATGACCTCAGTCTCATTTAAAAATGTTATCAACAAAATGTGTTTATAAATCATATATATTTGAGATATATATTTATATAGGATTTGGCATCAAATAACATTCAATGGTTGATATGCCATAAAACCCAACCAAACCAATCTTACACTAAAAATGTAAATATAAATGTGCAGTGAATGGCATTCCCTAACCTCAAGGCATGAAATAAACCAGAGAGGTTGAAATGATATCAAAATTGGTCAATCATTCCTTCAAAAATGTGTTAAGTATTGAGAAAAATATGTATCGTAAAATTATATTGTTCCTGTTTGGATCTCGAAATGTAAGTGCAATAATGCATTAGTCATGTTTAGTACAATAGTAAAATTGTGTTCCAGTTCAGTGTTTGGTTATATTTTAAAGGATTGTGTTTGCTTATCTTTAACTTTTGACTTGATGATAAATCATAGAAAACATGGAAAAAAAACAAAGTGCAGGTATACAAAATATATTTAATTACAATTATCAGACTGCATGCTGAAAGAGAATTTACATAGATTTTTTACAATATACATAATGTATAGAAAATATAGATATCCTCAATTTAAGATATGAAATAAAGATTTAGTGGCTATGTTGTATATTGATCCTTGATGGAGCTGTCAATCAGAGATTTCTCTGAACAGGATGCACCTGTGGAAATAAGTGGAAGCAATCACATGGTTGATCAGAAATTATAGGCATTATGAAATGATATATGCAGATGCCTGCATGAGGGGAGTCAGTGTAAGTCTGTGAGTGCCAGCTTACAGTTACGGACAGTGCCTCACTGGGGAAGTGGCCCACAGTGGCCTCTGGTTGAGTACCCTCCCTCACAGCCGAGAAGTAGAAGTGCCAAGTGGAGCCTAGAAGATAGCACAATATGGTATGGTCAATATAGCAGTCTGTCTTTGTCTCCCTCCATCTGTCTGTCTCTCATACCACCCAAGCTTTGACCTCTTTCAAGAATAAAGTGTGAAAGTAATATTTTTATTGAGAAGCATTATGGTCATTCCTCCTCTCTGCATGTATCTTCACAGTATATAACAGGTAGACCTCATGGCATAGTGATAAACATCCTAGACTGCAACATTGTAGTCAAGTAAGTTTGAAACCCAATCATGCTTTTGCATTCACTTTCAAACTAATACCCTTAAGAAAGTTATGAACTTCCTTCTCCCTCCAGCTATGGGTTAGATAGTACCACTACTGTTCTACAAGGATGGCTTTTGCATTAAATAACTCATGAAGGTTGATATGCCATTATACAAAGAAGCCAAAACCAAACCAAAATTTAGTGTGACTGATTTTGAGATGCATTTTAACCCCTGAATATATAGAATGCTATTCTGCTATCACTAGCATACATGTGAGCAAGATAGTGTTCATCCTTTTTTTTTTTAGAGTAACATTCAGACATATTAGCAAGCAAAAATTCATCCATATATTTTGTGCCAATAACTCTAAATTTTATCTCTTTTTAAAATTTCTTAAAACATTTAAAGACAACCTAGTGGATAGATAGCTGTGCTTTAGAGACCTATTAATAGCAAGTTTAATTTTTCCCTTCCAAGTTTACAGTATTGGCTCTAAACACTGAAAGTTATACAACAGTTAAATTTGAGTTAGTAACACATGTTCATTAAATCATTTTTATTGGTTCCACATTCCAATTACCTTAGGTAAGTGACAAAATTATGTTAATGTACTGAAATAGAAGTTACTGGTAACCATCTATCCCCATGAAAAGATGGGGGAGGAGTCCCCATGATGTATTGGCTAACATAATGGAATGGGACATTGTAGTAAGTTAGTTTGAACTACAGCCATGTTATTACATTCACTTTTGAACCTATGCCCTTGAGAAAATTATGAATCCCCATGTCCCCCATCAACTATAGGTTAAATAGTACTTCTGCTGTTCTACAAAGTTGGCTTTGGTATTAAAAAACTAAGAAAGGTTGATATGCCATTTAAACAAAGAAACCGAACCAGTTTACAATACTTTTTTAATTAAAAATATGCTGCATTTTATTTGCAGCTCTTCGTAATTATTTTATGGAAAAATAGGTAGAGTTTTTTTTTTTTTTTTTTTTTTTTGTATTTTATTTCATGGTTTGGATCTTATAAAGCATCTTTTTGTATATATATATAATCTTTTTTTATTTATTTTTTTTTTTCATTGGTCTGCTTTACATATTGATTAGTTACTCAAAGGCAGTTTACCTTTCATTTAAAGAGGTGTGAAGTATTGAGAAAAATAACTATAGTAAAATTATATTGTTCTTGTTTGGATCTAGAAATGTAAGTGCAATAATGCATTAGTCATGTTTAGTACAATAGTAAAATTCTATTCCAATTCAATGTTTATATTTACAGTTGGTTATTTTACAATCATATATTATAAAAAAAAATTCTATATTATTTCATGAAACTAATATTGCTCAATGAAAAAAAAAATCACAACTCTGTTGCAACAAAAAAAGAAAATTGAGTGGCACTTGAAAGATTTATAGTTTAAACATTTTTACTTATGTTCAGATTGTTTTTGTTTTCTCTTTCCCCCCACCCAATAGTTAGTCTTAATCAACCAATAATTCTATGTAATCAATATACACCTCAAGTTTGAATAACTACCAATAAACCTAATTGGTAATGTTTAATTAAATGTGAATAATTAAGAATTGGTAAAAGAATTTAATTTTTTTATTTGATTAGTTATATCTTGCTGCAACAAAAACCTTCCTTTCTTTTCAAATAGGAAGCAAAAGGTTTTTATATAAAAACATTTCCCTGAGTCCAATAAGTAAGTATTAGCCCAACTCCTCCACCCTGAGCTGAATGAGAAACAAAGTCAATTTTTAAATGGACTACAACTAATTTAAATTCAGATTTTTC
Source organism: Sepioteuthis lessoniana (assembly GCA_963585895.1). NCBI lineage: Eukaryota > Metazoa > Mollusca > Cephalopoda > Myopsida > Loliginidae > Sepioteuthis > Sepioteuthis lessoniana. The sequence goes on from OY757936.1 coordinate 68,058,433, forward strand.
CTTTTACTAAATTGGTTTTGGTTTCTTTGTTTAATGGCATGTCAACCTTTCTTGATTATTTAATACCAAAGCCATTTTTGTAGAACACCAGTGATATTATTTAACCCATAGCTAGGGAGGATAAGAAAGTTCATACCTTTTCCAAGAATATTAATTTGAAAATGAATATAATAGCACAACTGTAGTTGGAACTTGCTTAATTTGAGGCTACAGTCCAGCATTTCAGCCATTACACCACAGGAACTCCACACTGTAATAGATCAGGTACCATACCAAGGCTAAAGAAAATCAGTCTACCCTACTATTTACATATATTCAGGGAAGAAAGAAAAGATGTATTCATGTCTTTCTCAAAAGAATAACCAATTAGAGCCAAATGATATGCCAACGGCCTTACTCATCAAACCCATTCCCTATGATGATAACTGTTATGCCATGTGTGCCTGGGTTATACCAAATTTAGTAGCTTTGTATTGGGATTATTTAGCCAATCTTAAAAGACAGAAAAACTTTTTCCAATTATCAGTATAGATCTTAATAGAAATAAAACTGTTGTATTTCTTATATCTAACTGGGTATTTATGCTACAATGGTAATACTGTGGTTAAATAGATAAATGTACTAACTACTCTTAATGTGGAATGTTAAAAACTTGTCAAAGAACGAGAAGCCTGCTTGTAGACATACTATTTATATCAATGTAACGAGCTTTTGAATCAACCTTTTTACGAAGTAGGCCATAACATTAACACTTGTCACTTTTGTATGTTGGTATATAGAAGAGAGGTAATCCATTTATTTTTATGAACTTTCCTTCAGGTGCATTTTTAATGCTTCTCTTATCAAAAGCCCTTCCAATTCTCTTGGTTTGTTATCATCAATGTAAGAGTTTTATCTCTTTTCTCAAATTCACTCAATTTCTTTCTCTCTCTCTCTCTCTCTCTCTCTCTCTCAAAATATTCCTGTATTTTACAAATATACTTATACACCTGTGTATGATTTTTTTTTTTTTTCAAGAGGAGGGGTCAGCTTGGATGAGAATAATTCATTATAATGAGTGTACAGGTGTGTAACAGTTATTAGCACAGAAAATGGAACCTAAAAACTGAGTTCAAATTACAGCAAATGCTGTTTGTGATTTTTTTTTCTTTCTTTTTTTTTTTTCTTTTTTTCCAATCATGAAAAGGCATGAAATTTATATCTTCTGAAGTATGAATAAAATAATAAAGCAGCTTAAGCTCTCTAGGTTTGGTGGTTCCACCAGTCTAGAAAGAAAACTCTCTTCTAACATGTCTTGGCCCACTATAACCAGGGCTCATTACTCTTTATGTCTCAAAGACTATTGGTAATACCTAAATGCTGCAGTGGATTGAGAAAAATACTCATGAGAGAAATTATAAAAACACAATTATCAGTTAAGAATTATTTAGAAAATAAGAAAAAGAGGAAAACTCTAATTTGAAAGAATTCTTGAACAAAACTACAATTTAGGCTTTGAAGCATAATACACATATGAAAAAATAAATAAACAATGCTATTGATATTATTAATATAAAATATACCCAAACATGCACACACACAACAACCACTACCATGGTGTTAAGTGGGATCAAGAAACATAATAAAGGATTAGTTTAAAGGTCTTATTTAAGCTTCAGCAAGCCAAGAGTTCTTTGAAGCTCAGTTGGTGGAGTTGCTGGTACATTTAACCAGGCTTCCCTGAAGCAAAAGAGGACATAAGTTCAAATCTCACAAGGAGCTTATCCTTTATTATTTCCAATCAAATCAATACTGCTCCTTGAGCTGTCAGTGAGTATCAGTTAAGGTGGAAAAAGTGAAACTAATTTTTTTTTTTTTTTTTTTAAGAAAATACTAATCAATAATAATAATATAACAACTGGAGATCTGAAGAATAATTGGGACTATCCGGACTACAACATTGTTACAATCAGCTAGAATACTTAAAAGAATCCTGAAGAACAGAGGAGACTTGTTATCACTTGGACTTAAGTGAAGACCACCAATTCCTCCTGGTGTGAAAAATTATGAAGAGATATAATAATAGTGCAAGCATTGTTCTTACTTCGATCAAGACACCCTTTTTGGCTAGCTTACCATTTTGAGTATTAGTGAAGTATAAATATATGTATATTGGATAGAATTCTGTTTAAAAGCATTCATTTGATTTAATATTAAACTTTTATATAATTTCTTACTACCTTTTTGTGTATTTAAATAAATGAGAAATTGAAAGCTATTTCAAGCAAAATAATTGCCCTATTAATTATGAAAAAAAGTAAGAAAGTGAGATCCTAATTCCTTTTAGTTTTTTATGCTGCTGGCCTGAATTTGAGCATTCTTTGATTTATCAAATGCTTTTTAAACAATTAATTATTCTCATCTGTTTTATGTATGTATGTATGTGTGTGTGTGTATGTGTATGTATATGTATATATATATATATATATATATATATAGTGTGTATGTTGTTAGTTTTATTTGAATGGCAGTCAACTGTATACTTGCTTGGTTAGTTAGAGTGATTGGTATGTCCTAAGATTCACTGTGTAGGATGCAGGTTGATTTTTAGGGTCAGATTTTTTTTTTTTTTTTTTTTGCGAGGGGGTGTGCTTTATATGCTGCAAAATGTGGCAATAAATAGAATAATTAATTTAATCTCAGAACTCCAGACATTTGGAGATGAACACCACTTCAAATGTTGACTTAATAGATATTCAACTTTGACATTTCTTGAATAATTATCATTACAGAACATTAGTTTTAAGACTGAATGTTCTTTATAATGTTAGTTTGTCTGATATATAATTATGCCTTTGGTATTAAGACTAGCAGTATGGGATAAGCAGTTTTAATGTTATAGACATAACTTGTATTGATATTACATTTTACTGTAGGATATATATGTGTTTATTGTTTTACTGGCATCTTTCTCTGACCTTTAACCTTCTTTTCATGAAATTTCTGTTATTCAAAACATGGTACCTGCTGAGGGTTGTTTTTTTTAAAAATTTTTTTTCATTTAAATACTAAATGACCTTTCTGATTCTAATCAGTTTGTAGCATAACCACCTGGGTTTCTCATATTTTTCAACTTTAAGGACACAGGGTGGCTGACTGCTCTGTCGGTAGGTCTTAGAATCTCCTGCAGAGAGAGAAAACCTCTTCCCAAAAAGATGGGTGCCTTTGGTATAGACACTAAACCACATCTGGTGGTTATGCTCTAGTTCTGATGTTCTGAGGAATATCCCTCCATTGCCCTTACTCTGAGGTCAAGTTTTATCTTGAACGGAAGTACCTGTCTCAGGGTCCCATCTATTGGTCAAATAGATCTGTTTGCAAATTATCTGTATTAGATAAGAATACTTCATATCATATAACAATGTGCAGAAAATTCTTAAGAAATAACTACACAAAAAATGTAAAAATGAACATGCAATTAACACAAATTCTTAACCTCTTGGCATAAAATAAACCCAGTGCAATTGACACGCCATTAAAATTAATCAATCAACTGGGTGGCTGACGTCTGCCTTGTTACTCTGCTAAAATAAATCCAAATGTAAATTTTAAAACCTATTTTTGTTGTTGAAAAGTTGTTTGTACTCTGTCTCTTCTGTTTTCTTTGTGAATTGCTTCAAACTAAAATCAATCCATGTGCACCCCCTACCCCATGATTGCTTGGTTGACTCTTCTAGTTGCTCAAAGACCAAATGACCTATTTTGAAATTCTGGCTCTTGTTAAGTTGGACTGAACTGTGCTTGGGACAATCAGTTTTTTTTTTTTTGGGGGGGGGGACAAAATTATTAGCATAATTTCAATCTGAAATTTTCAGTGTTTAATGTTTGGACTCTATGGTTGATAATGGAGTGCTGGATTAAGTGCATTGACAAGGAGGGAGATTATGTTGAATTATGAATTTTTGTTGTGTAAAATAAATACTTTTTTTAACATTTTACTCCAGACCTTATTGTGTGTGTTGGGTATTTGCCCCCAAAAAATCATTTGATATTTTTAAAAATGCTCAATGCCATTGTTAGCAGAACTAATTTAAAATCTAAAAGTTTAAAAAGGTCTACAATTTTATATATCAACCATGGCTTCGTTTCACATGTATTAAGCCCACAGGATTGTCAAATGGGTTGAAATACCTTGGTTTTGTGCTTTATGTCTTCATTCCAATGTGGGGGGGGAGATGTGAACAAAAGATAATGTAATTGTCCTTTCTCTCTTCCTCCTCTCACTCTATCCTCTTCTATCTTATTGCTTTATATATATATATATATATATTAAATACTACTGCTGTTCAGGCTCTAAGGAAATTTAAATGCAGATAGTGAGAAGCAAGGAAAACAGCCACACTATATCACAAGACGCAGGTTGTGTAATGAATATGGATGATGAGTTTGGACCCTAAGCATTCGAATGAATGTATACACATGTTCACTTCTGTATGCACTTAAAAAAAATACTGGTTTATTTACTTCTCTGTTTGCAAATACAAAAGCTCTTACTTGCAGCCATGTGTGTATGTGCATTAACATAAAATCATGTACAAACACGTGCACATAGATGCATTTATATGCACTCTGTCTGTCTGTTCATGGAATCGCACACATGCTTCTATACTTTAGTCTAAACACTTGTATTTATGTAGATGTTTAAATATGTTTACGCACATTTGTAGATATGAAGGTAAAAGCACTATTTGAAACCATACTGGTATACATGGTTTTGTACATGCACAGTAGTATACATGCATGTGGATATCTCTCTCTCTATATATATATATATATATATATATATATATATATATAATCTCTAGGAAAAGGAGTCGCACTCTCCCCTACACCTTAGTGTTGTAGGTATTGAAAAGGGAGCTTTCGAATCAGCATCAACTACTACGACTAATATATACACACACATACACATCCGACCCCTCCATACAAACAGGATATGACACAAGGTCAATTTTTAAGTGAAGTTTTACAGGCTTTTATTTATATATATACTCCCCAATTATATACATGTGTGTGCATATCTCACAGGTTTAAATATAAATTCAAATATATATATATATATATATATATATATATATATATATATATATATATATATACATACACACACCCACCCAATGATATGCATGCATGTACATACAAACATACATATAAATAAATGTATTTATATGCACATATTCCATATGTTCACGCCCACTCATATTTCTCCACTCTCAGCCAAACAACTTGTGAGGCTTTGTGAACTGGCTACACACTTGTCGACCCTGTTGAATGGTACATGATCCGGCTGGTGTGGTTTGCTTACCTGGCCTTGCTTGTTGGCTGAAATGGTGATTCCTTGGCTTCAGGGGCTGGAAACCCCCCCAGCTTTCTCCTGCTTTGACAGGACCAAGTTTATTGCTTGATGCCTAAGGCACCCCACTCAGGGGATGCTGACAAGGTAAATAATTTCTGGTACTGCTGGTCATGTATGTTTTGGCCCTTGTCCAGCTCCTGTTTTTAAAAAAAAGCCTTGTGCCACACTTTATCTTGGCGGGAAGATGAACAAATGCCACTCTTACTTCTATGCAGTATGCACAACTGTATGCCTTTGTGCATGTCTCTCTCTCTATATATATATATATCTATATATATATATATGTGTGTGTGTGTGTGTGCATGTTCTTTTTTACATCTGAACACACTTGTATATACTTGTAACTATACAAATATGTACATATGACCATACTTTCACATTATGCACTTCTACCCACAAAGATTGATATAACATTAAAAACAAAATAAACCTGACCATTTCTTCACATACATACAATCAGATGCAATTATAGACCATGTATATGCTTAATTATGTTTAATCAAATGTAGTTGCTCATTTGCATCTATAGCTGAACATACATCCATGCCACAAACATGACCCTATACCAGACTTAGCCAAAGAATACATATGCTAATATTCAGTCAAATGTACAATCATTCATATATGTAAATGCACATTCACATTTGTTTAAATATGCATCTACTATTTCTCTGATTACTCAGCCTCACTATCCTACAATATTGGTCAGCAGGCACATGCAAAACACCCCCACACCAAAACATCCAACCCACTATTTACCTCCTTCATTCGTTCTTATTGATTTATCGACTGAGCACCACAGCTGCTGCTGCTGCTGCTGTAGCTGCTACCACCACCATAACTTACACCTTCCCTCACTTTCATCTCTCTCAATTCTTTTCCATTGCTACTTTCAGGAAAGGAATCAACAAACAATCGCGTCAATCACGATTGCAATAGATTAATGAGCCGCAGTTCTTTAGGACACCTACTTGCTGTGGGGTGTTTAGCTGTTGCATCCCTTCCTAGCCTCTTCTCATCCCATCTGGCTCTCTTTCAATCCTGACTATATACATATGCACCGCCTCAATCAGGCCGGGCTGTCCCTTCTTTGCTAGAGATCCCCACTCCCCATTGTTACACAGGTAGCAGCTGTTACTAACAATTGTTGTTATTGTTGTTTATGATTACCAGTACTTGTTCCACCGCTGATAGCACTTTACTGGGAGTGCTGCTGCTGTCATCTTTATCCTTGTTGTTCTTTCTGCTGTCTTGGATAAACATTATTTCACTCTGAAAACAGCTCAAAGTATTCAAAGTATTCAGTTTCATAAACAAGCACCTACACGTTCTCAGCTTCCGTGTGTGCAGAGTTCTTCACACTTTACATCTTGCCATGCAGCATCCAAACAGAAAAATGGACAATGTTTTGATGGAATATCGCTATTGCATTGCACTAGCCAACATGGAATTCTACAAGACAAAATATGTGGTACTGGTGCCAGTCAATGGTATAATATTTTTTTTCATTTCTCTCTTTTTTTTTTTTTAATTTATTTATTTTTTTTAACTTATGTTCAACATGCAGTTTTATATAGAGTATATATGTATGTATGTGGAGATGTATATATGTGCATATAGTTATTAACTAAACTTAGCTTAGTTGTTGCTCAAGACAAGAAGTATGTAGTGCCTAGTGTGAATTGAACTCATTTGTAATAATCAGCCAGCTTAGCTCACTAATCATTATATCACAAGATGCTTTGACACAAGTGTGTGTGTGTGTGTGTGTGTGTGTGTGTGTGTGTGTGTGTGTGTGTGTGTGTGTGTGTGTATCTCTTTTTCTTTTCCCTCTTCATGATAATATACTTTTATTCAGAATCATTTATGAGAGTAAATTTTTTCATAATTATTCATATGCAAAATACATACATATATATTATCTGTATGTGTATCTTGTATATTTTTTTTTGTTTATCATAATAACAATTTTTAACATTTCAGAAATAAACTTATTATATAATCCAACTTTCATTCAATAGCTTTTTATAGCAATATATCATGAAATATGTTTCCAATACATCTATGTGTATCTGTTTCATAGGCATTACTTTTAAATTAATGAATATGGTTTAAAATTGTCCCATACAGAGAAGATATAATAATTGTCCCATTTAAAGAAAATATTGAAATGTTGATTTTGGTAAAAACAAGATTTTAAACAAATCAAATATATAAATATTTTATTCATATTCATTTTAAAAATGCTATTAAGAGAAAGTTATTTTTTTCTAAAATTATGTGGGATATATTTAAATGATTATCAAATGAGTAACATCAGAAGAAAAAAATTTAATAGAATAATTTCTACATCAATTTTCTTGATACCAGTAAGTTTAAATTTATTTATTATCTTAAACAAGTTGTCATTTACTGTGCTTAGTTTAGCAGAAAACTGTTTTTCAATGGAGCACAAAGTGAGAATTGAAGTCTCTAACAATTGTTTGTTAGCCTCAATCACTTAACCATTATACCATCTACTGTTTAAAAAAGAAAAGGTGACATTATAAGCAATACAAATTGTTAGGTTTCAAGTGGTAAAAATTTACAAACATTAAATTGTGTTCTATATAATTAGGGGGAAAAAACCATGCTCTAAAAAAAGCATCATTCACTTTATATTAAAGCAACAAGCAGATATTTTCTCTATTTAGAACTTTGTTCCTTATGATTTACTCCACTTTCACTAAGTATAGTTATATAAAATATTTAAGATAATTTAAAACTTATATATCTAGATCATAGTAGATAGAGATTGTTCTCAGTGTTTTAATTTTTGTTTCTAGTGTCTGTAAAGTATGCCTCATTAGTTCAATTACTGTATATAACTGAACTTTATATCAGGAAAATTATCTGACCCTAAAGGTATACTGATCTCAAAATTCATTTAAAAAATGCATACTGAAAAGCTGCAACCTTTACAATGATTAGGTTTTAAAAAATCAAAATTGAATGTAGTGAATTTGCATTGAAGATTTCATTAATAAGCAACAGTGGGACTCAATAATACCAACATTTAAATAAAAATGTTTTTAAAGAAAATAAGAAACATTCATCTTAGTCTTTATTCTTGCTGTATTAATGTTTTTTAAGTATCATATATATATATATAAAAGATGTCTCAAAAAACATTTGAGATGTACAGAATGTTTCAGAAAAATTCATATCATTTCCTTATCTTGACCAATTCTCATTCAAATGGTCTCAAATTTTAACAGCATGTGTAGAAATAACTTAAAATTCTGTTAATGTCTCAATACCTTTTCTTTCCCAATGATTGGCATTTCCATACTATAAAAGAAAAAAGCATAAAACATTAAAACTGTATTTTTAAATTGTTTCTACACATACTGTTAAAATTTGAGATCATTTGAATGAGATTGACCAAGTTATTAGATTACAAAATGATATAATTTTTTCTGAAACACCCTGTATTTAAAAGAGAATTAAATTATTTGATGTTTTATTTCTTATTTTATTTTTATATTCTTTTTTGCCATATAAATTTTCATATTGATTATACAAATGATAAACATACTTTTCTTAAATGTTATGTTTAGACATTTTTAAATTACTTAATGCAAATTAAAATTAAAGCCTAATATTTATATTACACAAAATATATACAACTAACATCAGCATAATTTCCTTAAATGATATAATGTTTAGAAATTACTAAATTAATTCAAATTATTGATTTTATTATTATTATTGACATTTGCAGACTAAGCTGATTTCAAGAAAATGAAAAAAAATATTTTGAAGTGCAAAATTATAAAATATATTGGTCCCCCTCTTTTTGTACTTAGGATTGATACTGTCTGAGAAAGCAGATTCTCCATTTTTATGGTTATCATTTATTTTTTTTATACTTCGAAAGGCTAAAAGTGCAATTAATATTTTTTCATCCTCTTCTCTTACTCCTTTTCCTTCCATTTTCTCTCATTCTCTTCACTACCCCACCCATCATCCCCCACTCCTAATATTAAATGGTCAATATTTTATCTCTAATCTGTTAAATGTCTCCATTTTCAAAATTAGAACATGTAAATCATTTTAAGTAAAATTAGAAAGAAAATTTATTTAATGTTATTAAAAGAACATTTTCAAAATTTAAACTGTATTCTTTTTGAAATGATTAAAGAAATTTCCTCTAAATTCATTAATGCTTTTAAAAAAAGTTACTCTTTGAAATTTGAAGTAAAATAATCAGAAATTTTACATAGTTTAAAAGGCATGCTCAAATATTAAGTTTCTGTGACTATATTTGTTATAAACAGACATAACATAGAATAGTTTATTTTGATGAGGTGGTATGTTCTTTGCTTGATTAACAGAATTTATAAATCTAATATCTTTATAAATTATCAGTTTATTATTTTAACTACAAAGCATTAAAATTTAGCTGAACATCATCTGATGTTACAACAGTCTAAACTTTTCTTTGGTTGTTCATTATAATTATTTGAAATGCATATCACAATTAATTCAATTTCTCGAATAATCTATTTGGTATCATTTCCTACCTATTACTTTTGGGAAGTTCTGTATTACCTCTTTTATCAATGCACTAGTTAAGACCCATAGAAAAATGTTTTTGATATATTAAAATTGCTATAAGATAATAAACTTTAAAATAAGCTAAGAATAATTTAAGATGTCAATAAACTATCGTGTTTTATTTTTCAAATTTAAAATACTATAAAGTTTATTTTTATGCATCAACAGAACATTTTTCTTGTGACACTATGAACTCATAAGTGCACTCATACATATCTATTTAGTTTCAAGCACATGATCATGGTTAGGTGTGTGTGTGTGTGTATATATATATATATATATATATATATATATATATATATATATATATATATATATATATATATATATATATATGCTTGGGGGGAGTAGATATACATAATTGTAGGAATGGTTGACATCAGGAGAATGGATCCTGGTCAAAAGTTAAGAAGTGAGAAGAATGGAGCTTGAAAGAAATTATCTTTAATAGCCTCTGTTGGACATGGAAATTTACTAAGCTTTTTGCTTAGATGTGGCACAAGGCCATATGAAAGAGGCACCCAATGAGACTCAAAACCTCTGTTGGACATGGTTAGAGGTATATCAAAGGCTGGCCAGTTTAAGTACCTAAATATTTGTGGTCTGTATTCCTGATGTAGGTAAGGGCAAAGGCTCCATATATACTGGGCATAGGCAAGAACAGAGAGTAGCCAGTAAGAATTAGCCTGGCCAGTTAGCAGTGTCCAGAAACAGCAGTTCTGGCTAGTTAGAGTTCATGCCTCACCTGAGAAAACAGGAGAGGTGTTGCAACAGAGTAGAGCTTGTGGTATGTTGGAATGTCTCTCTCATCTCTCCCATGAGCAAGTTGGATCCTTTGAAACTTTTTGTTTGTCTTATATCTTTTAACACCAAATCAAGCTTTGTGCTCAGAGCCAGATGGTTAGGTCACACTCATACAACATTAAATAATCATAAATTTAATTCGTGAAATCTAATATAACACACTTCTATTGTTCTTAAATCATCAGAAGAATTTATTGTATCAGCAATTCAGAGAAAATGCTATAGGAAACTTATCCACAAAAGACACCTACACACAGATACACATTATGTTTTATATATGTAGATTAAAAAGAGATAATCATACCAATAAGATAAGCAAACTTTTTTACCTATTCAATTCTGTAACAACTAAAATTAACTTTTCGAGTGCTCTTTTTTTTTTCTTTTTTTTTTTTTTTTTGGAAAAATGATTATAAAATAATTTAACAGATTTGATATCAAAACTGTATTATTTTGTAAACTCTTTCATTTTAAGAAAAGATAATTTTATGTTCTATAAGGGAAGTCCTTATGGCAAAGTGGCTAACATGCTGAACTGCAACATTATAGTGAGTTCAAACTCCTGTCACACTATTACATTTACTTTCATAATGATACCCTTTGGAAAGGTATGAACCCCCTTATCCCCAAAACTATGGGTTAAATAGTATCACTACTGTTCAACAAGGATGGGTTTAGTATTAAATCATCCACAAAGGTTGATATGTCATTAAACAAAGAAAGTTTACTAAACACATCTTCTATAGCTGTTAAAAGTAGGTTTATTTTGTATCTTTATAGTCAACTACCAGTGTATTGAATTCAGTTAGTAGGATCTTTGGTTAGATTAGGTTAGTTTATCTTCTTACGCTTATATATTAATATTCAAAAGTTTCTGCATTTGTCTGTCCAAGAATGACACCCAAGCAAGGGCTCAGGTTGGTCTCTTAAGTGATTTGAGGTCACTAGAAATCATTAGATGACAAAATGTCATTTTTGGCTAAACAAAGGCTTTGATATAGATTCCAAAAAGCTTTTATAATCTCATAAATGGTATGATGGAAAAGGTCAGATCCTTTTCTTTCTCTTGGCCAGTTACATTTTGCATATTCATGAGTAAGTAGTGAAAAAGGACTTTACATAGTTGCAAAAAATGGAAGAACAAGAAATGTATACAAAGAGGTTCTTGGAAGCTCATCAGAATTTTTCTTTGAAACTTTTCTTTTGTTGTGTAGCTATGATATGTTCATATTTCTGTATCCATAGAAATATGCTAAAATTATTTCATCAATTATTTTGTCTTTTTTTTTTTTTTTTTTTTTTCTTAGGCAACTCTAAGTACTTCTGCATGTTTATATTTAATTCCATACCAGTACTTCACCCAAATGTATTCAAACTACAAAATATAAGAGTTAAGTAGAGAAGATTTGTGAGACAAAATATTTCACAAGTATATTTCTTGGTATCTCTAGAAATTAAGTCTTATATTCTTGTTCATAGGAAATTATATTTGTTATAAATAGATGAGCGACTATTTAAAAGTGTTAATGTTGATTTATTTATTTATTTTTTTATGTTACATTGTTCTTTTTTTAAGCTGCCTGGTAGAATTTCCCTTTGTCCGAGCAAAAGATTAATTCTGAAGAACAAATCAGAACAGGAAGATAATTTCTTCAATGGCCGATCCAGTCTAATAATGACAGCTTAACAAATTCAGAGAAAAAATTTGGAAAGATAGTGGTTATGTCTTTCCTAATCAACTTGTTTGGCTTTTTCCCCCTTTTTTTTCTTCTCTTTTCTCTTTATTCCTGTTGCTTTTCTTTTTCTTGCTATTCTTTTCCTTTCTTTTTTTCTTCCACATCCTTGTTATTCCTTTTTCTTTTTCTCCTTATTCCTTTTTCTTTTTTTCCCCCCCTATCTTTATTCCTCTTGCTCCTCTTCTTCCTAACAGAATAATTACTTGTCAATTCTCTACCTTCTGATCAACAGAATCTTCACCTATTATGATATATCTGATATCAAATTGATCTTGTGGGAGGGAAATAGTTAAAGATCTTTTTTCTATCCTAGACCTTTAATTTCCTAAATTTTAAGATTTTCTGTTTTTTATTATCCACAATATTCATATTTGTCGACATAGAACAGAGATTATTTATTGTGAGTAAGATGAGAGTATCTCTTTATCTTCTAAAGCATCATCTTTGTAAATACTTATATGCAATTTATCTTTAAGTACTTAGAAGTGAATTTATCTACCAGTCTATAAGAATATAACCTGTCACTCTATTACTGAAATCCACTAACTTTTTAGTATATAGTTTAATATTTTCACTGTTTCACAAGTTAGGATTCATTTAATCATTCAAAATTAAAATGTTTTTTCTATGACAACATAGCAATAATATATCTGAAATGTTTTTTTTGTTTTTGTTTTTTTTTTTGGGGGGGGGACTCCTCCTCCTCCCCCCTCCGAGAATTTTCGTGGGTAACCATACCTGAACATAGATAATGGCATAAAAACTTATTCTTGTGCACCTATTTGAATAAACCCCAGCTAATTTTTAATTGGATTTAATGATGCTTCAGTATTTAAGTATGTTAAGGTGTTGCCTTTGACATTAAGTTAAACAACACTACTTCTTTTTTTCAGTTTTCACATATATTTAGAGATATCAACAAATTAGCATAGTTCCCACGATGATTTACATATGGAGGTGTGCTTAGCATTATGGTTATCATCATAGGAAAAGGGATCAGTAACCGGAGTTCAAATTCATTAAATGCAAATACCCTTAAGAAAGGCATGAATCCATTAAAACAAGGAAAACTCTGGATTCAAACCAGTTTTTACCCTGCTTAGAAATTGACCTTACCTTGTATCTTGCTTGTAGCAGAGGTGTTGGCCAACTTATATATAAAAGCTCTGTCATCGATATTGAGCACTATTTAATACCACAAAATTTGTTTCACTATTGACTCATCAAGCAAGCTAGTGATAACCATTAATCATATATATAGTGTGTGTGAAATGGTATTCTCTTTACTTGTATCCTCTCATTGTAATTTCTGTTCTTCAGTCTTCTCTTTTGTCATTTCTTGTTTCCCCCCCCTACCTTTTTCCATCCACTTCTTTGCTTTCTTCTTCAGTTTCATGATTATTTCTTCTGAGGTTCTGTTTCTCCTTTTTGTTTATTTGAATAATGCTTGAAGTTACCATAACAATGAAATTCATTATTGCCTTGTAGTCAGACCAGGTTGCAGGATCAAGATATTCTGTTTTACATATATTATTATGGCATCCATCAATCTTCTGAGATTATGTCTGGGCAAAGTTGTGTGAAAAACTAGCAGTTACCTATGTAGTAGATCTCTCCCCATCACAATATTTTCCAAAGGAAGGTCAAGCTGCTATACACTTTGGCAGTAGTGTCATCACAAGAGTTACCAGAAGGTTGAACAAAATTGTCAGACTGCCTTAGGGACTCCAGCTGTTGGTTTTGAATTCAGTTTTTCCTTCTTTCTTCTAAATTGGTTGCCTTACCAATGATAGAAAGCCTAGTTTGCCCCTACTATTTTAATCTTAGTTGGAAGAAGAGATTAATACATAGTTTGTCTCAAGGATATCAGTATCAAATGAAATATACCTTTGTCCACTACTTCAATTGGCTTTTCAAGTCCATTTTCTTTGACAGTAACAATTACTATTACAAATACCATATTTGAAGGCTTATAAGACACTTTTTTTACCAAAATGTCCTAAAAAATCATCCTGCATCTTATAAGGTCAGCTTTGGATTACTGACTAGTTAAGTTTTAGTGCTGCCATAGCCCTTAAATTAAACCACAAACATCACCAATACCTGAATACATATGAAACTTAGAAACTAATTTGACAGTGGAGAAGGCTACAAATTTCAGACAAAAACCCTTCACTTGATGTTCGTAGTTTTAATTTTTTTTCAGTGCCTGCTCTAATTGAGGTGCTTCTTATTAGCTGTCAATATGATATGTGAAAATTTGATGTATGGAAGTCAAAATTAGCACAATATTTATCAGCACAGAATGTAACCAGCAAACTAAGTTTGAATTATGGTAGATGGGTCTTGTGTTCTCATGGCATTAATGCTCTTAGGAAAGGCATGAATCCATATCATCACCTATCAGACATTCTATCAAAATTACACTAATATGCCATGAATTTTGACAAAATAGGCGATTGTAAACTTGGGCAAACCACTCTCCCATAACTACCTTTACTGCCTTGACAGTAATCAGTGAAAGCACATGTAACATAATGGTTATAATTGTAGGAAATGGACTCAACAAGTTGTGTTCAAATCCTGAAAAATGGATAAATAATCAGGCAGACTGGGATCTTTTGCCTTCATAAGGCAACCAGTTTAGAAGAAGGAAAAATTCTGAATTCAAAACCTGAGGAGTGTTGTTTGGAGAATATGGTGCACCATTTTTCTATTAGCAGCTTATCCAAAAAGTACAAGCCTTCTTCATTATAAACGAATCACCTGCATAATTGGTTTAGTCATTCATATCCAAACGGTATGTCATACACAACAGAGAACTACTGACTGATTGAATGAATGTGACATTCATAAATAAAGGTTATAGCAGAAATATCCCCTTGAAATCCTACTTTTGAAATAATTGAAATGTCCCATTAAATAGTCATGATGCAGCACCTCATTTTCTTGGTTCTCTTTAGCTGTAGAGTAAGTTTCAAATTTCTAGTATTCATCATTTGGTAGTTTTTGCAATTAGCTAATTTGGAAAAGTAGAATGGACAGCAGCAATTAAATATGAATATGTGTAAATTTAGGTTAAGTTTGGATTATCTCTAGAGTATTTTTGATCTTAATAGCCATGATGTCTGTCATGGATAAAGGGACAGTTAAAAAACATGGACAGTCAATTGAACATCAGCTTGGTAGTTAAAAGAAACAATGCTTTTATTAGTTTAGCAACAGCATATAATTCAAATTCTGACAAGTATTAATCCAGTAAATGCTGGTGATCCTTGGTAGGCATGAATCACTTTAAAGGATTTTTAGAAACATAAAATTGCTGCCATTGGGATATTCCTTCATATTCCTGATAAAGAAATGTAATTATTTTTATTAGCAACCCTCCCCCTTTGGAAACAACATCAGTGTAAATCAATTATAGCAACCTGGGTACCAGACCAAGCAAAAGTTAGTAAATAATATCTTGATTATAAAAAGGGAAACCTTGAGTAAAATGATGTACTTAAGATATGTTTGAAAATAGGGCTAGGAATAAATATATTTTTATTTGTTTATTAGCAATAATTTTTCTAGGTTTTTGAAAATAGAATTAATTGAATTATATAATATATATATGACAATGTGTATGGTTTTCATTTTTCAATCATATTTCTTACCTACATACTTCATCTCTTCTATTTGCTTTGCTTTGTCTGGCGTAAGGTTGTAAGCTGCTGACATTGGCTAGAGTTAAGAGTGTGTGTGGAGGGTTTTATATACAGGATTAAATAATGTAAGTACTTCTAAATTCCTCCATGACAAAAAGATTATCTATGTACTATAAATATCATGAAATACTAGTTTGATATAGGTGGGAGAGGAAAATGAGTAGGTCATTTAAAAAAAATTTTTTTTATATTCACAGTTGGTGATAACTAAAACTTCTCAGTTCATTCAGCTGGGTCTGCAGAATACACCAACTGCATCCCTGAAGAAGAATAAGACTCTTCCAATAAGTGTTCTGGATATGATACCAAACAATCTGATAGTGAGGTTCCAGTAATGCTTGAGCTTTGGGGAATGCGGAGTACTCCTTCATTACTATTGCTCTCAGATCCACTCTGGTCTGGAGTGGTAGCACCTTATAGGGTCTGATCTATGGGTCAAATAGAACTGTTTGACATTTAAACTGTGTTCTAACAAGTGACTTATGTTTAATTGAATTGTTACTATACCAATACTTGAAAGCATTTAACTGTGTGCAAACAAATGATTAATAGTAAATAGAATTATTCATATTAGAAATAAGTGAAACCATTCAACTGTATGCAAAAAAAATGAGCTCAGGCTCATTTAAAAATGTTATCTACAAAATGTGTTTAGAAATCATATATTTAGTATATATATTATAAAAGGGATTTGGCATTAAATAACCTACAATGGTTGATATGCCATAAAACAAAACAAAAAATCAAAACTTCTACTAATTTGAACAGTTTGATCAGTCTGTTCATGTCAATTTACCGAGTGTTTTCCTTGTCTTGTCAAACATTTCACATATCCTGAAATCATTCCACCATAAAATAAAGAAACTCATATCAATCTTTTATTTTTTCTTTTGGAAACCATTTCATGCCTTAATTTTTGGGTATCTCTTTGTAAAATAGAAATTACAGCATGAACAATGAACTCTTTGATATTGACTTAAATAAAGAATGGATAATATTCATTTGGAATCTAAAACACAGTGCACTATTTGATAATGTAATACTGTAACACTATCTCAAAAAAATTTTTCAAAAAAGAAAAACAATTAACAAATACGACACTATATTATGACTGAAGTTTAAAGTGAACATCTATGGAGTTTAAATGAGATGTTTTTCATGAAAACTACTCCAGCTGTCATTCTATAACCATGAGTAAACAGCTTGGTCAGAAATAAAGATATATATACACACACACACACACACACACACACACACACACATATATATATATAAATAAAAGATTATTAAATATAGAGATTGAGAAGGTGTAACACAATAGTCAGTCAAATAAGTATCTTTTTAAACTCCCCATCTTACTAACTTGCATATATATACCAACCCCTCTGCACAAGCAGGATGCAATATAAGGCCAATTTCTTTAAGTGCAGTTTAACAGCTTTGAATTCAGTTTTCCTTCTCCTTCTCTAATTGCCATACAAAGAGCCTAGTCTGCCCTACTATTCACCCCTAACTGGAAAAAGAATAATTGGATTCTTACCTATCCCAAGAGTATTAGCACTATGTGAAATGCAAACAGTTTCATCCAGTATTTGAATTCAAGTCACCTTGTCCATTTTCTATGATGGTAACCATTACTACTAGAGTTCATAATTTCGAAATGATTTAAATCTTTATATATGATCATTCTTTCATTTAGCCATCGGAGATGCAATAGCTTAATGGTTGGAAGCATGGAAAATAGAATTAGGATAGTTTGCGTTCACTTCTCACTAATGCCCAATTCCTTTTTAACACTCTTCCCCTCAGCTTTAAGGAAGTAATTGGGCAGTTCGTGTTCCTTAGCTAAAGACATCTGATTAGAGACTTCTCATACAAAAGTTCCTTGCCAGAAACTTAAATTAGAACCATTAATTTTTTTTTCTTTGAGTTTATTTCCAGTTACAAGAAAATGATAACTTTAAAAAATTGTTTACATCTGTTATAAAAGCAATAGCCACAAGGAATCATAAGCATTAACCACTCGACAATGTTTATCAATTTATAAGTCCTCATAAAAACATAGTTTGGTATTACTAGCTTAAAATTCTGCCTATAAGATGGGATTTCAGCTAGTTTCATTGATTCCTTTCCCTGAATAGATGAATGGAAACTACAAATAATATATTAAGCACATTCATTTTCAATCATGATATTTCAAGTGTTTACAATAAGGTTCTTTTATTAGTACAATAATTATAAGTACCCTAAGATTGATTTGAATGATGTTATGTATTACCTGATGAATTTTAGTGTAGTGTATTTATAGATTTTTGTTTGTTTTAAAAGTAATTAATCACTTAGGCTAATTAATCTTTCGTTGCTAATTTTCCTTGTCAGGCCAACAATACACACTTAATTTTATTTTAATCTTTCATTTTACTGAAAAGAATCATCCTTATTATTTAGAAAACAGAGGGTATATTTCAAATGATTTCTGGTGTATGTGTGTGTGTGTATATATATATACACACACACACACACACTAAAATAGTACCTATAAAAATGACATTGTTTACATATGGATTAGCATTCCTGCTGAGTATTTGTGCACTTCATGAAAAGTATTACAAACACAAAGTATCACTCCAACTGCATGATCAGTATAGTATATGTGCACTCTTGTAAACGTGTTACACACGTTCTCTCTCTCTCTCTCTCTCTCTCTCTAATATATATATAATTCTTTATTCTTATTTACTTGTGTATGTAGACAGTCTGAGTAGTTTTGATGAAAAGTAACTAAAATTAAGATGAAAGGAATATTAGTCAAATATATATATATATATATATATATATATATATATATATATATATATATATAATGGTTTTTATGTGTTAGTCAGCAATAGAAAAAACTGAATTCTATTTTTGTTATTCTTTTTATATTGAATGTTTTCTTATCTTGCTATACCAAAGTGTAGTCTCCTTATCATAAAATCTGAATCATTTCTCTCATCATTTACTGATTTTTTTTCCCCTTGACCTTAAGTCATATTCTGAAGAATCCTTTATTTTATTTATTTATTTATTTATTTATTTTTTAATACCTACTTCTTCTACTGTGACTTGGGGTTTCTGGTGGCGGGGGTAGATTATTAATAATCTAAGGTTTGGAAGTTCCACTATGATTTTTTTTTACCAAATGACTAATATCTAAAGATAATCTCAGTACATTCAAGGATGTTGTTAGCTCTTTTTATTTATTTTTTGTTAACCTTCCTATTCAGTTTTTGCTTTTCAAGATATCTTAAAAGTGAACTTTACATAGCATGTTGATCTTTTAACCTTGCTGTTTCATTTTTTTTTTTTTTTATTGTGGTCATTGGATATTATAAATAAAATTCTACATTTGTAATGACCATCTGAAGAAGCAGGCAATGAAGTTAATGCTTAAGCTCATCTTGAAATTTTTCCTTTTTATTTTTTCTTGAATATGAGAAACAATTTCCATTATTATACACTGATGTACTCAGATTAGACTCCTTATCTTGTTTGTTATTATAGTCACAACTTTTCAACTGTTTTACTTTCTGGCTTTCTTTTAGTGTCTCTTTTAGTCAGTAACCATGAAATTTCAAACCAAACTTTTTTTTTTTTCCCCCATCTACAGAGGTAGATTGTTCTTATTCTAGCATCTATACTTAAAGAATGATTGTAATCTAATCCCATGGATTACATAATTGATTCAGTTTGAAATACCCAGGTTACCATTTATGACAGTGTTTGGGGAACTATCTTCTAACAAGCAGTAAATAAAACTACAATTTGTATTCCCCTGTTTGCTGTAAATGGGATCATCCTATTCTTCATAAATCCTTGGTGACACAAACAGGAGAGTAAGAGCCAACAAAGAAAGACTAACTGGTGACAACCCAACTGCATTACAGAAGTTCCACTATAAACCAAGTAGAAACCAAAATGCTTTACATCATGTTAGTCTTTTTTCAGCCTCCCAACAAGGAAAATGAATATAAAACAAGAGCTGACACCTGAAAGTGTCCAAAAGTTACAATAGTCAGAAATGTTGTAATTCACCAAAGTGAAGATACTAGTTTGAGTATATTGTATGTGTAATAATAAGAATAATCTCTTCCTCCTATTACTTTTCAAAAATTCTGACAAAATCTTTTTATAACTGAGTAGAAAGAGAGCCAGTACACCTTGATCTGAACAAGGCCTTAAGAATAAACATTTGTCTTTCAAATTATGAACAGTGGGTAGATAATCTTAATGATAAGGATAATTAATTTTTACTCTGATGATTGAAACAGATAAAATTAATTTAATCAAGACTTTTTTGTTAGATTGATCTTTTTCTTTTTTTCTAATTCATTGCAAAAAAAAAAATTCATAATGACAGAAAAATGATTTGCTTCAAGGTTTATTTAAACTTATGTTATTCTGTTGAACTGTGTAGCATTCACCTTTGTCTCAGTGTGTGAATTCTTTTAAAATTTATTTGATCATACTCTTTCTTTATGGAATATATTAACAAGCTTAGATCACTGTGAGAGAAAATAAGCCTCCGGTTTTTAGGTTCTATTCTCTGTCCCAGTTTGGCTTTTTAAAAAAAATCTCATAAAAAATCTCTACCATTCATGAGATATAATGAATGTTGTTAGTAAGGGTGTATGTATGTATGTATATATATATATATATATATATATATATGTGTGTATGTATATATATATATATATATATATATATATATATATATATATATATATATATATATATATATATCAAATTTACCACTAAAACCACTTTGCATCAGTACAATTTATTGGTCTATGCAAAAAAAAATAGAGGTCTCTACTTACTAAATCAATGTCTATTTTACAGTCTTTGTTTTCAGTTAAAAATTTAGATTGGCCTGTTACAAACAGTAATTGTTGCTATGAATACTTTTAACAAAGAAAAAAGTTACCAATTATATTTGATATTACCTTATGGTTATATTTTTTGTACCAGAACAATTTCAGAGTTTTGTAAAGAAATATTTTTACAATTAAGTGAGATTTAAGAGATTTATCAATTTCAAAACTTTTGTTTCTTGTCCAGTTTGTTAGTCCTAACTCAACTATTATGCTAAGTAATTATATCTCCACCTTGAAGAATTACCTATAAACTACTACTATAGGATGCACTTAATGCAATGGTTATTATTGGTAACCAAAGTTCAAATCCTGGACAAGGCTGTGTTTCACTTTGTGCTAATGACCTTAAAAAAGCATGACTATACCTGTTCTTTCCATAACTGTAGGGAAAATAATTGGGCGGACTGTTTTTTAGCCTTGGTTCAACAACCAATTTAGGAGAAGGAAAACTCTGAATTCAAATCAACTGTACTCTGCTTATAAGTAGTCTTGTGTCACATCATGCCAGTGGTGGAGGGTTCAGTAAATGTATTCCTATAAATGAAATTAAAATTGAATGATTATTTTAATACAGCCTAATTTTTTATAAAAAATAATTTTTTTTTTTTCTTTTCTTTTTTTTTTCTTCTTATAAGTTTGGAAATTTAAATCTTGTATAATTAATTATGGTTTCCTGTTAATTATTGTTTGTATACAAACAAGCAGGTAAACAAATAAAGAGAATTCTATATTAGACTATTTGATACCACTTCTATTCTCTGAGTAAGAATTCTTATTTTTTCATTAAAAATATTTTTTGTATCTAAAAAGTATACATAACAAATTTGACAGTTTGATATCAAGACATTTGACTCCCAGTAGACAACAGATGAATCAACCTTTTGCAATTATTAATCCGTGTATGTAAATATATTGGAAAGTTCCAAGAAAATCAAGGTTGGAACATAAAGGTATAATGAAATTGGCAAGATCAAAATTAATTTTTATGTAACATGTAGCACATATAGTTCATTCTTATTAGACTATTCTGATTAAATTAATCTGTAATTTCTTTATTCATAGTTTATTTTAATCTCCATTTTGCAACCAGAAAATTTCTTCCGGACATTGATTTGGAAACCCCCCAAATATTTTGGTTGAATTGTTCTTGTTATTAGTTTTGAAGATATGCCAACTTGAATTTGGCATTATCTTCTGCTCAATTAGTTAAATTTAGAATACACTTTCTAAAAATAAATTGGTAGAAAGGTAAAAACAGTTTTCATTTTTTTTTTTTTTTTTTTTTTTTTTTAACCAAAAATTACGGCAGGTTTAATTTTATTTCCATATTATCAACCACCATCATATGTTTACATTTTAAATCTAACAATAAATTTATTAACTGTTATTGATTTATGATTTTTATAAACAATCTAATTTATCTTAGTAGAAGATAATGTTTTCATCTTCAAACAATAATCTTGTTTTAGATTTCATGCACACATTCGATTTATATATATATATATATATATATATATATATATATATATATATATATACTTTTCTCAAGAATATAAAAAAATTGATAGAGAACTGAGTGAAGATCATGTAGTTTTGGGCAAGAATAGAGTATTTTATAAACGTACGATTATGGCACAACAAAATTGTAACTCAATTTTATGTTCTATTTAATTAAAATTTTTTTCATTTTGTTGTCTTCATTTTTCTTAAAAGAAATTTTTTTCTCTTTTTTTTTTAATAATCATTTCATTTTTTTTTTTAATTTTTTTTTTAAATTTTTTTTTTTTTTTTTTTTACTGTGCCCTTTTTTATTTTAGTTAAAGAAATCCTCCTTTTTATATTAATCATTTATTTCTTTAAATTTCCTTTTTATTGATTTTCGCAATCTTTTTGATTCTTGACACAGATTAAAAGGAAACACTAAAGAATAAGTGATTTTTCTTGGGTTTCTTTCTCTCTCATAAATCTATACAAGTGTAATCAGATGTTCAATAGATATATTTTTATGTACTGATATGACTATTTGATACTAAACTGTATGAATAGAAATTCTTATATGCTAGATACCAAGTCTCATTGGAGTGAGGGAAATGAAAGAGCTGACTTGGTAGTCAAATAGACCTTACATTTAGCCCCTGACAAATTCAAGATTCTATTTACTGACTTGAAACCTGAAAATAGATTTATTCATACAAAATGGCAAAAACACTCAAATAACAACATTCAAAATAAACTCTTCTTAATCAAACCTTCTTCGGGAGACTGGAGACCAGCATTCAGAAAATCAAGAAAGGAATAAGTCACATAATATTTGCACTCTCCCTTATATTCATCCAAAAACAACAACTTCAGTATATAACATATCAAACACCCTGTACTGTTAAACATTTTCTCATAAATGTAAAGTTTTTACTCACATCAGAAAATACCTTTACAACGGAAATAATATGAAAGATCTATTTGAAAATATCAACATAGATGAAATTCTGTCTTTAGAAACAAAATTTTACCAAAAAATATAAATGTAAAGCTGATCAATACCAATAAAAATTGGAATCGCAATACAATTCCTGACAATGCTTATATATTGTCAAAACCATTAACTGCAAAGATGTAATTTTAGGTGTGCAATGTACCTTAATGTCTAACCTCTAGGCATAAAATAACCCTAGACAAGTTGACATACCATTAAAATAAATTAAACCAGAGCAATGAATAAATGTTATTAAACTTTTTTTTCTAATTAAAAGTAACAGATATATGGTAAATATTTATTTTCTGTTTAGATTCAATTTGCTGCAAGCAGTTGTCAATTCAGATTGAATGTTCATATTAGAAAACCATAAAACCAGGAAACATTAGTGAACAATTAACATATTTGATTGGAAATGGTTGGGTGAAATCTTGGTCAGGTCAGGGATTACTCCCTGCTGTTGGTACCATGTAACCCAATACAACCTATTGAAGACTAGTTGTCCCATTGCCCTGATACCATGTAACCTAGTACAATTTGTTAGTTGAAGAGATGGGCATTGCCAAGTAACTCTCATGGCCCTGATACTTTGTAACTCAGTACAACTTGTTTCTTGAATGGTTGGTTGGTTGTTTTGTTTTACAGCATATCATCGCTTTTCAGGTCATTTAATGCTGAATTAGGTCATTTTGATGAAAGTTTCAAACAATTCAGTTTAGCATAAGTACAGTTTTTTGTTTACATACAGTTAAATATCAACGTAGTTCTATTTCAAACAATTCAGTTTAGCCTAATTACACAGTTTAGTTCTATTTGACCTATAGATAGGACCCTATCAGGTGCTACCACTCTGGGCCAGAGTGGACCTGGGAGCAATGGAAAGAATTACTGAAGCCTCCTCATCAGATTTGTTAATGTCATATACAGGGCACTTGGGAGTTTTACCATTCTGCAGAGATGCAATCAGTGTATTCTTCAGCCCCAGTCGACTGAGCGAACATGTTCCTTGGAGAAGAGATGGGCACTGCCAGATAACATCCATTGCTTTGAGAGACGCTATGAAGACAAATTAATTAATATGCCATCCTAATGGTTTTATAGATTATGGGGAAAACATCCAAATAGAATCAAATAAGTTTCATGTTTTTCTTCTTGTAAAAACATTTATGCAATGTTAGCAACCTTGATACAAATATTTCTTTCTAACTGATGTCAAAAAAAGAATGAAATCTTATGCAGTTGTTCTTTCAGATTAATCCTTATTGTTTTTGTATGCTTTTGGATAATGAACACAACAAAAGGCATTGCTGCTATTTGATATTTATTGATAAATATATGCAGAAAGAAAATAATATAACATTTTTTTAAATGCTTGGATAAATCAGTAATATACTTACTTCTGTCTATATTTTTTTAATCAACAAGACGTTTGATATACCTTCCACTTGATTTCACTCACTGAATGTAGGTCAGATTTTAAAGAACTATTTTATTAATTCTTTTTTCTTTTCTTTTTTTTTCTTTTTTTTATTTCTTCAAAAAAATTGACATTAAACAAAACATAATAATTTTCTAAAGTTGGAATTCAAACATAATAGGAAAGACTTGGAGCAATCCTTAAAAAATTAGATGTATAAATTAATGATTTTGTGACCACAAATCTAGGGTTGGCCTATATGTGAGATCATCTTATAAGATTGTGTGTATAAATATATAAAGTGTGTGGGTAAATATTCACACACACACACATTTTCAGCACCCAACTATGGGAGAGGGTGCTCATCGGTTTAAATAGATATTTATGTATATATTTCATGAGAACTAACTGTGACTATTATCACCTTCATTTTATGGGTGGAAGGGGTAGTAGTCACAGTTGGTGCTTGCAAATATAAATTGAACTGAATTTGAGAAACAAGATTTCTACAAGTGTGAATAATCTTATAAGGCTGAAATTCAAAGATAATGGGAAGGACTAGAAGCATCCCTTGGATTAAAAAATTAATTCCATATTGATTGATTGATTTTGTAACCATATATCTTGGATTTAGGGTTTTTTCCAAATTCAAGAAGAACAGGAGGACCAACAAAATAGTCTGAGAACCAAAGATATAGATGGTCTACATGGGATAAGTTTTATCTTGGCCCAATTTGTGTTTGTTTGGGGTTTTTTTTTCTAGTTTCAAATTTTATGTTTATTTATGAGAGGGTGATTCTATAAACAAGACTTCTTACATCAATTCCCCTGGGAAAAGTATCAGTTGGAAGAGAAAGATATTTAATATCAGGAAAAAAATCACAAGTTTCATTATCAGATCCCTTTTTTAAAAGAATTTCCATTTCGCTGTTCTAATCATTCCCTAATTTTATGTTCTATAAAAACAATGTATTCTTTGTTTTTTTAGTAATTATGAATTGAAAAGTAATTAGAATTCATGAATTTTTTGAACTTTTTTGACAGCATTTTATTGTTTGTTATCTTGATGTCAGTTTGAACAATCTAATAATTCCTATTCATCATGTCATGTGATGATCAAGCAACATATTGATCCAGTGTATTAATGGAAATCACAGAGATAAAGATGATATAGTTCTCATGAATGATAATGATGCTTTTTCTCATACTAAACAATATGGATATTTTGGCTTGTTTCTATGATATAAAGTAAATGATCAATTTGGTATTTGAATAAGAATGTATTTAGTACTCTATAATTCTTCTGTTATCATTTGGGGTTTGGGAGGTATACTGTATTGCCTGTAAATAAGTACATCCCAAATGATTTTTTTTATAAAAAGTTAATTTTCTTTTAAAAATACTAAGATTTTATTATTTCTTGTAGAACATTATGCAATCAAAATGGATATTATTAGGTATTATTTATTACCAAACTCTGTGGCATTGAAGCTGTAAAACCAGAAATATAAATATATAGTTATCTAAATATATATACAATTTTATTTTGTTACAGAGGTGATGCAATTTTATTTCTGGTTACAATGTGTGGTCCTCTGCTAGTCACAGTACTTAATTGTGACCTTAGTTCCGTGACTACTACATGTGATGTCCAGCAAGTTGGTTTATAAACTCCCTCTGTGCTCACATTGCATTTGAATGATCCACAGATAGGGGATGACACAATTTATCCAGAACTTCTGATGGCCAGAGGGTTCGTTAAAACAAGTTGCCTGGATGTTGGCAACTCAAAGTCAAGAAAAGCTTTCCATTAACAATTAACAACTATTTATTGAAACACAATGGTGTAACAATAATATATATGCTTTTTGATGCATTTGAGAGACAGACAAATGAGGCATCTGGCTGGTGAAGTTTTTCTATCTTACCCAATTTTTCGGAAAGTGCAACTTTTGCTAGAGAGGCTTTAGTTCTTGGAAAAATTCCTTTTTTTATTCTCTTGTCTTTGGTATGTACATTGGATCTCTTTTCTCATCTAATCCTAAAAACAGCTATAGAAGATTCCCCTGGGAACAAACATTCCCGATTAGCTAACCAATCACAGATCATTTTGTATTCTACTATTTTTTGACTGGTCAGTCAATCAAAGGTGCTGATCTATGTTTGTGGGAAGAGTATCTCTTCCAGATTAGATTTTAATTGCTCATCCAATCTAACCACAATATAAGGGCTTGGTTAATTAAGGGTCCCAGCCCATGCCTTGTGTGGGAGTATCTCTTCACATTAACCAAAACAAAAATCAAAGATCTGACCTTTTAACCCTAGCAGGTGGATAAGAGATGTAATGATTTAAAATTGAACAATGCACATACAAAACTCCAAACCTGCTTACTTTTTGTTTTGACAATTTTAAAAGTTCAAGTAGTACTAGTCCCTAACTAACCTTTTAAATTGATTTTTGAATTTCTTTCTAAGTAAGTTTGTTTTATACTTTTATAAAAGGAAAATTACATTTTCCTAAATAAAATCTTTTAAAAAAATGCCTCATACTCTCCATAAATTTTTAGCACCAGTGAATACTTCATATTGTCATGAGTGTTTCAATGCTGTAGAATTTGGTAATAAACAGTACCTGATAATATATATTTTGATTCTATAACATTATACTAGAAATAATAAAATTCTGGTATCTTTGGTTTAGAAAAAATCGACTTTTTTTATAAAAATAAAAGGGCTGTATTTATTTATTTATGGTGTCTAACATACAATCTAATTTGAGATATGACCCAGATTATTATCTAATATTTAAAAAAAAAAAATAAAGACTTAACCTTTTTACTATTATGTTATTGCAATAATTTTCTGGGTGGGGGATGTTACTTTTTGTCTCACCAAATTTACCATCAGTTAGTGATATCAGTATGTGTTCTATTTCTTTGTATTTGATTTATCCTCTTATATGTGATTATTGGGAATACTAAGTTGATAGTAATGATGTTTTAGTCTTGAAACAATGACTGACTTGAGGTTTATTGTATGATGAAAAGTTTTGTTGAGGGATATAACTATTGTTTACTGGGTAACATTTGTTGGATGAAATTATGTAACTATATACTGTCATTAGAACTTATTATTTCTTTGTTTTATTTATTTATTTATTTATCTATTTTTTTACCAAAGTTTTATCTTAGTTTTTCAGTCTTAGCACCATCGTTTTGATCTTGAAGTAGTTTTTTTTTTTTTTTTTTTGCTTTGTACTTAGCAAATTTATATCATTATTTTTATGGTGTGCTTAACATAATGGTTATTGTCATAGGAAAGGGAATCAGTCGCCAATGTTCAAATCTGGGGCAAGGTTGTTTGCATTAACTTCAGTAATGCATGAATGAATCTATTCTCTCAAAAGTTATAGGTAAATAATAGGGCAGACTGGGTTCTTTAGCCTTGGAGATAGAAAACCTGCTGTGCTCCACTTAAAAAAAAAATTGACCTTGTGTTACGTCCTCCCCGTGGCAGAGGGTTTGATTACTACTACTACTACAGAACACCTTTTCTTAGGAATGTAAATGCTTGAGTTCCCACAAGACAAAAGTGCTTGAAAATCAGTGTAATCATTGCAACAAAATATAAGACATGTTGAAGAAAAGGGTTAACATAAAATCTTTCTTTTTTTTTAAGTAACTTATCAATAAGTTATTTATATATCACAGGGCAGGAGTTGGAGTTACAAAATGTATCTATTTGCTGAGTTTGTGCCAATAATGAAACAAGAAAGTTTTTATTTTTAACTTAAAACTTGCTAATGTTTGAATGTTCCGGATGTGAAAGTGTAATGATTCTAAAGTATGGAAGTTATATAAATATATAACTAAACCCTCAGCTACAGGTATGATGTGACACTAGGTCAATTTTTAAACAAAGTAAAGCTAATTTGAATTTAGAGTTTTCCTTTTTGACTGTTTACCGAAACAAGGCTTAAAAGAACCCAGTCTGATTTATCCATAGCTGAACTTGGATTGTCAATTCTATTTGCCATGAGGATAACCATTTTGCAAAGCCTGCCTCTGTATCTTAGATGCAAGAGAATTGAAACTTTTGCATCCATGAATCATGTTCATAAAAAATAAATAAATAAAAATTAAAGTCTAAATCTCCAATATTGTTGAAGAGCATAATTCACAGAAGTACATAGGTAAACATTTGAATGTGGTAATTAAAAATTTAAGCATTATTCTTCCTGATATTCTCAGCCGATGTAGGTTGACAATGGCAATCCTAATTGAATCATATTTCCCTGCTTTTGAAAACCAACCAAATCACCACATTCTTAACTTTTTGTGATTTGTTAATTTCAAATGTATTCAAGCCAAAAAACAGTGAATTACCATAATCTAATCTACAGGTAAATAATACACCAAACTAGCTGCTGTTTCATGTCAACATTTGTCTGAAAAATTCTGATTTTGAATCATTAATTATGTATACCAAATAAAATTTCTTTTTTATGGTATTTCTATAAGTTTCATACATCTTAAAAAACCAAACAATCAATTCTCATTAAAAGTATATCACATTTCTGGCAAATTTTATTATTAGATTGTTGACAACTCCTCTATTTAATGTCCAAAGAGATTGACATCCTAATTGAACAAATAAATCTCAATTTTTATGGTAAAGTCTTCATTGTTCTTATGGGAATTAAAGTAATACTTTGAAGTTTGATTATAGTGGTCAAAGATTTGGGTCAAATTACAAAGATTAAAATTATTCTTTACTATTTCTTCAATTTCATTAAGAAATAGAATGTTCTTAAATCTCAATTTTCTCTTCTTCTTGTGCACCATAGATAAAATGCTTTCCAAAGCTCCTGGGTAATGTCATCCCTGAATATAGTCATGTTGGGGTAATGATAAAAAGTATTCCTGCAGTTTTATTGTATGTCTTCTTATTTTAATTTAAAAATGAAATAAAAATTGCTTTCAGTTGATAATAGAAAACAAATTCCAAGCTAAATTTCTATCAGTGAGTTATTATCCCATTAAAGTTGCATTCAAAATGTTATGTTTCACATTTATCTTTAAAAAGATTTTTAAAAAAATAAAAGCATGATACAACTATGACTTGTTCATTATATATCAATTTACTCACATCAAAAATATTTATTGTTACATATATTATACTAATGTAAATTTTAGTATAGATGTATTTTGATAATTTTCAAAGAGTAACATTTTTAGTGATTATAAATTTTCTTAAAGTCAACTTTATCCTGATCATTATAATTTTCTATTTATATTAAGTCTGTCCATTTTTTTTTTATTCTACTTGGAGTTGAATACAATTGGTTATGTGGTAGAAACAAAATTACGAAAATAAATGAATATAAACAAATCTTTAGCATCTTATTTTTCTTCTGTGAATTTAATATCCCAAATAAGATTAACTATTTCTTCAAAAAATGATGGTAATGGTGATGGATTTTAAAGTGACAGCCATCTTGTTAAAATATAATAAAAATTTGAAGAAAATATTAGATTTCATTTAATTTATTTTTTTTTAAATGAGTTTAACACATGAATATTTTTAGGAGAGGAACATAAGTGACTAATTCAATTAGATATAACCATTTAAAAAAAAAACAAAAAACAACTTAGCATTTCTAAGTTAATTTTATCTTGTATTAAGACAAAACTCTATCCTAACTTGTTTGCCTTTCTCCAGGTCAGATGTCCAGACCAGGGCAGTATTCACTTAATTTTATTTATCTGTTTACACAATCTGCTGAAAAACTGACTAATAGACTGAAAAATTGCCAGATATGTCATTCAGACTTTGTCATTTGATCAGCGTATGCTTGAATCTTCTTAGAACTGCTTTCTTCCTCTATGCTTTCAAATAATTTGATATAAAAGAACTGATTTCATATTTTGTTATAAAGTTGTCATCTTGAAAAAGTATAGTCTTTACTATCTACTGTTCAAACAGTTGTGCTATTGTCGCCCAAAAAGCAGTGTTTTTCATTTTTAATTGGTTTTTCTTTATCATTTTTTTTATCTATCTCCATCTTACAAAACAAGTCTGTGTCATTTATAAAGTGAGAACAAAAGAAACAAACAAAATACATCTTTTTAATCTCTCTTAGATAAATCTGAATGTGAACTTCTTGGTTTCCATCCATTGGGTAAGTGTGTCTTCTATTGTCTGGCATGTTGTTCCACCTTTAACATTTAAAATGCTGAAAGCTGTGAATGCTTCTGAAGAATTTTTTTTAAATTCCAGCTCTCCCTCTTCCTCTATCTTTTCCTCTTGTTCCATTGATCTTTTGTCCTTTTTCCCCCCCTCTCCTTTTTTACTTCCCTTTTTCTTTTCTTTTTTTTTCTTTTCCCCACCCCACAAAATTTCTTTTTCCTTATTCATTTCCTTGGCATAATCAGCCTCTTTTCATAAAAAATAAAAAGAATCAACTTGAAATAAATCCAGGTGACTATTTTGATTTGTTTGGGTTTTTTTTTTTTTTTTAAGAACTGAATATTACAAGTTAACCATTTCTTTGCCTAATGATTTCTTGTTCTTATTCTGCTAAGAACAAATTTGAGACCGGTAGACTTAACTAAACAAAGTTTTGTAAATTCTAAGAACAAGTTTAAAGTTTTAAAATCAAAGACGATGGACTTATCTTTCTAGTCAATACTAGCTGAAATACTTGTCTATGCAGGTGGTCAAAACTTAGATTACAGCTGATTATTTTACTAATTTTATTGTCAATCAAACATTTACACCAAACTACTACTATAAATAATAACAACAACAGTTAATTTTATTATTATGTATTGTCAGCAAAATTTACTCCTAACACTCAGAGTAATTATTGATATTTTCATATTTAGTGAAACTTAACCATCATTACTGCAAAGAAGTTATATGTACCGTCTTTGTCAGCTGTGTCATTGTAACTACAAAGGAAACAGAACACTTATTATTGACTATGAATCAAAAGTCTTATGGACTGGGGGGAGGGGAGGGGGGTTAAGTTGATATTCATATTTGGATTGTGCATTTGTCTTTACATTTATATAGTTTTATAGGAATAAAAGTAAACATTTCTCAAGAAAGCAGTAGAATATTAAAGTATGAAAACAAAACTATATGCACTTTAATCTTAAATATAGCCTTAAATTTGGTACAATATATTTTCATATTAGGCAGTGATATAATTTGAAAAAAAAATTAACTCATTAATATTACTTGTATGTATTTTTTTAACCTCCTCCACCACAAGCAGAGTGCAACACAAGGTTTGTTGGGGTGGGGTATGTGGTGTACAGCTGGTTTTGAATTCTAAGTTTTCTTTCTAAGCTACATCTTTACTTATAGCTGGTGGGAGAAGTGATAGATTAATGCCTTTCTCAAAGGAATTAGCACAAAGTGAAATGCAAGCAACCTCATCTAGGATTTGAACCCTGGTCCCCAGGTTGATTTCTTATGATAGTAACCATGATACTACTACTACTACTACATGCAAGCAAAAATGGCAGTGCATTGGCTATTCAAGAAAAAATTTAAAAAATAAAGGCTATTTAGCAGTTGGTAATTGTAGCCTAATTGGTAAAAAAAGTTGAATTGGAAAGACAAACACAAGGGGATAAAAGATGTGTGTTCAAAAAATATTGGAGGTTTACTAACAATCATAAAATAATAAGTTAGGCATTGTGTTAAAAAAAAATGCAGAAATAAGTTGAAAGATAAAATAATAAAGAATGAATAATAATTGGCAATACTTTATCTAAGAAATTTTAATAACGTTATTAACAAATAAAACTTGAAAAATTAATAGTTATAAAATATTGTAGATACTGTATTTGTCAGTATTTAAGACTCATTATTTAGGATATTTGGAGGATTTATGCCACTTGCAAATTATCCTAGACACATAACTCCTTTTCAAGCTTTGCCTGGTGTCCCTACACACCCTTGGCATAATGCCGTCTCATTGGATGGTATAAAATATTAGCATAATTTTTAAATGTGCATCTTATGTGCTGAAAAATATTGTACCTTATATAAATATATATATTAGACTGTAAGTATTAAGTCATTAGCTGAAGGAACTTAATCTGATTTTGTTTAAAATTTAATCCAGTTAATTTATTTTGCATGACTGATTCATTTTATTTTTGTTTTTGTTTTTTTTTTTTTTTTCACATGGAAATTTATTTTATTAATGTAGATAAGAATGTTGATTTAAAGTAAACTCAAAAAATATATGAATTAGAGGAATATAATAATTTGGTGAATTAGAAGTCTGTCATCTGTTTATTTAGGAATATGAAAGCTTGAGAATATTGGAATTGAAGCAGTATATTTTGCTAATTAGATTTAGTTATTCAATGAATTAGAAGCCAGGAAATTTCCTTTTCTAGTGTACACAAAATCTTATATCCTTGGTGCAGGTTTCTGCTGTAGTAGCATGAATCTACCTTTTTCTTCCTGTATTTGGGAGAAAAAACTGGTTTGTGGTATAATTCTGGGTATGGAAAATCCTTTTCCCTTGCAAATTAACAAAATATCTAGCTTTATTTTTCTTTGAACCCCCTTTTTGGTGGCAGACAACTTCCATATATACCCATTTGACATCTGCCTATATAAAGGCATAAATATTTGTTGGTTAGCAATGTGTCTTTATAGTTTCCAATTGATAAGTTTTTCAATTGGCATGTACTTTGTAAATCTTTGTGGTCATTGCAGATCAATAAATTTAGGTACCAGGCTGTAAAAGTGGTTTATTACTATCATATGGTTGTAGTTTAATTGAATATTATAAAAATAGAAATAGTTTTGCTGCTTCTATAGAATTGTCTACCTACGAGAGGAAGTAATCAATACATTCATCAAAAAAGGTATTTCTCCAGGAATGTCTACCAATAGAATGTCTTTAGAAAAATAATAGTAACAATCCTGACAAACATGATATTTTTGAGTTTAGATAAAGCTTTTTAAAAGGGCCTAAAGCTATAGTTTTTTAGATAATATATATTTAGGTGACAAATTCTCTTTTAGACATGTTTCATTGAATATAACTCAGAAGAATTGTTTATTAATTTTTTTTTCCTGTTGTCGAGTGAGAGATGATTCAAATAGAGATCAAAGCTATATAAGAACTATCTAGAACTTTTTTTTAGTTGTAGTTAAAGAACTTTTAATCATCATTGGTCATTATCAAGAATATATGTTGCCATCATGGTGTGTGAAATCCAAAAAATGCTGGTATTATCAAGAAAGATTGAATTTTTAAATAAGTATTTCTACAATGTGATGTGCTAGTGACAATACTTGTCTGTTTTTTAATAAAACTTTAGCTATGGTATCCTCTATTGGACTTTTTTCCGACATACTCAACTGAGCAATAGTATTACCACCTTTTATTATTTGGAATACTTGAATTACATCTTTTTTATTTTTTTTTAAAGACAAAGTAAAATTAGTGACCCACTTGGATAAGCTAATATATTTAAAAAATCTGAGAACTCAATGTTTAAATCCATGAAATCTGCAATATGAAAATTCTATTAATTTTCTCATTGAAGTACTATTGTATTCTGCATGTAGCTATATGTGCAACACCTAATCTGTGATCATGTTAACCCCAAAACCTGACTTTTGAGTATATCAAGTTTGTTACATATATATATATATATATATATATATATATATATATATATATATATTAACCCTTCATTTTTAACTCTTACTTTTCTATCAGTTTAATCTTTGAAAGGATCAGCATAAGGGTTTATTCTTTTATTATAAAGGATAATTATTTGATTATATTATTTTTACTAATAAAAATTCATTGTTTTAAATTTAAAATTTGAAAAAAAGAAAGTTTTTCAAAAATTGGTTTAATTGAATTCATATTTAAGTGTGAACACTATACAGCTTGTCTAAATCAATAGAAACACAAGTGACTTTCAGTAAAAAGAAATAATCAATTTTAAAAATCTTGTAAAAATAAGGATTTTTTTAAAAAAAGATTTCATTGGCTGAATTGTCATTTTCTTGTCTAAAGTTTTTTTTTGTTTCCTTTAGTTTTTTTGTTATGAATTACTTTTCCTTTAAACTTTCTCTTCATCCCATTCTCCAGTGTTTGAACCTATAACATGCCTATAAGCATCTGCCATGATTAAAGAGAATGTTGCCTTGGATATGTCATGTCTTTTCATCCTAAGATTTGTCTGCAAATTTTCATGAAAGACTATTGTATCATGATTTATTTTTTTTTATTTATTTATTTATTTTTTTTTTTGCATTTTGTCATGTAAGAAGTGGAATGTTCTCTGCCTGTGTCCGCATATTGCATCTTGATAATTTGTGGTCAGCATTGAAATGTCATTTTCATATGTATATATTTCATTGTATTATTACCAATGATTAGTATTTTATAGTTTTGCTCTTGAAGTTAGCTGATTTAATAGTTCCAATTTTACTTTTTTTTTTTTTTTTTTTTTTTTTTTTTGATCAAAGAGAGTGACAGATGTCTGAATTTCTTTGAAGCATTGTCATTATTAATTCTGGATTAATTTTATTTAATTTTATCTTTACTGATTCTTATTTTTATTTATCTTTATTTAAGTAATACTAAATTTATTTTTATATTCTACAACCAATTAACAACATTGATCTGAAAAAAGGAAGAAGCTTTCAACAAGATTTGAACTTATATTCCATATAATATAATAAAAAATAAAATAAAATCATGGAATAATCACCTAAAATAAAAATAAATAAAAAGTTAACAATCCAACTCTTTGTACATTTTTAAAAAGATTAGATAAAAAAATAAACATACTCGGGTGAGTCACAAGTTTTACAGTATTTTGGTACATACTAGTTTGTGACAGGGATATCATGTGACTGAAGCAGTTCAAGCTGTAAAACGTATGTACTGTGGTTGGTAGTATTGTGGTAGTCGGTGTGTTGACACATTGTGCTGTTAATTCTCTCTGTATGTGATTTAAAAGCTGCCCAGAAGAACATGTAATGTAGCCTAATTTGGGAACTTATGCTTTATGAGTTAGAACTGGAACATAACACTATAGAAGCAACCAAATATATTGTGTGTAAGGTGAAGGTGCGGTTGATCACGATGCAGTAACCAGATAGTTCAAGAAATTTTGCTTGGGTCAAAAGAACTTTGACAAGCCAACATCAGGTTGACCTAAAAGCATGGATTCCGAGGGTGTGCTCCAAGCTATTGAGGTAAATCTAACAAGTAGCACTTGGTGAATATCAGACAACTTCATCATCTCAAATTTCAGTGTGGTTTGTCACTTTCATGACCTCACAAAAGCATCAAGAGCTGCTGAATTGTGCCTCACAATACCAAAATATTACAAAATTTTGGACTCGTTCTAGAACAGAACTTTAGGTGGTTGGCCGCAGAATCATTGACTACAAATGATGTTTAGGATTTCCTAGACTTATTGTAACAGAATACAGCATGAAGAATTAGATAAATTACAACAAAGTACCATTCAAAGTTTACCTTAGGTAGGTATATGATTTAATTTTTATCTATACTTCATACTATGATTTAACAAGGTGTTGTTTCTTGGGTTACTCCTCATTTCTTATAACACATTAAGTTATCCCACAGAGAGTAGCCTAATGCAGAATATTCGGTTGGAAATGGAACAAATCAATTAATATAATAAGACATTTAATTATACATAACACGACTCAGGAACAAACAAATGTCTATACAGCAAAAAGGTGGAAATAAATCACTTACTCTTCTCAAGCCTGAAATATAAAGAGGGAGGCCCCATGTGCTTGCTAGGAAGAAGAACCACCAAATCTGAGTCCTGTTCGTGAAAGAGCTGGATTCCCAGGTTAACTTTGTCATGTGACAAAAATGGATTTGTGATGAGAGAGTTCCTCAAACACTGTGACAAGAGAGACCACTTCGTTTAGTCTCCCAACAATACCTTGATGATTGTAGAAAAGTAAAAATAACCTGAGCGTTGCTTGATGAAAGAAAAAAAACAATCAAAATAAAGATTTTTGTTTGAATTTCTGAGATGATGATGATGATGATTATCATCATCATCATACATCGATGTACACAGTTTAATATCCTTACCTTGGTTGCTAAGTCCCAATATTTCAGCTGTCATAATCATACTCTTTGGCCTTTTTTTAGGTGTTTGTTGTAGATAGTAACTATCTTGAAAGTTTTATTCAGTCAATGATATTCAGTTATCTAGTGGTTGGGAGTTCAGTCCTTGGGTTGGTTCGGGCATATTCTAGTTTAGTGCAAGAGACAGACAAATGACATCTCAGGAACTAATTAACTGATACAAGGTTTCTTCTAATCTTGGACTGCAGAATGAGAATAATCAATCTCTGTAGAATGAGTAAAGGCTTAAAATGGAAATTCTCAACATTTTATCAACTATAAAGAAGGCAGGATAGTACTACAGCCAAAATATAACTTTAATCAAAGACACTAATCTGTGCATATCAGTATATAAAGATAGAGGATATTATGTTAAGAACAGCTTTCTGCTAATATTGTCTTCAAAATTTCTTTATACTCATTTTTTTTTCTTTGATATAACTGTTTGTTTAAATACAAATGCCAATATCTGCTTAGTTTAAAATTTAATTTCATATTAAACTTTTAAAACTGTTTTAAATGCCTACTTCATCATCTCTGGGGTTTTTTTTCTTTCTTATCATTGAATGACCATTTAGGACTTATTCCTTCAAATTATATTTTCATTTTAAGATTGCTTTCCTTTTTCTTTCCTCAGTTACAACTAATTTGGAATTTTATAGCTTTTTTCTTTTTGTACAAATACAATAATCATACTATTAAAATTTACATTTACAAACAACGCTTTTCTACTTTATTTTTTCAAATTTTTTTTTTTTTTTTTTTTTTTTTTCCTTCTTTCCTTCAAAGTTAAATTTCCATTGTTTTATATTTGGGTAATTGTCTTGAATCAGAATTTCCATTAACTGTCTAATTTAAATTCTATTTATGCTGTAACAAAGTTTATGACTGATTTTGTATATTAATTTCATCTATAACTACCTTTCCATTTACTTGGTACTGTCTCTTGTCATATCATTTTAAATTTAGAAAATGTCTGATGGTAGGTCATTATCGTATTTAGACTCCTTTAATTTAAAAAAAAGAAAGTAAATATCATAACAATAGTGCCAAAATCTTGAAAGCTTTTTACCTGGATCACAGACACTTCTCCAAAATATACTTTTAAAAGTGATATGTTTTAACCATATGAACCAATATGGATACCAGAGAGAATAAACAAACCAAACTGAAGAATGTATTGCCTTGGGATTTGGAAATAGAATTTATATAGAGGTCATTTCTCTGTAATAGAAATCGCATAGGATTGTTTACACTGAGGATTTAGAAGTTGTTCCTGGAGGAATCATTATATATTTCCTGAAACTGTATTATAGCAAGATAGTTCCTTAATGCAAAACTTTGTAAAATGCTGTGCTATTAGTTTAAGTGCTTGTTTTAGAGACTTGAATATTATTTTAAAGAAATTACTTTGAGAACCATAAGGAAACAATCTTGTAGTAATAGATTGTCATCTGAGAGCTTTTAAAGTTCTATCAAAAAATTAACTGAAATACATTACAATCAATAAACCAAAGATATTGTTGTTTTTGTTTTAATACTTGTAAAGTCTTATATCTCAGTTATTTGGAGTTTACCTATTTTTCAAATTTATATCAACAAGCCATATGCAACCAACCTTTTAAGATAGAATTATTAATCTCTTTTGACCCAAACTGAAATTAATTCATTGGAACAATTTCACTGAACAAAACTTCTTCACATATACCACTCATTAACTTTCAATTCATTTCTCCAAACACTATTAATTATATTCATTTTACTGTTACTATATTAGGTGTGTGCAAAAGTTCCTAACATCCTCTTTTTTCAAATGGAATACACAGTGGAAAAATTTTTTTTAAATTTTCAATGGAAATGTTTTCACATACATAATGTCTAATGTTTTCATAATTGAATAATGTGAAATGGGGGAAAAAAAGGAGGGTAGCTTTGAAATGAGGTGCAAATTGTACTAATTGTAATGTTCAGGTTATTATAAAATATTGCTGAACATTTTAACACTAGCTTGTCATTCTCATTGGTGCATTCATTTTTCAATTCTTCTTATCCTTTTTAAAACAAACCAACTCTAAACACAGTATTTTACATATGAGAAGTAAACTTAGTTTTAAAAATTTAGTTAGATTTTCATTATTAATTTTTTACTTTTTTGTTTTGTTTAGTGACTTAGACTGTTGTGATAAAAATCAATGTGTTCAAAGAAAGCCAAAAAAATTATTATTCTAAACCTTTAAATTCCTTTTTAGTATTATTACCAGTGCTAGATAATTATAATTTCCTTTTTAGTATTATTACCAGTTCTAGATAATTATAATTTCCTTTTTAATATTATTACCATTGCTAGATAATAAACTGTATGGCATGAATAATCAAATGAGAAGAGGAAGAACTATATGATTGTAGATTTGGCTTTACGTAGCTATTAACCTGATGTATCTAAATCAGTTTAGACTATGTCCATATTAAATTTGGTCCCAGGATATGGCATGCAAGTTCAAATCTTATTGAAAACTAATTTTGTTCCCCCACTCTCTCTCTCTAATAGCTATGGAGTTTCACAACCTGTAATTAAAGAAAACAAGTTTAATAAAAAAAAAATAATAACAAAATACTTGTAAAACTTTTGACAAATTAGGACAATTTTTTTTTTACTTTTACTAGATATCAACGTGGTGTGATGAAGATGAGAAAAAGAATAACTACATAATTATAGATTTGGGTTTGTTCAGTTATTAAACCTATATTGCTAAATCAATTTAGGCAACATCCATATTAAATGTGCTTCAAAAATATTGCATGAAATTTCAAATTTTGTTGAAGATGAGTTCTTTATTTCTGAGTTACATTGTTTACTTAAATGTGATAACGACCTGTGATTAAAAAGTGACAATATGATGAGAAAAAAAATGAGAAAAAACTGATAATGTAAAGACTTCTTTTCAGAGTTGAGGTACATGAAGTTTTGCTAGATTGATTTTTATTTCTCACTAAAATAGCTCTTCCTATCAG